>OW569339.1:3012229-3614675 GCA_937595015.1 Polyommatus icarus | reverse complement strand
GCATTAGCAAGAATCATGTCTAAAATGTTATTGATGAAATCCTTCTCAGAATACTCGAGATTTCGCAAAGGTGTTGCAAAATTCTGCCAAATCCGTAGATTGAGCCTTCATACAAATATCATAGGTAGGTAGGTAACTATTTTGTAAACAAAATTTAAGTTTACTTTACCGTTTCAATCATTTATGAATTATGATTCGGAGGAAAGATGAAAGAGCAGGTTGTCTATGACAATGCTTAAAAAATCCACGAGTATAATACATACCCCCTTACTAATAAACGCTGTATAAGCTTTGAATAGTTATACAGTGTTTTGTCTTCTTCAATCCAATTAAAAATGTCACTTGTGTGACAGTAAGTACAGTAACAAAACACTGTATAACTATTCAAAGCTTATACAACGTTTATTAGTAAGGGGGTTAATAATTAATAATTATAAGAATAATAATAATATCTATGGACGCTTCACACCACGTCAGTCTGGCCCCGTGGTAAGTACCTGAAGGACTTGTGTTACAGGTACCAGACAACGGAAATATATTTAATACTTTTATACTATACATATATTTAAGATTTTTATTATATGATACACATATTTAATACACATCCATGACCCAGGAACTTTATAAACTTTTTGTTCCGTCGGCGGGACTCGAACCCGCGACCTCCCGGCTTGAGCTACCAGCGCGCTCACCATTGCGCCACGGAGGTCATCATGAATAACAAAACTATTTTCTGTTTTCATTTAGATTAAAATTGATTGAAACGAATTCATGTCTCAAAATGATTTCTGTATCATTAATCATTATACAATGTGGTGGAAATGAAAATTGATGCTGGTGTTATTTTGAGTAATCTGCATCCACGCCCCCATGACAATGTCATCAATGCATCCTTGTGGATAATATTATGTTCTTCACAGTCTTAATATTATAACCAGAGACACAAAAAGACAAATATAATGCGATGTATTCGAAAATTTTAGCATTTGTGCAGCGCATCAAAATCTTAGTATTTATACAACGCATCAAATTTTTTGCAATTGAGCATTTTTTTTTTTTTTTTTATAGAAGGCAGGTCGCTATAGCCCTGGCGTCACTGCGACCCATGAGGATCTATTGTGACTCCTTCGCACTAGAGAATCATCCCCAACCCAATACTGCTCATAAATTGAACGATATGGTTGGGGTTGGTGCCACGAATTTCCTCTGTGGATGAGTATTCGTGGCGACCAAGGTGCCTGTTCCTGCTCGCAATTGTGCATAGCTATATATATTAGCATTATACTTATAGAAATATATATTAGCATTTGTGTAACGCATCAAAATTTTAGCAACTGTTGCTCAGTTACACCAAAAGTTTTCCATAAGGAAAATTCTTCGCAATCAGCGTTATTCTTGACAGTTTTATAATGCGTGAAGTTGTGCAAAAAAATAAAACATTATCAAGCGTAGCGTAGGGTTGCCTTTAATAAAAGGAAACCCTTATTTAAAACGCACTCTTTTTTGCCAAGCTGTGCAGTCGAACATAGTTATTGTTATAGCCTTTGAATAAATGAATTCAAAACAGTCAAAAAACTCATAAAAATATCCACAGCTGGACATAGAACCTCCTTTTTTGGAAGTCGGATTAAAAGTCAAGAGACATTTTATTTTTTATGCAGGTAAATAAATTGCCTTGTTATTTTATTGAGCAAGATCATTTAGAAAGCCTGTTTTAAACCTGAGAAACACGACTTTTGTTGTCAGTTTTGTTGCAACTTAAAGGGACTCGTAGAACTGGTTTTCAGTGCCTAGGGGCTAGGGCACAAAACGGGACCTGTGTACTTTGTATGGCCCTAATGATGGTTTTTAAGCCACTTGCGTATATTCTGTATCAAATTGCCATCTCTTTCGATGTTCATATTAATGAAAGGGAAGGTAAATATTCAAATAGTAGTAGTATAAAATGAGTGTGTTCTGAAACTGTAACAGTAATGCCATGAGAGATAAGGGGAGGGGCGATAGCATCCATACTGTAAGTGTCTAAACAATTATGCCGAATTGGCGGAAGTTCGGCTGGATTCCGCCTGCAATGTATTTTAAATCACCGATGACACACCATGCCGAAATTCCGTCGCGTTATATTGTATGCGTTTGACATTGCTGACGTAATCATGCCGAACTTCCGCCGCGTTATATTGTATGCGTTTGACATTGCTGACGTAATCATGCGGAGTTTCCGCTGCATAGTGTGTTAAGACACATAGGCTCAAAAAATATTCTGCGGGATTTCGCTGATGTTATGATGAGATTTGTTAAAATCATGAAATTCGAGTTGTGGGCAACATCTTTTGCGTATAGAAATTGTACTCACGGAAATCGTGACATAACAATTTGTTTGCCACAGATGGACACACTATCTTGAAGAGGTGACAGACAGACAGACACACTTTCGCATTTATAATATACTAGATGACGCCCGCAACTCCGTTGCGCCAAAACTCGTTTATCGCGTGGGAACCGTACATTTTCTAGGACAAAATTTATCCTAAAGTATGTCCTTTCCCGGGACTCAAAGTATCTCCATGCGAAACAGCAAAATCGGTTCAGAGGTTTGGGCGTGAAGAGGTGACAGACAGACATACACTTTCGCATTCATAATATTAGTATGCATGAATGAATAAACATGTTTAAACAGTTTTGCTAACCCTATGTACAGTTATAGTGTAATGATGTAGCGGTATTCATGGTTGTCACAAGATGACCTTTGACTGCAAACGGTTCCTCAATACTAGGATGTGGGCTTGAAGTGGTCTGTAAGGGTGCCTTCACAGTAAGTCGCCAGCAGTGCGGCAGCAGCGTGACACCTATACTAATAAAATTAATAATAGTTGGGCCTGTTTCACCACTTCCTGATAAGTGCTGGATAGGCTGTCCACCACTTAACTTGACCGAATCTGTCTAATAAGTTGTGGATAGCCTATCCGGTACTTTATCAGGAAGTGGTTAAACAGGTCAAGTCCCAAAAAAACAAAAAAAAAAAAAATTCTCGGAGGAAGTTACTCATTCATTTCTCTATATCAATTTGTATGACTTTCTGTGGCCACTGACCCGGTGGCCGGGAAATAGATAACAATTACGATAATTGCACTTTCTGTTGATTGTCGCCATTTATTTTTAGAATCGAAGGCTAACTACAATACTAGTATTAGCTGCTATAATACTGAAATTAATCCATGTTACTCCTTACGTAAAATTCTAAAGTTTTGAAGAACCTTGGCAAGTTATTATCCCTTCAAACCACACGAGTAATCCAATCTACAAGTAGTAAAAGCTGCTTTGTGATTGTGCTTGTAACTATTTTGTTATTTATATCACTCAACAAAAATATGACAAATATTATGTACCATCGAGGAAATTGATTCCTATGCAATTGATAGACCAAACCAACGTTATTTGTAGGCCAGTCATTAAAGCCAAAACCCGAAAGAAATTAGTAACTTGATAAAATTTTAGGGGGTTGTTAAAGAAGGTAAAATAACTTACCGTGTGATTTTGCAGCGTTCTGGGGTGTACGGAAAGGGTTGAAAAGGGGTGAAAAAGGTTTTTTATTAATAACATTGCGTAAAAAAATTTGTAACACGCTGCAAATTTGGAATTAGGTTGTTCTTACCGTTTTGTAACGTGTATTGCAGCGTTTTGTAATACACGGAACATTGCTTATTATTAAAAAACAATAAAATTTGTTAATAACAGAGGTAAAAAAATTAGTAACACGCTGCAAATTTGGAATTAGGTTGTTCTTACCGTTACCGTTATTAACAAATTTTATTGTTTTTTAATAATAAACAATGTTCCGTATGTTGCAAAACGCTGTAAATTTAATACACGTTAGAAAACGGTAAGAAAAACCTAATTCCAAATTTGCAGCGTGTTACTAATTTTTTTTACCCCTGTTATTAACAAATTTTATTGTTTTTTAATGATAAACAATGTTCCGTATGTTGCAAAACGCTGCAAATTTAATACATGTTACAAAACGGTAAGAACAAGCTAATTCCAAATTTGCAGCGTGTTACTAATTTTTTACGCAATGTTATTAACAAAAAACCTTTTTCACCCCTTTTCAACCCTTTCCGTACACCCCAGAACGCTGCAAAATCACACGGTAAGTTATTTTACCTTCTTTAACAACCCCCTAAAATTTTATCAAGTTACTAATTTCTTTCGGGTTTTGGCTTTAATGACTGGCCTATTGGTCGAATATTTCAATTCAATGTTAATTGTGATCTGTGAGCTGGGTTTGACTTAACGCAACCAAACTACTTAGGTCCCCGATCTGCATATAAATCAACTTCTTTAATAGTACAATATAATATATGTTGAACGTTTTGAGCGACTGAAATATTCAATTAGAAAGCTAGACGTGTGATTGAATGACGTTGTTCAGTCAAAGGGCTAGCTGTTTGATTGAACGGCTATTTAAACTGGCTGCGACACATACAAGGAAATCAATGTTAGCGGAAAGGGGACTACGGACTGAAAGTAGGAAGACGGAAAACGAACATAGTTTCCGTAGAAAGAGGTTGCATTTACGTCATTTGTTTCAATGTGTTTTGAATTTTGATACAAATGTAAGCAAAAACTGGAACTTCCTAATTTTTCTACTCGTACTAATTAATGAGTAATGACGCCCGTTCCGTTGCACCAAAACGCGTCGGCACCGTACATTTTACGGGATGAAAAGTATCCTATGTCCTTTCCTGGGTCTCAAAGTATCTCAAGGTCTCAAAGGTTCAGTGGTTTGGGCGTTAAGAGGTAACAGACAGACAGACACACTCTCGCATTTATAATGTTGGAATTAGAATGGAATATGGATTAGATTGGTAGCATTAATTTTAATATAGTCGACGCAATTTGTTTACATTTTTAACCAACCTCCAAAAGGAGGATGTTCGGGTGTGTTTTTAACCGACTTCCAAAAAACGAGGAGGTTATTTTTTATCATAGTAAAACGAAAAGGATTAATATTTTGCTCGCCGAAGAGTCATTTTTGATTCTGTAAAAATAATATTTCCAGAAAGTATAATGTATTTGATTTATTTATGGATTAAAGTACACGTTACAAAGTTTCATACGATTTAATATGCATCCTTCATATTATAAACACGACATTAGAAATCTGCATTGAGCCAGTAACATATAGGTCACAGCTTTCCCTTCGAAAGGAGAAAGGCTCTAGGCTGTAGACACGCGATAAGTAACCTATGGATATGGCTTTGACTAACGCCCATATTTAGTAAACCGCTCTCATTTTGATAACTTGTCAAAAGTTTTTCTTTTGGGTACCCCTGTAGCCGTAGCACGGCGACCAGTGGAAATGCGAAAGTATAGACAAACTGCGGAGATAAACTTAAGGTGCCGCGGCCGTTCCGATCTTTATTCGTTCCGAAAAATTCAATTAAAACAAACTGTGGAGATAAACTTAAGGTGTCGTTCCGATCTTTTTTCACTTCGAAAAATTCAATTAAAATGCCACTTTATGACAGACTATAGTCTTAAAAATTCAAATAATATTATATTAACATTATGACATTTATTATAGTCTGTCTTATATATTTTAATTGAATTTTTGTCGATCGCTATTAGCCGCGGTAAAGATCGGAACGGCACCTTAAGTTTATGTCCACAGTTTGTCTATACTTTCGCATTTCTACTAATCGCGCCGTGCTAGGGCTACTGGGGTAACCCTTATGATTTCGTTATGTCAGTCCCTCCTTCCGTCTTCTTTTACGGCCCAAGATGGTTTGTGCTAAAATGTTGTAACTTGTAACTTTTGGGGTGCCTCCTCTACAAGGGAAGTGGATTTTTCTGCTTGCGTCGCAAATGGTGAGTTGAAATTGTAGACAACTTTTTGCCTTGGATCTCTACTCAGTTCTCTACAGTGCAATGTTAAAGACAAGATTCAAAACCATTTGCTTGTTTCAAAAAATTTCACACACTTTCAAGGGTGAGAATTGATTTGTTTTTTGTGTTTGAAAGATAAAAACTCTGAAAATGAGCGTTTTTAAGGCTTATAGTAAGTGGTTATGCTAGATAGAGATGTAATTTATTATTATTTTAGTTAAACCACAAATCACTAAAAGAATAAACTATTGAAGTTTAACGCCAGTCTTTTTTTGCCCTTTTCTTTTTTTTCTGCTTAAAACTCAGATAAATATTGTTATTCTAGATTTAATTATTTATTATTTACTAACAGTATCAATTTTTTAACACTTTTTATATTTAGAATCTAGAATCTAAATTGAAAACTAGGTCTTGCTTATATAATTTCCTACATCATGAAACCTAGTGTTTGCAAATATTACAGTCAGTTTTAGTGTTAGACTTGCACAATATTAAATAGATTTAGAAATATCTATGTAACATGTACTCGAGTGTCGAGAATTGTACAATAGTAGATTTATCGGTTTACATGAAATTTATTGCCAAAGAATAAGGTCAAATATGCTTAGCTTGGAATACTTCTGACTGTACTTGTACTTGTACTTAGAGCAACACTAAGTGTACCGACAATCTTATAAATATTAATATAATCGAATGTTATGTAAATTCTAATATGCCTGACGACATAATATTATAAGTAATCCTAAATTGAACTATTATATTACAGTGATATTAATCTTGTATTAAAGCGTCTACACACGTTCAAATATTTGGTCCAACGTCAAACATTCGATAAAAAAGGAAAATAATACTCAACGTTATCAAAAGTATTATTTTATATTAGTTGCTTAATTTATACAACATTGAAATAAATCCATTCACATCTATGTATTAAAATCTGTTTGGTTACCTTGAGTTTAGACCTAGGGAATCTATAATAAGTATAGACTATAGAATCTATAATTTTTTTTTTTTTTTTTTTTTTATATATAAAATACTTCTATAAGTATTTTATAATTATTACAATCTAGCCTAATTAAGACTAATAAGTAATTTTACATTAACTTAATCTGCTAGGTAGAGTTAACTAAGATTGTGTCCATTAACACTTTCTTAAAGTCTCTATAAAGGAGAATACACACTATTGTTTGTGTTCGTCACAGTCACTTTACGTTTTTTAACACTTAATACACTAACTCAAAAGGTTTTGTCCTTTTCAGTCTTCTAACTAGGTCCGTGTTGTCGAGGAGCTGGATGGCCTCGACATTCACGTGATGGTGAAGCCTCTTTTCATGGGCTTCGGCGTATCTTTTTATAACTGTAGAGACCATGTCCACATTAAGGTCCCGATGTAGGTCTTCGTTTCTAATGTACCAGGGTGCATTCACAATTCCTCTGAGTACTTTGTTTTGGAATCTTTGTATTATCATGGTATTAGTCTTTTTGGTACAGCCCCATAGCTGAATACCATAAGTCCATACGGGCATAAGGACTTGTTTGTACAAGAGTATTTTGTTACTGATTGATAGGGATGACTCTTTCCCAATCAGCCAGTACATTTTCCTGTAGCGAAGCTCCAACTCTTCGCGCTTCTTTTTGACATGAGCTTTCCAGCGAAGCTTTGAGTCCAGTGTCATGCCGAGGTATTTGGCGGTGTTTTCGTGCGGTATAGCAGTATTGTTAATGTATACCGGGTTATATTTTGGTCTTTTATTCGTAAAGTCAACATGAACTGATTTTGCTTCGTTTAGCTTTATTCGCCACTTTTTCGTCCAGTCATATATAGTGTTAATAGCTTTCTGAACTTTTTTCACTGATTCTGCTTGAGTGTCACCTGTAGCCATTATTGCTGTGTCATCTGCAAAGGTCGCAATGGTGCTGTTTTCTATTTTTGGAATATCTGAAGTGTAGAGTAGGTACAGGACCGGGCCTAGGACACTTCCTTGAGGTACTCCAGCATTTATATGTTTCAGCTCTGAGTATGCTTCATCTTGTCTCACCCTAAACATTCTTCGCACTAGGTAAGACTCTAGGATATCAGCAAACTGTTTTGGGAGGAGTTTCCGAATTTTTTTAATTAGTCCCTCATGCCAAACCTTATCAAAAGCCTGCGCGACGTCCAAAAAAACTGTTGTGCAGACTTTATTTTCCTCTAGTGCTTTTTCTATTACTGCAGTTATTCTGTGGACTTGGTCAGTCGTAGAATGTTTTTCTCTAAAGCCAAATTGGTAGTCTGGTATCAATTTTCTTTCGTCTAGTACAGGTTTTAAGCGTTTAAGAAGGAGCTTCTCAAACAATTTAGATATAATAGGCAATAGAGAGATTGGCCTGTAAGATTTTGTTTCGTGTGGTGGTTTCCCAGGTTTTGGCAGCATTATGACTTCTGCTACTTTCCACATATCAGGTACGTATTTGAGTCTTAACGCGGCATTTATGTGCGTAGTTAGTTTTACTATTGCCTTTGGTGGCAAGTTTCGCAAGACTTCTCCTGTGATAAGATCGAATCCAGGGGTTTTTTTCAGGCTTAGCTTTTTTATCTCACTTTTAACTTCCCTTGGGGTGACAAGTTTTATATTAGGCTCGTCTGACGATAAATCTTCAAAATTTTCTTCTAAGCTAGATTGTTGCTCTACTTCTATATTTGGTTGGAAGATTTTTTCTAGATGATCTGCAAACGTAGCTGCTTTATGTTCACTGCTTATAGCCCAGTTCCCATTTGCTGTTTTGATGGGAGGTATTTGGGCGATGGGCTTTTTAAGTCCTTTTGTTGCTTTCCATAATGAGTATTCTGTTGAACGGTCGTTAGTCAGATGAGAGAGATATGTGCTCATACTGTTTTCGTTGAACTTTACAATTTCCCGCCTGAGTTTTTTCGTGAGATTATTAAGCTCTTTTTTTATATTAGGGCATCTGGACACTTGCCACTTCCTTCGCGTTTTCCTTTTCTCTGCTATAAGTTGCCTTATTTCTATTGGGTAACAATTACCTTTTACTTTTCTGCTAGTGATTGGTGTATTGTTCCACGCACAATTTTGGATGTTTTTTACAAATTCTCTTATATCTAGATCCAGTTGTTCTGGAGTTTTAAGAGGAACCTTCAGGTTTACGATAGATTCTAAATCTAGCTTAAAGCTCTCCCAGTCCGTGTTTTTATTTACAAGCGTGAGAGGGCGCTCTCTCATTATGATTTTCTCACTAAATGTCAGAATTATGGATGAGTGATCCGAGCTCATATCAAAGCCTTCCTCGATTTGTAGAAAACTGGATGATATATTTTTGTATATGAAGAAGTCAATTAAGTCAGGAATTTTATTGGAATCTGTGGGCCAGTATGTAGGCTTTCCTGTTGATATAACTTTGCAATTTGTCTCGTTTATAGCGTTCAATAGCTCTTTTCCTTTTGTAGTAGTAAGTCTGGATCCCCAGTAGGTGTTTTTAGCGTTAAAATCACCACCAAGTATAAATCTATTGCCAAGATTTTCTAAAAAGTTCATGTACATATCTGATTTTATAGAATACCTCGGTGGAGAGTATATAGAGGCTAGAGTTACCGGAAATGATTTTGTTTTGACACATACAGCCACTGCCTGTATTTCTTGTTGCTCATATTTGTATACTTCATAGTGACAAATATTTTCTTTTATGATGACAGCACTGCCACCTCTGGCAGTATTATCAGGGTGTAAGGCATGGTATGTTTTGTAGCCCTTTATTTGAATATATGTTTCTGTTGTGAAATGAGTCTCAGATATAAGACACACGTCGATATTCTCTGTGCTTAGGACTACTTGCAACTCAGTTTGATGTTTCTGTAGTCCATTTGCATTCCAGGTCATAATCTTTAATGAGTTGATCATTTTGATTTCTGCGAGTGAGTAGCTATGTTAGCGCTACTTTCTAGTTTTTTCAGTCTGTTATCAAATGAGGTCATTAAATCGAGAATTTTGTTTATTTTTTCATCCGTATTTGATATAACCTCAGGCTGTGGTTGATGATTTTTAATTGCTTTAGCCATTTGCGCAAAAGTAATATTTTTAACGACTTTGTTACTATTATTTTTAATACATTTTGAAGTATCAGTAATTTTACCTGCTGACGGAGTAAAAGTTGTAATGGTTGTCGGCCCTTTTTTCTTCATTGCTTTTAATTTCATGTTTTGAAGCTCTTTAGCCACAACACAGCCCCTGTAGTTAGCTGGATGAGCTTCGCCACAGTGAACGCATTTTGGTTTTGCCTCAGCTGGTTTCTGGCAATCCTTAGTTAAGTGTTTACCCGTGCACTTTACGCATCTGGGTTCTTTTGAGCAGTATTTTTGTGTGTGGCCATAAGCCTGACATCTCTTGCATTGTGGTATCAGTTTTGTGGTCTTCAATGGTTGGATATCCACTTTGCAACCTAGCACTGATTTTATGTGATATATTTTATTTATATCCTCGTCCTTCTCAAATGAAAGTACGAACATATTTAATGGTAATTTATTTCTCCAGCTCAGTTTATTAACCGCTTCCTGGATCTTATAACCTTTTGATTTTAGGTCCTCCACTATTCTCTCTGGCAAACATGAAGAATGTAAGTTTTTTGCAACGACTCTTATTGGTCTGTCTTGCTTATTCTCGTATGAGTACCATAAGAGCCCATTTTGCCGAAGCAACTTAGTAATAGCTCTATATGAGTCTTCATTATTGGCATTTACTTTCAGGCTTTCGCCATTCAGCATTTTTGCAGTAAAAGTAGCGGTAGGTATGCTCGTCGTGAGTAAGTCATAGAATTCTTGGTAGCTCTTGACATTTTCGATAATTATAGGTGGTGGTTGGGGCACCTTCTTAACTTTATCATCTTTTGTCTCTTTACTAGACTCAGATTCTAGCTGTTGCAGTGGGGAGAGTGAAACGTTAAGCTTTCGCTTCTTCCTGCTTTTTTGTCGGACCCACTCAGTTTCTTTAGCTAGCTCCTCTTCATCCGTCTCATAATCAACATCGACAGGAGGAGCCTTGATAACACGACGTTGGCTTGGAGATTTGTCTTTTTCCTCTTGTACTTTTTTCAGTTGGTCCTGAAGTTTTTCTATTTGATCCTGGAGATCCTTTACTAGGCACTGTAGTTTTTCACGTGCCGCCTTCTCTTCTAGATAATGGTTGTATATGAATTTCTCTTTTGCTGTTTCAATCTTTAGCTCGTGGGTAGCCATTATAATATACTAATGTAACTACTCCTTAACAATTGTTTACATTGCTTGAACAACACAAATTTGCGTGATTCACTATCGGTATCTGGGTCATCGCGTTGTCTGCTGCGTCAGCGCGGCGCGCGGCACGTACGCGCAAGAGAGCGTTAGACAAGCGACCAATCTCAGCGGAAGACAGCTGATCACTGAATCTATAATAAATACCAAAAATATAGACTGATAAAATTATAACATTTTCCTTAAGTTTTGCCGCAGGCGGGTAGAATAATAACGGCTATTTTATAGGTCACCTGAACAGACCCAAGGTCTTATGTATTCGTTATATAACATTTACGAAATCCACAACAAAGACATTAATTTTTATGCCAAGTGATGAAATGTTTATTCGTTGTAACAAACCAAATTCAACCCTTAATCTTATCTATTATATATAAATCTCCTGTCACGATGTTTGTCCGCGATGGATTCCTAAACTACTTATCCGATTTTAATGTTTCTTTTTTTAAATGTGTGCTTTTTTCCAACTTGAGAGATAGGATAGCTTAGATCTTTAATTATAGTCGCAATTTTATTTTATTGCAAATTATTTGTCTGTAAAGAGCGACCATTGTTTATGCGACGCGGGTCACGGGATAGCGTTGCCATGGTGACATACTTATTTAGTCACTAATTCAATAAAATAATACGGGCGTTATAAGTACTTTATATAATATGCCAAAGAAACGTTTGCCGGGACAGCTAGTATTATATATAAATTAAGAAATTAAAAAAAAAACCCCGCCAAACAACTTTAAAAAGTAATGAAATAATATTTACTGCCTTTAAGTTCAAATAATTCCTAACTTGTGTAAAGTAATATTTTAGTCCATAATTGTTGTCACGGTGTGTCGGAGGACCGCCAAGTAAACTACAACATACAACCGCCAAGTCGCTGACTATCTCGATTCAGTTCGCTATGAATTGATTGTGAAATGAAATCAATCATTAGCGGTCCCCCGACATACCTTGACATGTTGAAGCACCTATTTCTGGTTCAATAATTTTAGCTGGTGTAATATTAAAATTAGGAGGGTATGGTATAATGTGGATTATAATTATTATTTTACAAAAAATTAATATTAAGTTAAATTTTATTTGAATTATTATTAATATAAAGGAAATACCTTTTTTTTAAAAATAAAGTGCCTGAAAAAAGGATTATTCTGATAGGATAAATAATGTAAATATATTTACCTTTATTATATTTTTTAGAATTAAACTAAACCTAATAATATCAAAAATTTGTTATGTACTAAAATATTACTTTACACAAGTTAGGAATTATTTGAACTTAAAGGCAGTAAATATTATTTCATTACTTTTTAAAGTTGTTTGGCGGGGGTTTTTTTTAATTTCTTAATTTAATTTTATTTCATACTTTTTAAACTTGTGTTGGTTATAGTGCAGAATAATTCCTATCAACAGAATCATAAGTATTCTCATGATTACCATCTATCAATGTCCTTTTCGATGAGGCTGTTAATATGAGCCCAAACATGAAACTTCCACTTTGGGTTCATACGAAGCTCGGTTCCTATAGAATCCAGGTTATGCTGCAGCAGCAGCGTGTAAATATTTACTGTTTGTCTACTTCTTACTGGTTGTCGCAATTAAAATGAGCCCAAACACGAAACCTCTACCTACTCTAGGTTGGCGAGGAGTTGGATATCCTATTGATTACCAGGTGATGGTGCAGCACCAGGCCAACTTTCCATTATAATGTGTATACTTATATTGTATATTCACAAATGTCACGCACTATTAGAATGAAATATAAAACCCATCAAATGACTACAAGTTGCTAACGGCCTTTCATGAACCAGATAAACCCTGATTGTCCAGCACTGAGCAGGCTGATGATGATGATTTATAGCTAAGAACACTCCTGAACATGTCAGCTTTCAAACAAAAAAAAACTAGATCAAAATCGGCCCACCTGTTTGGATGCTACGATGCCACGGACATGAACCAGATAAACCCTGATTGTCCAGCACTGAGCAGGCTGATGATGATGAACAATAGCTAAGAACACTCTCGATCATGTCAGCTTTGAAACAAAAAAAACTAGATCAAAATCGATCCACCCGTTTGGATGCTACGATGCCACGGACAGATACACACATAGACAAACAGACAGACAGACAGACAGACACGTCAAACTTATAACACCCCTCTTTTTTGTCGGGGGTTAATCTTATATATAAAATTTCCCTGTCACAATGTTAGTTACCGTACTCCTCCGAAACGGCTTGACCGATCTTTATGAAATGTTATATGCATATTCAGTAGGTCTGAGAATCGGCCAACATCTATTTTTCATACCAAAAATTATTTATATGGCAAAACAACGTTTGCCGGGACAGCTAGTTATGTATAAAATGTTGTGTAAAATGAATGTATTTAAAATTAATATTGTGCCAAAGTTTTGATTAAAAACACGTATCGTACGTTTAGGCTTGTTGCTTACACGTGGATTTTTGGCTCGATTGGGCCAGCTTCAAATTTTAGAAAAAAAAACGGGGTTAAATAAGGCGTACCGTTCATCAATAAAGATAATGTGACAGTTTTTTGAGCCCAAGCCACAAATTTTATCTATTCAGAAGAGTTTTCGGTATTTCTTTTATCGCTAGGTGGCAGACCTGACTCAAACAAACCTCCGTCTCTTGGCTTCTTGCTGTCGAAAATCTGCAATCGTAGTTCTGTGCCAACTTCTTTGTTGTGTGAAATATATGCCAGATAAACTTAAAAGCTGTCTTAAAATATGTGCTTTTACATTATATTATGTCTAACCCACGTTTGACAGTAATACTGTACGAATACTATCTACTATACAACAGCATACAACATGAAAATAAAGTTCATAAATGTTAGTTCATAAGAACAGCGAGAATAATATTTGTCTTTCGTATGATGCTAAAAGATATCCGGCATAATGTACTTGACAATAAGCGAGTCAATATTTGATGGTCTCGCGAAGTAGACGAATCTAAATCGTCCTTAAATAGTATGAGGCCAGTGGAATTTTAGGTTATTATGTAAGAGCACTGTAACGTACGCCAACCTTTAATAAAATATAAACATTGTGCCATATTATGTATTACGAATATATAATTCACCTAGATGACACCCGCAACTCCGTTTCCCCCAAAATTCGTTTAGCGCGCCGAAACCGTACATTTTTTCGGGATGAAAAGTATCCTATGTCCTTTCCCGGGACTCAAAGTATCTCCGAACAAATTTCAGCAAAATCGGTTTAGCGGTTTGGGCGTGACGAGGTAACTGACAGACAGACAGACACACTTTCGCATTTATAACATTAGTATGGAAGTATTTTTGCGATAACGCAATACTATATTATGTAGTTATGTGATCAATGATCATTGATTGGAAATATGGTGCTTATACAATCTAGTGCATAATCAAGTGGAGTGTGCAATATACATTCATCAATAAAGTCTTATTTTCAACCTCATTTAAATTTTTATTTTAAGTAAAACACGGCAAGTGTCGGCAATGATAGATAGGTACCGACTACCACGGAAATCATGACAGTATTATAATCAAGGCCAAGGGAAGAGATTTGATTTCAAACTTTAAATTATTATATTAGTTCTCACGATATAAAAGATCGGGTGGTTAACCTTATTTTAATTGTATCTTTAAATCCAATCAAGCGATTTAATATTCATAAAATGTTTACTATTGTAATTTGTAACATTATCTCAAAATGACAAGAATTTATCTAGTACTTACCTACACTTAATTCGGGATAATCCTTATTATTTAATTTTTGGTAAACATTCAATATCACATAATTATATCAGCATAAAACATATTTTTATTTAAAAAGTCAGGCAAGTATCAAGCAAAATCAGGTGCGAATTTTTAATCCCTCTTTGCTAGGCAATTTGCGTGTTCATTTGCTAACGTGTGTAACCACCTTTATAAAATATTTCATCTAGTTCTGCCTAATTAGGGTGTTTTCACACTGCGACGATAACGACACGATCACGACACGATACCACAGAATAGAGGGCCACCGCACATAATATACAATTTCAAGTTGGCCGACTATCATATCGTACAAACGAAATTGCATAGTGTCACAATTTAATTGGTATTAGTCTTAGTAGCCTATAGCCTTCCTCGATAAATGGACTAACACTGAAAGAATTTTTCAAATCGAACCAGTAGTTCCTGAGATTAGCGCGTTCAAACAAACAAACTAACAAACTCTTCCTCTTTATAATATTAGTTTAGAGATGTCACTAATGTGAAAAAGGTGGTTGAGGTGGTTTCTATACTGGTTCCTACTCCAATCTTAGAAATTAGAATTCAGAATAGTATTTCAACCCAATCGAGCTTTATGTTGGTAATAATAATTTACTATTTAGTTCAAATCGTTAATTCTAAATTTATAGCATAAGTACTGGAATTCGCAAATGTGTTTTGAAATCGAAATTATAATAATTTTATAATTGTTTATTGTTTAACATCAAGGACATGTGTAGAGACTTTCATATTTAAATATTTTATTAATTAAAATAATTGCGAATTACCTATTTAGGTATTGTAAGTGTTTAAGTTGGATGTAACAATGCGAAATTATACCGACTACGGCGATAATAATGTAATGATTTTGACCGACTCAGTATGTCTGTGTGTACATAAAGCCCTTCTTTCACGCTGGCACATGATGGATAACAATGATTGCCTTAATAGCACATACGAAGTCGATTGCGGGTAATCATAGACGAATATAATATGTTTGACTACATAGTCAACTGGGCTTAAAACTAAATTACTTATATTTAAAATGAGCGCGATGTGAAATTGACAAATTGATGAATATGTGAATTGATAAAATGTACTTTGTACGGTTGGACCGTGTAACGTTGCACGTACATGGTCCTTAACCATTGTAATACTTCAGTTATAAATTTCAAAAAAATAAAGGACATCCTTCGAATGGAACTTTGTCATGGGAAAACAAGGAGAGAAGAGATAATATTATTGAATCCATATTAATATTACAAATGCGAAAGTGTGTCTGTCTGTCACCTCCTCACGCTCAAACCGCTGAACCGATTTTGCTGAAATTTGGCATGGAGATACTTTGAGTCCCGGGAAAGGACATAGGGTACTTTTTATCCCGGCAAAATGTACGGTTCCGCGCGATAAACTAATTTTTGCGCAACGGAGTTACAGGCGTCATGTAGTATTTTATAAACCTCTGTAGATTTTTCGCTGTTTTTTTTTCGTATGTTATTATCGCGCGCGTGACACAATGCTTCATGGTTCTTATCACAACAGTAAACATACATATGTAACATAATTAATTAAATCCTCTCCTCGTCGGGCAACGTTAGAAAAATAGATTACGAATGTGTGGAGCCGCATATTCGTCTGTCAAAGCCCGTCGATTATGCATGTTCAACAGCTTCGTAATCTTGGTTAACGTGAGGCGGACCCTTAATTAAATGTGAGATCACAAAATGTATGATCACTCTCTTCATTTGCATGATTTTAGGCAAGGTTACGGATACGTAGCTGTCGCGCTAGATTAAGCTAAGCCCATAGGCTGAAGCCGTAAAAGCCGCACTCGTGACTGACGAAAACGTGAGGAGACGCGGTCACGTTCTCGCGAAAGTACGAAACGCAAGGCCGCCCAACGTGAAAATTGTCCGTTTCTGGAAACACAGGCCCTTAAAGACTATTAAGTTATTTTACCTTAAATACGTGAGGCACTCAGGGACTACCGCGGTAAAGCTATTACCTACTCAACGTATAGTCGCACGAACACAAACACCGTGCCGAAATCTGCCGAACTGAAACGACGGACAACGCACGGCTTTCAACGGCGCAGCGCTGTGCCCGTCGGAAAATTAACCTAAAGTGGCTAAATTAATTTTCTTTGCTGAATTTCTTGATTTGGTCCGGTCGCCGCGTTCCAAGCCCGCGATAAAAGCAATACAATAGCTTTAAAACGTTTATGCCAAAGAGATTAGGTTCTTTTAGTCCTGAGCACATCCTACGGCCTACGCAGTTTTAAAAATTAAACTGACTCGGATGAACTATCACTTTTGTTAATTTTAAATTTATATATATTTTCTACTGACATTTCTATTAATGTAAGTGTATTTAATTGAGTAAAATTGTATTTTTTTAAATTCTCTATTGTATTAATAATTGCAATTTATTGACATGTTAAATTGGCCTTTTTTGTAGTATTTTTTGACATTAATATCTATTTTTTTTTGTAATTTTCATTTTGTCATGTACTTAATAGGTACTTAATTAATTTGTATTAACTTTTCTAGTTGTTAAGTTTTGTCTAATGTTGCATTGTGTTATATTAATAATGTTGTGCATGTTTTTAATTTATATGAATGTGCCTAATTATTAGTTATTTATAGAAGATTGTATTCATATTGTTGACATGCCTAATAAATAAATAAAAATAAAAAATAAATAAATATCACTAACTAATATCACAGAATATAATAAATATTAGTTGCTAATATCAACCTTCCATGGACTTCCACGAATATTTCAAGACTAAGAAATTGCCAAATCTGTTTAGCCGTTCTCGAATTTTAGCGAGAAAAATCATTCCTGTGGAACACACGGTAGTAAATGACAAAATAACCCTGGCAGTCGAGTTTGTTTAGGGTTTCTCAAACTTTGATCAACTTGTGGTATTATAGTTAGTAATTTAGTGATTACCTTTGGACAATATTTTTAACCACTAATTGTCTTGGTTACCTACTTACTTCTACCGCGCCATGTAGAAAAAACGACTTAACCACATATTAAGTTTAATGACTAGTATAATGTATTTGCTAATTGCACATTATTCTTTCTAGTGCTTAAGTTGAGCACTAAAAACTATGTAATTAAGAAAATATAAAAACCCAAACAAACACACAACCGCATAGTGGGCAAATATTATTCAACACTATCTTTCAACAGCTAAAACAACAGATAACAATTGAACGTGAGTGGATGAACCAGATAACTAAAATTTTATAATATAAGGACAATTACTAATTCCCTTATAATTTGAACAAATCACAAGATTTGTTCAAATTATAAGGGAATTAGTAAGTTACCTAGACTTCATCATCTGGCTATAATATGTACTATCAGAGAAGTTGATTCCTAAGCAGATCGGGGACTTACGTAGTTTGGTTGCCTTATACGTCAAACCCAGCCGACAGATCACAATTAACATTGAATTGACATATTCGACCAAATAACGTTGGTCTATCTGCATAGGAATCAATTTCCTCGATGGTACATCATCCACACTTTTTGATTTCAAATAATTTACCGGCCCTTAAAGCCTCCATTTATGCAGAAAAACGCCAATTTTTAACTGCCACTTACCTGTTTCTTCCACTAACGTCTTCAATTAACTGAGCAAATTTTCCCCAAAGTGTAGTGGGATGTCAGTGAACTGTGAGTGTGATGTGTCAAAATGTCGAGTGCCTACATGTGGGATCTGATAGACCTGGTGCCGGTATGGAAGAGGCTCCGAAGGTGCGGGAAGACCCTCCTGAGGAGGCAGAGGCGGTTGATCAGACGGATTAAGAAGGTAATTTTACTGTGCCAAAGGTTGGGAAGCACTGCTTCTTTGTTGAGGATATCGATATCGAAATGTGTTTTATCGATTTTAAGAATCGATTTTTTTTCTTATCTGCAAAGGTTATAGTGATAATACTTTAGGGTGTGTATGTGTTCCTTAGAGTTCATTGTGAAAGTAGCAGCGCTGAAAGAACAACATTTTTTCAACTTTATTATCTAAAGTCATGACGCTAGGGCCTTGCGCATACAAATCACAGAAAAAAATTAGCTCATTCAGCGCTGCTATTTTCACTAGAACCCTATATAAGGGACCCATACACACCCTGAAGTATTATCACATAGTTTTGTTACACCCTGTATAAAAATACGGAGTGCTATTTGGCAGTAATTTTCGCCAATGACTTTCACATTTCCCTGACAACACAATGAAAAGCCTTTCTTTTGTATTGCGATTTTATTTCCAAGGCCAAGAGTTCATCCCTTCGGACCTTGGCACGGATTATTTTGTAATTAATTAAGGAATATATTACAATGCGGTGGCGTAGCTTGGTAAACAAGGACCCCGGGCATAAAATAAAGGGATCCCAGCAATTGAAGATCGAAGTTTTATTTGGGTGTGCCCTAAGAATTTAATATGTCATACTTACCAATTGTTTTGTGCATTTTAAATTCTAATTAGTAATTACCTCATGTTTTACTTTCTAAAAGATGCAATTTATCATAATTTACAATATTGTACATTACAAAACATCTATATTTAAAAATTAATCAGAGATTGAGGGACCTTTGCATTGAAAAATCTAATTAAGTACTTTAATTATTATTTATTTCTAAAAAATACTTAAATCTAATTAACTTCTTACTAAACATTGCTACTAAACATCTACAATTTATAGACACTAATAGTAAATCATTTCTGGTGCGTTTCATGAAAGGCACCAGATGGGTTCGAGTAGCAGGAGATCGGTCATCTTGGCGTTCATTGAGAGAGGCCTATTTCCAGCAGTGGACAAATGTAGGCTGATAATATGATGATGATGATGAATAGGGACTCTGATCTTAGGGGCCCGGGGTAACGCCCCTCCTTGCTCTTTAGTAGCTACGCCACTGCATTTCAGTATGTCGCGATGCGGTGACACTGAACTGTGCGACATCTTACGAAAATACACACAAAGGAGTCTTTGTTTAGAATTTAGGGCTGTGGATAAAGGGATTTTGTTTTATTGCGTTATAGGATATACGTCACTAACTTTTAAAAGGTCCGATTTTTGAGAAGCCGCGATATAATATTGGCCTCTTTGTGAACATTGGAACTAAACGCAAACGAAAACATATTTTGTTTGTTTTGTTGTTTCGTTAACAAAACAAAAGACAGTGCGTCCAAAATTAGACAGCCTTTTGAGGAAATAAGGTTAAAAGTTAAAACCGAAAACACATCAAACGCGACGAAGTGTTGCCGACAAAGAGACATTTTTTACAAAATCGAAAGGTTCTCTGTCGTGAACTCGTGACTCATAAGTCATAGTCATATTGTGTGTATGCGCCTCCGAAAACATATTTAGTATATTTGCGATTAAAATTGCAAATAAGGCATTGTGACCTACAGACGTTCTGCTTTAATTTTAATCGAACAATCACATAAATATCGCAGACTTTGGCACGCTTCGCGATGCTTCTGTACTAATTTTGTTGTTCTGATCATAATATAATAATTTAAATGAAACTCTTACAATTTTTCAAAATGAATTACACGTCATGCGTGATGGATTCTTAGTGCCTAAATAGGACTCTGTTTTATTCTTTCTTTTACAGTTATACAGAATGTAAGATTAATAAGTGGTAATAATAATAGAGGTGTGTAATAGGGAGTGTGTGTGTTCCTTGTTACTTGTAGAGCATACGGTGAAACTACCAACGTAACTTGGGACTAGGATTTAGGAATATCGTTTTTAACACTGCATTTCTTCGCTCGGGTAACAAAGTTAAATAACATACGCCATTCTTCGATGATTCGCGTCGCGCGTCGCTCCTCGAAAAATTTTGTCGCTCGCCCCTAATGTGCTCATAGCCTGTTGTGAAATTTGGTCATATTGGTCATTTGACGATGCTAATTGGGTTACTTATATTGTTTAGGCCACGCGCCGAGTGCGACAGTACGACTCGCGCGGTATTGTCTTGTCATTGTCTGAGCTTGATCGCGTTTTGTGAGTTTCATCTTTTTTTGTCGAGGCGTTTTAACGGTATTAGAAATTGCTGGAATTAGGTTGGTTTTGTAGTTTTATTTTTGTGAAACGGTTACGGAAATTTCATTTTATAATTTGATCAAATTCTTTTTACATTCATCACGATTTTTAATTTTGATTGTTTTATTGTTGTTACTTCTGAGACTATCTGGATTTTATAATATAAAATGGTTTTTAAATTTGCGTGAAAATAATAAAAATAAAAATGTTTAGAAAGCGTAACCATTTATAATTACGAAAATTCTGTTAGATTGTTTAGCAACTAAAGTATATTTTGCAAAATTCAACTTAGGCGGTAGTAATTAATCTAGATTTTACGATTTTTTACCAGACTAAATATTTTTAAGTGCTCCAAAATATTGTAATTAAATGTTTTATAGCAATAAGTAAAAAAAATATTATGTTATTCTATTTTAGTTATGAAAATATGTTGTGGTTTTTGTAGAGTATATATTTTATTTATTTAACTCTAAATATATTTTTGTGTTCTAGTTTTATTACTTTGTACTTTGATTATTAATCAAAGACTTTGTAGAGTTATTATTTATGTTACATAATATTATACACACTGCAGTTGTACTTTATAATGAAAGTTACTTTGATTACCTATAATTATTATACTATGCACGAAGTTATTTAAAAGCTATGTTTATGCTTCGTTGAGCAAATCATCGATTCGATTTCTTTTTTATCTATCTGTGACGGACTACGAATAATAACAAGTGACGGAGGACTTTCCATTTGTTTTTTTTTATTTGTTCAGTAGAACCAGGACAAGTCTTACGGCTTACCTCATATAACACGACTAAGTACCTACGTCTGTCTATGAATCAATATTCTGATAGTACTTACTACTTACATAACATACACAATGTTCATAGTCCAAGCCTACTAACCATCAATGATCATAGTTCATAGCCAACTTACCGTCAACATTAATTATAGTCCAATAGCCAACTTACCATCAACATTTATAGCCCAATATCTTACTTACCATCAAAGTTTATACAGGGTGCAATTAAACCTTCCTGCCAAATTTTTTCCAGTGCTTGGGTATCATTAGGAGAATCCATTTAACTAAAAAAAAAATTGGGACGATATATTTTTTTTCAATTACATAATATTTTATCCCATTTAAAATCGTTGCAGAATGGTCACTCGCGGCGCGGGGGAATGAACGGGGGTGACACGGGTGAGGCGTGTGCGCGGGGGCACGTCACGCGCGGCCGACGCATCGTTTTTTAGGATAACTTTCGGAAGCTATTTCTCAACATTTTAGTACTGAGTGACTATAAAAGAAAAAAAAATACGTGTATTTTTATTTTAACAAGGACCAATGTATCAAAATTTGGCAGGAAGGTTTAATTGCACCCTGTATAGCCCAAGAGCCAACTATCAACGTTTACATTCCAAGAGCCTCTCCCAAAACTAACCACGTTTTCTTCTTCTTCTTCCAGATGTACCTTCACAGTTGGAGGTCCGACGAGCTGAGCATGCTGGTCGGGTCCAAGGTGACGGGTGCTACGCCCCTCGTCATAGCCTGCCGGAACGGCCACTATGACGTCGCGGAGTACCTCATTGAGCGGTGCAAGGCGGATATTGAGCAGCCTGGATCAGGTATGTAGTGCTGTTGTAACGTTAATCCTTCGATCGAAGGTTCTAGGCATTCCCATTGTATTCTTTTGTTCTCGCGATCACCGGTTCTCGCGCGGGGCCTGAAGAGTGTTAAATAATAACAATAACAGTCACAAAACATAAGATGACATAAGGGCTATTGAGTAATACCGTCGGTGGCCAAATTATTATACTCACTTGAAAAACAATACGTTTTTGTGCCTCATAAGTCATAAGGAAAAATTTTTATCTTTAAAAAAGTTAATAATTTTTTTAGTCTTATGTCAGAGTCCTGCATGCAAATGCAGGTCCCGTCTGGCTGCTATTCAGCCATCTGGGGATGGAGATGACTTTGTAAAACTAGCAGATATTGGTCTTAACGCATGGTTCCTTCAACCACGTGTAGTAGACCATTCCCGTTTGAGCTAATCTCGTCCCATGTCGTAACCGATGAAGGAGGTGTCACTCGTTCAGTAACACAGTTTTTATAAAAATTTCATGTTGCCTTCGGTGAACAAACTAGGGATTGTCCTGGAGGATCTGAATTAAAGTCACGCCATTTTCTTCATAATTAAAAAAATTTAAATTAAAATAACTTGATTTCCGCCTTTCAGTATTCCTCAGGCCAGTGTTTTTACATTGTAGCAAACGCCAATTGCTTAGCATGCATGCATCTGGGGTAAACTTAGGTTTTTGGAAGGACGAAAACAACTGAAATTCAGTTTCTTCAGTTTCGCCTTAGCATTCTGTTAGATAAAGCTACGCCAGCATCAATACTTTTATGACTTTCAGGGGTTTTCTTCTGTTTCTCAACAATAAAAAGCCTTGTTTCCTCTCCTGTTCAAGCAGTCGAAAGACGTTTTCTACCACATTTATCAACTCGCTATGAAGACAAAGATTTTTTTAGGTTCATCACTTTTTTATATTTCAAAGTGTAGACTGGGAAACGCCTACTAATCTCGCAATTTCTCTCCGGGTATAATTGATAATATGACTCGAAGGTGTCTAAATTTTAGATTTATTTCTAGCTGAAATATCTGAATTCTTTCCCATGGCTACATCTTTCATTATTTATACATTATAATAAAATAGATAAGACTTAAGTGTTGCTTTTTATAACACGTTGAGACGTGTTATAAAAAACAATTGCGTGAGCGCAAAAAACATTTTTAGCGCCTGTGTCTAACTCATATATTAATGTATAAGGAAAATATGGCAATATAGTGACTGTCGTACTAAATCGTGTTATTATTACAAGGTTATTATTGAATAAAAAATGTTTATGACGCACAAAATTTAGAAGACAGCCTAAAGTAACAAAAAATAAAAGAAAAAACTAAAACTAACAACACAAAATGGCTAAACAATCAACCAATACAAATCTATGTAAAAAATCTCACACTGAGTATATTAATTTGGCCACCCACTGTAGTTGTGACTTTTTACTACATTTCGAATGCAGTCGGTAGCCGTGCGCGTCTTTTGTTTTGACAGTTCCGATAGTAAAATGAATGAGACAGAAGAACGTTGCGCTCGCCTACTACAAAATCGTTAAATCCACACTTTTTCCAAAATCGAGTTAATAATGCAGAAGCATTCCAAAATGACCCTTCTATCGACCCTATGAAGATCACACTGATGATCTGATCAGACAATTTTCACAGAACAAAACATTTTCACAACAAAGTTACCAATCCACATTCTAACAAATGTTTATTATGCAAACAAGAACCGAGCTGTGAAGAGGTAACAGACAGACAGACATACACACTCGCATAATATTAGTTTTATAATATTAGTACCTATAGTAGGTATGGATCTCGTTTTCAACCTGAAGTATTAAAACCCCAAAGGTACGACGTACGTCAATAACACCTTGTTTTGTATTATATTTTTCATTGATTTTATTGATGTAATTTTGTATTGATTTATGTATATTACATTTATTGTATTTTGTACATATTTTGTTGTTTATTTGCACCGTCAGGTAATGACCTGCGAATTGTCTTGTAGTATGAAATATAGCTCAAACTTCGACCTTACAAATGATTTCTTACGAAATTAGATACTTCCTATTCCAGTCTTCTTCTGATTAATTTCTTTACACCCGCACCCCAAGATCCAAGACAGCTTTAGCATGTCCCTCGGGCTCTGGAGATCATAATAACAAGGGGTTTTTCGTAGTTGATACCGCTTTTGACACAGAAGATGATACCGCTGTTGATACAGAAGATGGGAATGGAAAAAGAAATTGTGGTGGGTAAAGCCAATTTATATAAAAAAACGATTTCTGTTTTATTTGGCTACTATATCGATTGAATAAGATTCGTATGTTAAATAAAACATCACGGTCAAATATTATCGAGTGTATCTAAACGGATGACAGTTTCCTGCTAGTAACGATTAAAGAAGTTGTTAGTTATACCGATTACCTGAGCATTGTTATTGTCTATACACGTTTATAATGTTAAAATAACTAATGTATTGAAAAACACAATTAATAATGGGTAACGGAAGTAATTATATATAATTATTCTTGGTCCTATAGTTCCTATAGGTATCTAATGTAAGAACAACACTATTTACTTGACGAAACCCGCTACTTTATCGTGGCATATTCGCTTGTCGCTCGGGAACCCTTTATTTTGCAGAAAAAGTACTATCAATGCAATTATACGTCCAGCGCTGTATGTAAAGTTGTTTCAGTCCATTCCAAAATCCAGTACAAAAAAAGCGAATGGAGTCCCACCCGAATATCGTGGCATCCTCTCTACTCTGACCAGTCTTACTTACAACAAACGCCTAAAAAGAAAGGACATGTTGGACGATGCTGGAAGCAGTCTACCTGACAGCACCTATATCCCACCTACTTATTATAGTTTTCACCTACAATACTGATTGCAGATTTAAATTAGAAAAAAAAAACACGCCAGATACTATGTCAATAATTACCATAAACCCTTCTCATTCCAGTGACCTTCGACGGTGAAACGATAGAGGGCGCTCCGCCGCTGTGGTGTGCAGCCGCGGCTGGTCATCTACCACTAGTCAGACTGCTAGTACGGGCTGGAGCTAACGTGAACTCCACGACAAGGACACACAGCACCCCCCTCAGAGCAGCCTGCTTTGACGGACATTATGAAATAGTGAGATTCCTGGTGGAGAATGGTGCAGGTAAGATCATGTTCCTATATATCTGGTGGTAGCACAAACAAGGGTTAACATTAGTTACAAGACAAGAACTACGCTAATTTGGTTCGGAGGTTCATAAAGTATTCGTTATGGAGTGTGGTGTTATAAGTGCCCAATAGTAATAAGCGTTAAAGCTGTTGCTGCAACGACCTTAAGAGCTTTGCACAACAGTGCCTTTGCTTGGACTGGCTAGTGGGGAATAGGCTACCAAAAAAGTTTTGTAACGTGCCCATAAGTCTTTATGCTCCTTTTCTGTTCTTATCCGACTACCTTCGCACCTTAATCGATATTTGTATATTTGTTTCCAGACATAGAGATCGCGAATCGTCATGGCCACACCTGCCTAATGATCGCCTGCTACAAAGGCCATATCCACATAGCCAAGTATCTGCTCTCCCTCAACGCGGACGTCAACCGCAAGAGCGTGAAGGGCAACACGGCGCTACACGACTGCGCGGAGAGCGGATCTCTCCATATACTGCGGATGCTGTTGAAACACGGCGCTACCATGGACGTGGACTCGTACGGTGAGTGCTGATGCTTCATGCTTAAGGGCGTCGCTATCTGCTCTCTGAGCGAGGATGCAAGAGTGCTGCTCAAGGTCATCTCTAAGTGTGCCTTTAAGCGGGGATGTTAAGAGCTCGAAAGCTCTTGCGTAAAGGGCAACACGGCGCTACACGAATGTGCTGAGAGCCGGTCTCTCCATATTCTGCGGATCCTGCTGAAACACGGCGCTACCATGGTCTTGGACTCGTGCGGTGAGTGCTGAAGCTTTATGCTTAAGGGAATCGCTATCTGCTCTCTGAGCGGGGTAAGAGTGCTGCTCAAGGTCATCGCTAAGTGTGCCTTTAAGCGGTTGCGTGAAGGGCAACACGGCGCTACCATGGGCGTGGACTCGTACGGTAAGTGTTTAAGTTGCTCCATGCTCAAGGGCATCGCTTAGTGTCTCTCCAAGCGGGGATGTTAAGCGCAAGAGTGTGAAAGGCAACACGGCGCTACACGACTGCACGGAGCGGATCGCTATCTGCTCTCTGAGCGGGGAAAGAGTGCTGCTCAAGGTCATCGCTAAGTGTTTCTCTAAGCGGGGTTCGACCGCAAGAGCGTGAAAGAAAACACGGACCTACCATAGACGTGGACTCGTATGATACGTTATTTCGGGTCAAGGACAATGTTAAACATCTGCTCTCTTCACTCTGCCAGGTTTTTAGCAGGGACCTTGAGCGAGATTACTTCGCGGTGTCCATCGCAAGATAGCCATTCGATGCATGAATCTATCGTGAATCATAAAATTATGATACACTTGCTTGAGACACGACATTCTTTTAGACATTTGCTTTTATACAAACGTCGCCAAGTTTGTCAAAGATAGTTACGGCCATGACCATCACTGATCCGTCTTCCCTGGTCCATTACTATAAATCTTTCTTCTTCCAGGCATGACGCCCCTCCTCGCAGCCTCCGTCACGGGCCACACGCACATAGTGGAGCATCTCATATCGGAAGCGTTGGTGTCGCGCCAGCAACGGATCGATGCGTTGGAGCTGCTGGGTGCGACGTACGTCGACAAGCGGCGAGACATGGTGGGCGCGCTCGCGCTGTGGAAGCGGGCGATGGATGACAGGTATGGATGATAACTTTGGATGGATGATGTTAATAACATAAGTAAAAGTTTCTAACAATTAATATTCGACCTAAAGCAAAACTTTCTCTTAAGTAGTCTTAACCTATCAACCCCCATACGGACACCGGCGACCGCGACAGCAATAGAATAACAATAGATTTCCAAGAATCCGCGATCGAAGGATTAAACCAACAACAAACTTATTTTCTTATTGATAACGCTAAAATAAGAACTACGAGTATGTTGTGATGAAATTCGTCGAAAAACGCTGTCATGTTTATAAGAAAGTAAATAGGAATACAAACATATAAAAGGAGCAATATCTTTAGAGTAACGAGTTTCACCTATGCAATTTACGATTTTGCGTGTGACGGTAGAATGTAGAAGATACTGACGTCACGACTTACAGACGAACGGCACTTGTCGACGGCACGCATCGACGGCAGCCGTCGACAGTTGACGGTTACCGTCGATTACCGTCGACGCGTGCCGTTCGTCTGTAAGAAGCCTTACTTATTTTTGAGTGACAAATTGTGTTGTTAGCGTGACGACAAAAGCTTATAACTACTTTCACATTCTATCAGTTTAATACCTAAAATATTTACTCTCTTTTCAGGTTCCCAGCAGACGGCGAACCAATACCAAAACCCAAGGACGTGCCTCGAATCGAGGCGTACGACTATGCCGTGGAACCCTCAAACCCTCAACAGCTAGAAGAGTTGCTGGCTGACCCCGACGCGATGAGGATGCAGGCACTGGTCATCAGAGAGAGGATATTAGGTAAAGACTTCAGAACTTTTTCTGGAAAAAGTATAAAGCCAACGAAAAGTATATAATACAAGTTACAAAGCCATGTAAATCTTCAGAAGTGTGACCAAAGCCAAAGCTATTTTCTAAAATTATCAGTTGAGAAAAATCTGTTTCACATCTATCTTTTTTTTTTGTGATGCGCAGGGGAAACCCATCATGGGTGCCCCGGGTTGGGGATGTGCCTCAGTTAGCTGAAGCACCCCGGGGGTATGTGGGACTCTTGCCCAGTAAAACCACCTGCGGTTTGCCTTCAGCCATATATAGAGGGATATCCTGGATCTGTTTAACACAGTACTCCCTCCATGACCTACCTCACAAGGGACCGGACTTCCACCAATTCACACCTATCTTGTCAGTGTAATCCAAGTACAATATGTAGCCAAATCTTTAATAAATAAAAAATAGTCTCGCTAACACTCGAGAACAGCTAAACTGATTTGGATACTTTTAAGTTTCAGTCTTTAAATATTTGTGGAAATCAAGGGAACATAATATTTTATATGTTAATATACGAAGTTCACGAGTAATAATTAGTTAAGAATAATATTATTATCGCTGGTGCTATTTAGAGGAATACTCTAAATAGCACCACAATTATAGCAATAGCAATTCTAAACCGAGTGTGGATTTAGAATTGCTGCATGGGGGTGCATTATGTACTTACGTTAGACCATGGATTATACTAGACCGGCTCAAATCGGCGTATGCACACATAAGCAGGATTTTAAACAACGTAAAAGAGCAAAACCTTCAATGTAAAGCTTTTATTTCAACTACACGGCTAGTTATTTTGTACCATCGTTTTCATATTATTCATACACCATAATTTCTCATTTCAGGCCCCGCCCACCCGGACACATCCTACTACGTGCGCTACCGAGGCGCGGTGTACGCTGACGCGGGCCGGTTCGCGCGCTGCCGACAGCTATGGCATCATGCGCTCGACATGCAGCGAGCTGTGCTGCCACCGCTGTCGCCGCTGACGCAGTCCAGCTTGTACAGCTTCGCCGAGCTGTTCTCCTACATGCTGGCCGAGCGTGCGCGTCCGCCGCTAAGGGGTGAGTAGCTGTTATGCAGTAGGCGTCAGTGACGTCATAAAGCAGGTGTCATGCTGACAGCTGTGGTACCACGCGCTCGACATGCAGCGAGCTGTGCTGCCACCGCTGTCGCCGCTGACGCAGTCCAACTTGTACAACTTCGCCGAGCTGTTCTCCTACATGCTGGCCGAGCGTGCGCGTCCGCCGCTAAGGGGTGAGTAGCTGTTATGCAGTAGGCGTCAGTGACGTCATAAAGCAGGTGTCATGCTGACAGCTGTGGTACCACGCGCTCGACATGCAGCGAGCTGTGCTGCCACCGCTGTCGCCGCTGACGCAGTCCAGCTTGTACAGCTTCGCCGAGCTATTCTCCTACATGCTGGCCGAGCGTGCGCGTCCGCCGCTAAGGGGTGAGTAGCTGTTATGCAGTAGGCGTCAGTGACGTCGTATAGCAGGTGTCATGCTGACAGCTGTGGTACCACGCGCCCGACATGCAGCGAGTTGTGCTGCCACCGCTGTCGCCGCTGACGCAGTCCAGCTTGTACAGCTTCGCCGAGCTGTTCTCCTACATGCTGCCTAAGCGCGCACCCGCCGCTGCGAGGTGAGTAGCTTTCATATAGCAAGTGTTATGACGTCATTATATAGCAGGCGTCAGTGACGTTATATAGCAGGTGTTACTGTCAACTCACTGTCGCCATATAGCAGGTATTATGAAGTTATATAGTAAGCGTCAGTGACGTCATAAAGCAGGTGTTAAAGACGCCATAATAAATAGCAGGTGTTATGAAGTTATAAAGCAGCCGTCATTGACGTTATATAGCGTCGTTATGACACGATGATGTCGTGACTCGTGATCTTGGGTAATGAAATTACAATTGATATGACGTCATCAGTCATCACAATGCAAGTAATGACATTTGAAATGAGGTTGCTGCGAAGTAAGCCGTAACGTCGAATAACAGGTGTCATTATGACGTCACGATTCACGACATGTCGCTGTGATGACATTTGAAATGAGCAAACAAAAAAGTTTTTAAGCGATTGCGCGACAACTGCGCGTCCGATTGCTGTGTGCAAAATGTCTGCTAAGATACTAAGGGTCAATTCAGACCGCAACGCGACGCGTAAATGCATTTCTAAGTTTGTACGAATTATCTGTCAAATTCGTACAAACTAAGAAATGCATTTACGCGTCGCGTTGCGGTCTGAATTGACCCTTAGTTGACCCTTAGTCGCCGTGTGTATTATTCACGAATCACAAAATTGTTCTTTAATATTCTTTTGATGTAGTTGTTTATTATACACTAGATAATGCCCGCAACTCCGTTGCGACTTGCGCCAAACTTCGTGAATCGCGCGGGAGCCGTGCATTTTTCCGTGATAAAAGTATCCTATACACTTTCCCGGGATTCAAAGTATCACCATACCTCAGAAAAATCGGTCCAGTGGTTTAGGCGTGAAATAGTAACAGATAGACACACTTTCGTATTTATAATATTTGTGCGGATTAACATTACTTTTGTTAAACTAATATTTTACACGAAAAATCCTCCCACCAAAACAACTTTCACTTTACAACAAAAATACTACCACCAAAACCTACTTTCAACTGCCACTTATTTTCTTTATCTTTTCCAGGTCGTATAATCCCGCCAGTGACGTTCGACGACATAGATCCAGTGTTCAGGAAGGCCCTATCCGAGATAGATAGGGGCGTAGACCTGACCATAGACAAGGAGCAAACACTAGGCACGCTGCAGCGAGTGCTGGTTATATCGCTCCATCTAGCGGCCATTATGGCGAGGCTGTTGGAGGAGCCGGATTGTACCGAGGAGGTGTCTAGAAGAATACATAAGGCTGTATATACACTCGTTAAGTTAGATATTAAGGTGAGTGTATAATACTATCAGATAAGTTGATCCATAGACAGATGGCGGACCTAAGGCTGCGTTTCCACTGAAGCGGAGCTTAGCGGTGCCGAATTGACCAATCGCCATGCTCGAAATATTCGCTCCGCTTCGCTGTCATTCCGCTGGAATAGCACGATTGCTCAATTCGGTCCGCTCCGCTCCGCTTCAGTGGAAACGCAGCCTAAGTTCTTTGGTCGCGTTTTGTCAAACCCACCCAACAGATGACATTAAGTTAACATAATCCGACCAAATGACGCAGGTCCGTCAACTACCAATGAATCATAGTAGAGCTTGTCTAATTTGAAATGACGCGCCCCACCACTTCACTAGTTGATATAAATGAAAAATTGTGTACTGTGAATACGAGGGAGGGGCGCGTCATTTTAAGTTAGACAAGCCCTACATATTTAGGCTATGTTCTACTAGTTAATGTTATTTGCCTAAAATTATCTTAAAATTCACGAGGCGAGCCACAAAATTTTATATTTCAAAATCAAAATATCGACTCGGTTATCTCGATCTTAATTTGTTTTTCTACTCTATTAGTTTTATTTTCAGTGCTCTTAGTTTCTGATCTTGAAGTCTAGGTCCAAAATTAAATTAGAGATAAACTACGATAACGTGGCGCGCCCCTCCAAATTACAGTTTCAATGTGTGTAGTCACATCCTTATGAGAGAGTTTGTATGTAGCTGTAACAATCAACCAATCAACCAGTACTCGTAATATTTCACTTAATGTCACCTTATTACCAAGATTTGTTGGTCAACTAATCATAACTAGCCAGCTGCGCAAGACAACGCACATCAAACGTTTTGGAGGGGCGCGACATGTTATCGTAGTTTATCTCTACTCGTTCAAACAAGCAATTTAAATATATATTTACGTAAATAACGTGACATTAGATGCTTTGTTTTTCTCGTTCCCTGTATTTTTTATCATGTAATCTATACTTATAAAATTACAAGTCCTGACTGACTGATTCATCATCGCTGAGCAAAAACTGTTTAAGTTACAGCCACGAAATTTGGTGAGTAGGATTGTTATAGTAAGTAGACACCCACTAAGAAAGGAATTTTGAAAATTTTACCCCGAAGGGGGTGAAAAAGGGGTTGAAAGTTTGTATGAAAGTCCGTCATTTCTTAAGAGGCCGGGTACCCTTGGAATTTCTCATACAAACGTAATACCAAAATCATTTTCTCATACGAAAATATTTAACATGTTTGAGTTATTTTTCAGTTTAAAATAGTAATTACCTAAGTTCCTGCACAAAAATTTACTTCAAAATATTTAAACACAAAAATTTTTTTTTTTGTTAAAATTTTTTTTTTTTGTAAATTTACTACTAGACATTGAAACACTAAAAAATAGAGTAAAACACTAAAAAATATATAAATAAATAGTAAATTTACTACAAAATATTTAAATACTAAAAAATATTTTTTAGAGTTTAAATATTTTGTAGTAAATTTACTATTTATTTATATATTTTTCAGTGGTTTACTCTATTTTTTAGTGTTTCAATATTTAGTAGTAAATTTACTAAAAAAAAACATATTTTTTTTGTGTTTAAATATTTTGAAGTAAATTGAACCTAGGTAATTACTATTTTAAACTGAAAAATAACTCAAACATGTTAAATATTTTCGTATGAGAAAATGATTTTGGTATTACGTTTGTATGAGAAATTCCAAGGGTACCCGGCCCCTTAAGTTAGAAACTTAAAATTTTGTGTTTGGGCTACTGATTAAAAATGATTGGATACGTGTTTAAGCGTTTTTGGAAATTCTACCCCCAAGGGGGTGAAATTGGGATTGAAAGTTTGAATGAAAGTCCGTTATTTCTTAAGTTAATGATTGGATACGTGTTTAAGCGTTTTTGAAAATTCTACCCCCGAGGGGGTGAAATAGGGGTTGAAAGTTTAAATGAAATTAGTCTATATTATATAGGTATACTATGTTAACGCGGACGAAGTCGCGGGAAACAGCTAGTTATACCATAAACTAACTCTCCTTCTCTCCCAGGTTCGTCAAGGACGCTCAGCTCTCCACGTGGCGTGTTCAACAGAGGCAGGGCGACGGGGCGCTCTTACGGAAGGGGCGCCGGCCCGGGCGCTAGTCGCCCTCATGTTGAGACTGGGCGCGGCGCCCGACGCGAGGGATGCGGATGGGAATACTCCCCTGCATCTTGTTGCTAAGGTAAGATACAGTTAAAGAACTGCCGATGGCAATACGTCACTGCATCTTGTTGCCAAGGTAAAAGCCTTCAAGGGATTTAAAAATGCAAAGCCATGAAATCAAAGTAGTTTATTGTATCCAAATCAAAGGAGGATGGGCAAAAATGTATGGAGACTAGTCCGAGATCCAATAAAAATTAAGAATATTATGCCATTAGAAAGGTATTTCAATGTACTACAATAGTTATAGTCCGTCAAGAAAGTGGAGAAATTAAAAAGTGGCAACATCGTAGTGTTATCCCTTATTTCTTGGATTGATTTGAAAGGGATGACACTACGATGTTGCCACTTTTTAATTTCTTTACTTTCTTGACAGAGGGGAGGGGAGCTCATTTCATATCACTGTGTCAAAAAACTTAAACTCTATTTATTTCTAGCAATAAAAAGAATATTTCGTATTTTGTGATGCTGTAGTGCTAACTGACTGTCTGTCACTGTCAAAACTTGTAAAACTGCTCAATGCCGCCATAAAGCCGCTACTGTCTACTATGCTCTAACATTATCACAAATTAATATAAAATCATTTTACAGATCAACCCCTGCCCCGCTGACGTGTTCAGAGAGTTACTAACGCATGGCGCACACATAGACACAGTCAACTACGAAGGAGAAACGCCAGAGGAGATACTGAAATCCACCCAACAGAACATAACCTCCATAGTCAACCCGCTAAAGTATACAACACTAAAATGCCTCGCCGCACGCACCGTCAAAAACTATAAACTACCTTACAGACATGTAGTACCACAGTGCTTGCATTCTACGATTATTACTCACTAAATATTAAGGTGGGGTGAATGTAAACAGAATATGGGGGTAGTTTGAGAAAAGTTAGTATGTTGCCGCAGTATGCGTTTATTATGAATTAACGCATTGTTAAAAGTTTGTTGGATATTGCGGCTCGGCATAATCTGCGCGTATTTATGACAAGTAGACGAATATAATAATCAATGCAGGTACCTCACAAGAATGAGGCCGTGTTCAGACCAAACCGACTATACGTCGCCGAATGTGAGCAGGCTCACTGTGAGCTACAAAATATACGGTATCGAATGTCTGCGCCTACGCCTAGCGTAATGGCGTATTGTCCGTTACGTGTGAACGAAAAAGTGAATATGTATGGAAATACAATAAACTGCGTAACGCTCGCTCATATTCAGCGGCTAAGAGTCAGTTTGGTGTGAACACGGCCTAAAGTTGTGCCTCTAATGAGGTACTATTTCTACCATACGCAATGACATGACTACTAGTTTATTTTTATGAAATAACTCCGTTGACAAAATGTTCTGTTTACATTCGCTTTGCGAATGGATCAATATGACTGCCCAAGTTTTATGCCATTATTTAAGGGTGCGAAAACAATGAATGTGTACCTGTAGAATTATTAGAATAGTTGTATAGAAATTAGATTATATAGTTTATATTAAATTGATGTTAAAATTCTATTGCAAATCGGTGTTAAATACGTGTTCCTAGGTTGAGACGTGATATTGACTACTTTTGACGTTTTATTTAACACAATAATTGTCATGTCACTTGATGACTTCATTGACAATGTTAGTTCTTGAAACTTGCTTCATGCGTTCTGTCAAAATTCGATTTGGTTTGATAATATTTCGCTTAACGCTTTCAACTTACTTTAGTTTGCAAAGATTTAAAATTTAAAGTAAAATTGACAAGCAAATTCAACGATAATTTAACACCTCAAATGTCAAAATGACGCAAAATTTCAAAGTGGCGCCCTTCAGGACCTTTTTGCCTTGACACGCCATGTCGTACAGTACCCGGCGATAAATATTGCACATCGACCTTTGGAAGGTGACAGTCGGCTAATTTCGGTTTTGTAGAGCGTTATCTCTTACGCACGAAATACAAAAAGTCCGGTATATATTAGGAGCTGTTAAAACAATTATGGTTTGCTCCTTTTGACAATTTTATTATTCTTTGTATAAAATACACCAAATTTTCTATAAGTTATGGCTTTAGGTTCGGGTAAAATAAAATAAAAAAGGGTGTTCAAATTATGTTTACGTATTTAAATTTATAAAACGAATTATTTGAATTTTTTAATTCGTTTGGAAAATTACAGCTGTAGCAAATTTAGGGGTGTTAACAACTCTAGATATATATTTTGAACTGGACGCGACTGCACTCTATTGAATTTGAACAACGACTGACATAATGTCAAATAGGTGTGTGCTACAAAGATAACGCTCTATGAAATTAGCCGAATGTCTCTTTCCAAAGGTCGATGTGCAATATTTATTGCCGGGTACTGTATGTATTATGCAATAATGCACCAAAATAATGGAAAAACCTTGCGGCTCGTGATAACGTCATATTATGTATTGCCATTGTCATTAGAAGTCTGTTACTTATTAGTTTAGCACAAGAGTTTATTGCATTTTAATATTAGCGTGTAACCCTAATTTAGTGATTTGCTCATAATCAATAACAATGCCCTCGCGTTTAACTATCGCTAGTTTTGAGCCTCTGTGTTTTGTTTGTCCGTAGAGTGTACTTTTTAATCTCCACAGATTAAAAACGTGCTTGATATCTTTCAAACTTCTTCTACTTTTAAATAACGAGTGTGAACAACATACTGGCTAGTTCGCTTAAACGACATTTAATTAGCCGCGTACTGACCAAGCGAGCCGCCTCGCTGCCTCGCACGAGCGTGCCGCGGCCGAGCCAAAAGTTGTCGGTTTTTGGTCGATGCTCAAAGGCGCCTCGGATGTTTGCCGCGCACTAACACGTACTGACCGACCGAGCAAATGCGCGCGAGGCTGCCGCGGCGAGGCGGCTCGCTTGGTCAGTACGCGGCTATTGACTATTGAGAGTCAGGTGGTACTAGCAAGTATACTGCTTAGAGTTTAGGAACACACCTTTTGTAGTCTGCCAAAGACAACTGTCACAAATAATTAGAGGCGTATTTTTTCATAAGTATTTTACAGTTTTTTTTACTTAACGATCAGGGTATTTTACATTAATTTCCGTGTGTTTTAGACCATTGTATTGAAATAAGTTTATTCATTTTATATTCATTAGTTTGCTAAATACTATTAGGAACACTCTTACAAGGAATGATACAAAATGAAAGTATTAAATTGTAAAAAAGATGATTTCAAAAAGTATTTTAATTAATTTTGTCCTAATCACTATTATATTAATAAAATCAAATTTATAAATGTATAGTATACTATAGTATACTATAGTATAATATATAGTATGGTATTAAAAATTATGGAAATGTTGTTAAACTGAGGTATAATATTATATTCTTGTATTTATGTAAATAAAACTATTCTTATATGAAAATAGCTCAACTATTATATGAATATGTATTCATTTGTAGATTCTGTGTCCGTATATTATTAATTGTTATGAGGCAAATTCACGCCGAGAAGAGAGATACGAGATATTAACGTTTCTCGCGCTTTCTCGCTGTATAGATTAATAAAAGTTATATTATAATGATGTATATATCTATACAGGGTGCAATTTATTAAACCTTCCTGCCAATTTTTTTCTAGGGCTTAGGTATCATTAGAAGAGTCCATTTAACCAAAAAAATAGGGTGTTATATATTTTTCATTGACATATTTTATCCCATTTAAAATCGTTGCAGAATGGCCACTCACGGCGCAGGGGAATGATCGGGGGTAACGGGGCTCGTCACATCACGCGCGAGCGACGCGTCGTGTCCATTAATTGTAGTGTTTTTTAGGACAACTTTCTGAAGCTATTTCTCAACATTTTCGTACTGAGTGATTATAAAAGAAAAAATACGTGTATTTTTATTTTTAACAAGGATCAATATATCACAATTTGGCAGGAAGGTTTAATTGCACCCTGTATGTGATAATTAAAATCTTTATGTCCGTATAATTAAAATCTATATTGTGTATGCGAACGAATATCTGTTCCGCATATTATGTGGAAAAGAAGTAGCCATATTGGATGTGAGTGAAAGAGACAAGTAGCGAAACGTCTAGATATTTCTACCTGTTTCCTGACCATACTATAGCGACGTATTTACTTCTGCGTGATTGTCATTTTAAAAATGAGTCATTTTTCGTTTCACCAAATTTTCTCAATGATTTATTAAATAAATATGTTATGTTCAGTAGACCTTTACCTACGAATAATAGAACCAGGAAACGTAACTCCCATACTAATACAGTTTTAAATTTGGTTCCATTCGAACTGTCATAGAACGTCAGCCTTTATACCGCTCAAGGTCACCTAATGTATGAAAAGTGAACCTAAGGTTCACTTTTTTGACAACTATTTTGGAGCATGTTTTTTGACGGAGTTACTCTTCCTTACTTTTTATTATTCGTAGACCTTTTCTTATAAAAAATAATGTTGTGCAATTTATGTAACTATAATTTATTTCAAATCTTCAATATTTTGTATCCATTTATTATCTTTGTATTTTCACTGCACGTGACTCATTTGGTTCTACTTGTATAACCTAGTCAAAATACAATAACAAGAATCGGGGTTATTCACAATACCCAATTGGCTGGAATTTAAAAAATCAATTCTTATTGGCCAACGCTAGGCGCTGCGCGCTATTATTAGTTATTTTTAACTAATAACAAACCAGAGTCAGAATAGGTATTGTGAATAGCCCAAATATTATAACTGTATAAAGTTAAAAGCGTTTTTGCATTTCATTGTCAAATATTTGTCATGTCCTTTTATAATAAACTCGGAAATAAAAATGCAATATTTGTGCTCTAAAGTAGCCCGCAAACGATCGAACATCAAACACGTCAAACACGTACAAACTACGTGTTTGACGAAAATTTGGATTATGCTACCTACGTGTTTGTCGTGTTTGATGTTTGATCGTTTGCGGGCTACATAAGATTCATTCTAAGTGAAACGCCATCTAGTATTTTTTGATATAAACTTTTGTAATGTAGTTTGTGAATTTCAAATGGCTTAAATATTGTAAATCTGTGTCTTTAATTAGATGTTTATGCTGTACACGAAATACTTTACTTTTTAATCGCAGCGCTAGTAAAAATGTAAATAGACATCTCTTTCTTTCATTGACCGTTAGGTGAGAGAGCATTTCTGTAATTAAAAAAGTGTTAAACATTTTTAAGGGTGGGTTGCACCAGAGGCGTGGTTATAGTAACAGTTATGGTCAAAGTTATGGTTACAGTTAAAGTTAACTTAACTTTAACCTTAACTTTGACCACAGAATTTGACAGAATAAATGTCAGTTGCTGGTCCGACAAGGCTTTAATTAAACGAGGGCTGGGGCGCTGCTGGTAAACTGTCAAAAATTGCGTTTCAGTATGATGACAACGTTAGTTCCTTTTTTTGACACGTTCATTTAAAGTCTTGTCGAGCTCTATGGCTATGGTTAAATATGGCGTCCATTTTTTACTTTAACCAAAGATTTGACATTTTTTGTATTGTAGTTAAAGTTATAGTTAAAGTTACAGTTATAGTTAAAGTAAGTTGATGCAACCCACCCCAAGATAGCAAGAGTCCATTATGTAAACATTTCTGACACAAGATATGCGGGTTGCATACTGCATTTGTGTTCTTTTTTTAAGCGAGTTTTTTTACCGACTGCGATTAAAAACAAGAGTATACAGGCACACGGGGCGAAAAGCAGCATTGTTATTGTATATTAGTGTAAGCGGGCGAATGGATCAAGTGATATGGGAAGTGAACAAGTTTTATAACGTGAAATTATTGTGTGTATCTCATAAATTAGTACTGTGTGATTATGTACTAGTATTTTTGAAATTAATAAAATACTTTAAAAGTGTTTATTGTTTTTTAAATGATACCTTAATAATTATCAATTGAAACTTTACTAATATTATAAATACGAAAGTGTGTCTGTCTCTTACATTTTTATCTACTTATACATAAGTATAATAAAACTGTAGAAATGAAAATTCTGTACATTAAAGATATTAAAAAAATAATAAGCGGGGGGTGTTACTACATCGCTATAGAAGCCAAAAATGTGGTTAGTTTTTTTGTATGTCTGTCTGTCTGTATGTTTGTTCCACTATCTCACGAAAACTACTAATCCGATTTGAATGCGGTTTTCACAGATATATTTGACTTCTTCCAACTATAACATCTGGTCTAAAAAAAAATCTCCCCACCCCTCTAAAGGAACGAAAGAGGGGGTCAGATTTTGTATATGACTTTTGCTTTAACGCGAAAACTACTGAACCGATTTGCATACGGTTTTCGCAAATATATTTGTCTTCTTCCAACTCAAAATGTGGTGCATAAAAATAACCCCAAAATTGCGGGTGTCTAAACATTGGACTTTGGACTGCTAGTTCAACTCACTATAGTAAACAAGCAGCTGCAAGTGAAAGACAATTGCGATATTTACGTCATCGCTCCAGTGGCGCAGGTGGACGATACTAATGACTCCAATTACCGAAGTCGTAGGATCGATCCTCACCGGGGGCCGTACAAAAATTTCTGAATAGCGAGAAGTTCTTCACGAGATTACTAGAATATTGATTCAACTACGAAGATGGAAGAGGTTATGGCCGCTCTTCGAAAAATTCAAATGGATTTAATAGACGAACAAAAAACATCTATACAAAATTGCGCCGAAATAGTTACAGAATAGGAGATAGACGGATGTCGAACACTGCCGAAGTCTGCCGAACGCAAAGGCCGATTGTGCTTCCTTGTCGCTCGTTCCGCGCTCTCGCTTGCACTTCAAGCCTTAAATGGAACGCCTCAGAGCGTGGTAACGCCGCATGAACTGTCATGTTTTTCGGGCGCGCACCCCATATCGAATTATAAGACGTTATCACGTCAAAAAGTCTTAAAAATAATATCTTCTCTTCTCTTATATGGGCATTTTCAAAAAAAAGTGTACCCTGTTCAAACACCGAGATTTTTTTGAAGTGTAGTTTTTAATTAATTTTATGGTTTCTATAAATTCTTTATAGTCTTAAGAATAAGAAAATATACAAAGAACAGTAAAAGATTATTGATTTTTATCAAAAAATGCTAAAATAGTTACTGAAGTAGTGATTTAATGGTCAGTTTGGAGACTTTTTAAAAATGCTTTAATAGTTTCAAATTTTGTTTGTTTACCCGTTGTTATCTTTTAATCGTTGACAGACGTAATGTTTATAATTGGAACACATTATTACACGAAACATTTCAAGTTCGATTTGGTGACAAGTCGTGCCAAAACAAACTTTATTTTTCTATTATCTCTAAAAACAGCCCGTGTATTTGAAATTCATTTAATATATATATGGTCAAAGTTTAACTAATTTCAATATTTTTGTGTATTTTTTATCAAAATACTTTAAGAAATATGTCTATAATTGTGTTTTTATGCTTTTTGCTAAGTGCGACAATCAAGGTTCACATAGTATAGCTGAGGCCATAATACAAACACATAATAATAAAAGTCGAAGTAATTTAACATATTTATTTATTTAATTCTTGATGAACGTTTATAGACATTTTTTTTAAAACACCCAAAACTAAAAATACTTAAAGTACCTATATGAACTAGTAGGCGTTTATAATATATTTTCGGTTATTTTTACCCTTTTTGCTCAATTTTTATGCTTTTTATCTAATCAGTCTCAGATACCTGTATATTTATAATATCTTTTATAAAATAAATTTTACAATTATAAGCTACTGCGACAAAAGACGATTTTTAACGTATGCGTGTAGCCCTAGCTTTATGCGTCAGTTTGGTGACTTTCATAGTCACGCCTATATGTGACGAGACAAAATGTCATCAAACTGACGTCACTTTTTCGGCCAATGTTTTGTTAAAACAGTATATTGGATACATTTAGTTAACTAGTCAAAAGTAATTAAGCGTAAACACTGTGCTGAATAACATTTGATTATTTAGAAAACGGTTGCAAGACAAAATATATGTTATTTATTACGTAAAAGCTCGTTACCACAAAAACACCCTATCCTCAGAGCGTATCAGGCCAACTGGCAAATTTTAAATAGCGGCTTGTATTTTTCGGTTTTATGTGTTGCTAATGCTAATAAGCAAACTATCAAGTATTTTGGTATAATTTTAGGAAAACCGTCACCAAACTTACGTGTCAGGCGGGTCTCGAATTTCGAATATTTTTAAAGATAGATAAGGGAGAAGACCTAATGGCAGACACTTTAAGGAAACATGAAACATTCGAATGTTATAAAATATATAATTTATGAAAATAAAGGATTGATAACTTCTTCCATGTCTTCAGTAACTCTTACAAAATAAAACTATTATAATTATTCTCTGACAAATCAATAAAAAAATATATTATTGGTCTTTTTGTAAACTTGGTCATAAGTACTAATAGATGACATCACAATAAGCGAACAACACTAATAGTAGACACCAATATGAACTAATAGTTGACATGGAACATTAAATTACATTTTACATTTTTCATATTATTAGGTCTTTATTTGCCGTTTTTCAAAAGATTTCATTTACTTCATCATAGTAACTACATGCATCAGAAATATTATCCACGTTGTCTCCAGATTCTATTCATTCTTCTTCCATGCTGAAACTATCTTTCCTTTTATTTTTATTTTTCATATTTTTTTCCCAGCAAATTTATTTTTAGTCTTAAGTCTCTATGCTTCTTTGTCCTCTTCTTTTTTCTTCTTTTTGTTCTCAGTTCTCCTTTTTCTTCTTTTTACTGCTACAAAACTAAAGCATCGATTTTTAGATCAGTGCAAGGTCTAATATTAGACACCATGTCCATTTTTAGGTATAGTAGTTCTAAGTTCTTAGTTTGTTAATAGAATTATATTTTTAGAGAATAGTGATGATATTTGCAGTAGAATAAAGTACAAAATAACTTTAGTATGTATTAAAAAACTAAAAGATGAGATCCATGTCATCTATTAGGTTTTTTTACATTTTCAAGAACTAATAGTAGACAGCCTTTATATTGTTAGGGAAAATGGGTAAAAGATCATAAATAAATATTAATTAGTGTAAACAACATGACCATTAATCCAATGAAGTCAATAGAAATTACAAAAAATCTGATAAATGTATTCAAAACTTACGTGCAAAATTTCGCCTTCCTTAACCTATTTGCTAAGAAATTGCCGGGTGCGTGTTGACGCGGTCACATCATTTACGAAAACTGATCCCATTTTAAAATTTTGTTCCCGAAGGCATCCCTAAAATATTTTTTCACATCAACAGATAGCATAAGAAGTTTATAAAATTTACAGTGTTGAGAAATAAATAGAATAATTCTTATTTTTATGGCATTTTTGTCGTAAGTGTCATCTATTAGTTCAGTGTCTACCATTAGCGCCTTTCCCTTATGTTTTTGGGCAGTAAATTAAGTTATTTTTAAGATATATTAAATTTACTAAGAAGAAAATAAACTATTTTTTTACGCACATTTAAACTTTAACGCGTGCTTCTACAGAATATTTTAGTGATTTCCATTTTTATTGAAGCAACATGCTGTGGGACAGGCCAAAAACAGCTCTCCCGTGAAATTAAAATATTAATAATTAATTATTGAGAGAACTTAGTACTAATATCGCGTATTTGAGTAAATGTTTATTATATTCTTATTCATTTTTTGAAAAAAATTAACCTATATAGTTTATCCATATTGTTGTAATTAAAGTTCAAAGACGTGCGACAGCCTAAAAACCAGGGGTACACTTTTATTTGGAAAATACCCATATATGTTATAAAAAATGGATTCTCAAATGTGTTAGTCGCGCTAAAACTCGAAAACGGCTGAACGGATTGGGATGATTTTAGTCTTAAAATGCTCGTAGAAGTCCAGGAAAGGTTTAAGTGATACGAAGTTCATCGGGACAGTAGTTCCTGAGATTCGCGCGACGCGTTCTAAGTATAGGTAAGCCCTTTCAAATAATTTCCCCCCGTTTTTTTCAAACTTGCTTCTATTTCTTCACTCCTATTAGTATTAGCGTGATAAGTTGATAACATATAGCCTATAGCCTTCCTCGATAAATGGGCTATCTAACACTGAAGGAATTTTTAAAATCACCAGTACTTTCTGAGATTAGCGCGTTCAAACAAACAAACAAACTATTCCCAATTATAATATTAAGTATAGATTATTAGTTTATTACCTACCTTAAAATACATCATAAACACGAAAATACACATCTTAAAAAATGCCTCACTTAATCATAACCTCACATTGTTATTTGGCCCCTCATCTTGTGTCATCTGTCTGTGTTACTACCGACGCGGAATAACAGGAGCTTGTTACCGCTCATACATTTTCATGACCGCTTTACCTACCCATGCCCCGGGTTACGATTCTGACCAAAATAATCACCAACTAGATAAAATGGGGGAGGTGTGAGAAACATGAAATTATTATAGATATTGCCTCCAACTTTGTTCGTATAAACATCTAATTGATCTAATAGATAGAAAAAATTGATTGTTGCATTAAAACTAGAGATGTGCCGACTAGTTGCCGACTAGTCGGTAAAGCCGACTATCCGGCCATTTTTGTAGTCGGCGATTAGTCGGCAAAAGCGCCGACTAGTCGGCTTTTTACTTTTTTACTATTATTGAAATTATATTAAAGAAAAACCTTGGTTAATATTTATAATGTGTACTGTATAACACACTCAGTCAGTGTTACACATTTTAAAATTAAATGAAGTATATCTGAAATTACTTGCTAGTAAAGAAATTATTTTTGTAATTAATATAATTTTAACATAATGGTCGCCTTCAGTCTCGATTCTCTAGTTGTAAGTAATAGAATTATTTGTTCAACAAAATGCACTTTTCAATATAAAAAGTAGCCAGTAGCCAATTCTCAGACCTACTGAATACGCATATAAAATTTGGTAAAGGTTTCGGAGGAAACAGGAGTACGGTAACTCACATTGTGACACGAGAATTTTATATAATACTAGCTGTCCCGGCAAACGTTTCTTTGCCATATTAAGTATATAAAGTATTTTTTTAAAATTTGGTCGAAGCGCTGACTGTCGGACAGACTAAAATTAAAATCCGAATTCGAATTATTATTTAAAATTTGACACTGCGATGGCAGCCGACTGTCGGATCCAATGTAAAACATTCCAAAATCAACAACTACTAATAAATTAAAAATTAATTAAAAAAACATTGTCCAGCGGACAAAATTGTGAATCTAAACCATTCCCAGATCCCCTTGAACACACACAAAAAATTTCATCAAAATTGGTCCAGTCGTTTAGGAGGAGTTCAGTCACATACACACGCACACAAGAAATATATATATTAAGATAAGATTTTATACTGACTTCACGGAAACGCGGTCGAACAAGATAAAAAGTATCCTATGTCTGTCTCCTGGTTCTAAGCTACCTCTCCACCAATTTTCAGCCAAATAGGTTCATCCGTTCTTGAGTTATAAGTAGTGTAACTAACACCCCTTTCTTTTATACAATAAATAGCTGACCCGACAGACGTTGTCCTGTCTTAACGATGATTATTTAATTCGAATTGGTATAATTCATAAAAAAGTGTGTATATTTTTGAGTGCCATTGTGCACTCATCCCAAACTATCCCGAAAATCATAAAAGTTTATTGTGCGGGAACTGTACATTTTCCGGTACAAAAAGTATCCCTTGTCTTTCCCAAAGGGCCAAGACTCAAAGTATCTCCATACCAAATTTCATCAAAATAGATTGAATAGTTTAGGCGAAAATAATAAAAGTTTATTGTTCGGGAACCGTACATTTTCCGGGGCAAAAAGTATCCCTTGTCCTTTCCCGAGACTCAATAAGATCAAATCGAGATTTCATGTACATGAAATATGTAATGAAAACCTTCAACTGTATCATAAAAATAAAAAATAAAAAATAAAGTTAAATTATTACGCGAAGTAAACATACCTACTAAACACGATTCGACACGTTTGCAGGCGGCATGTGCGCAAACAGCAGCTGTAAAAAAGCATTACGGAAACTTCCGAAACCATGATCAGCTTGGCCGACTAGTCGGCTTCTTTGCAGCCGACTAGTCGGCTAGTCGGCTAGTCGGCCAAAGTCATGATCGGCACATCTCTAATTTAAACTTTAAAGTTATTCTTCCGATGATTGGAAATTGGAAATGCGTTGAGTGTTGACTTAACTTTGAGTCCGGACTGAAATTAGTATTTTATATAACTATTCTATAATTTCTAATGCTCAAAATCGATTCAGCAGTTTGAGCGTGAAAAGGTAACAGACATACAATTTTTGCATTTCTATACTAAATACTAATACTGGACGTTCCGCGCGGCTTCGCCCGCGTAAAATAGACCTTTCACAGACAATATTATTCCACAAAAATAGCCTATGGATCCTTCATGAATCATGAGGTCTACTTCTTGTCTTTGCCAAAATATAACAGAAAAAGATGCATTTCCTATTACTCTATTAGTATCAATAAGAATGAACATCAAAACGTTCACTCACAATAAAATTACAACAATAACAATTTACCTGTAACGACCCTGATTAATCTCAACCCTAAACCGGCGCTCGTGCACAAAATCCGGGGTCAAATAGACCCATTGAAAAAACTCCGCACGCGCTCGCAATAGAAAGACGTCGTTAAACAAACGGCATTGTACTCCCGGCGGGGCAGTTATTGTACAAATATGGCTGAATCGCGGATTCTGCAAGGGAGACGCTTAAAATTTGCGGAAAAACACGCCTCAGTTGACGCGATTGGATTCGCAGGGCTATAACCCGTTACAATGTGTTTTGATGATGATTTATTGATTATAAGATAAGTTTAGGTTTTCGGCAATTAATTTAATCACCAATTAATTTTGACGGTGGTTGTGGTTGAAATGAGTACTGAGTGAATTGATAATAATAATTTAATATTACTTATACATACAACGAAATGATTTGCAATAGAATTTGTAAAGACCACATCGCTCATTCGCTTTGGTATATTAATGATTTTTTCATTTTAATTATACGCATGAAGAGCTAATTGATAGTCACACTTTAGCATTTGTAATAAAATTTGTATGAGAAAGAACGCAGCAAGTCAATATCCAAATTCCAAAGCGTAATATGGTGACGAATCACGTAGTATCCGGTACTTGAGTTAAAACGAAGAAGTCTATAGATATTTTGCTCTATAACGATAACTCTACATACGAAAACCTCTACCTCTGCACTATTCGTATTGTTATGCCCATTGCACGTGCACCGCAGAAAGCAATACTAGGATTAATAGCAATAAAATTCACTCAAAATATTCCTAATACCTCAACCCTATTGTTATTAATACCGGCATTACAACTCAATTTGCCGCGAGCACCGGCCGGGTATAAGCCGACGTAATCCGGTAGATAAACTCGTTCGTCGCAAAATTTTCACAAAATGCTACGATTGTGTAATGTAAGATGTATCATTATAGTGGTTTTGTTGAAACATCTGTGGATAAATGTTGCTGAAATTGTATAAAATTTAATTTAATATAGTTTGGACCAAGTTATGTAAGGGTCATTTCAGACGACGACGACGCGTAGATCCATTTCTTTCATTTACTCGAGAAGATGTTGTTTTTATACAAAGCATAGAGGATTTCTTCTTATATTACGAGTAGAGATTAGAGATCCGAGAAGTAAGTTGGCCGCAGCTCTACCCACTAAAACCCGTCCGTGCCTTCTCCTCCGCTTTGTGCTGGGCCGCTGGACCCGTTTGAGACGAAAACTGCAGCGGCCCAGTCAGCGGCGTCTGTTTCCAGCGCAGCTCCTCCGCGCGACATTCTGCTGCCGCTTACTCCGGGAGAGCTTCCCAAGGCACTGGGCGCTCTATAAGCTACAGCCTACAGTCTTCTTACCTAGATATTAATAAGTATTACCGAATTCATTAAATTTAGGAAATAATTATTATTATTATGGACTACAAAACTGCAACTTCCTTAAAAAATGTCAGTAATCTTTCGCTTTCATGGGTCTTTGCTGATATTTTGAGAAAGAAACTGCTCGCAAACAATGGCTTTACATTTTATCACTCACGTAGTATCTGTCTGCCCTCTTTTTCACGCCCAAACCACTGAACCGATTTTGCTGAAATTTGGTATGAAGATAGACATAGGTCACATAGGAGTAGGACACTTCTTATCCCAAAATAATGTATGGTTGTCATCTAATATAGCATAGTAATTTATGGTTGAAAATACGTATTTAAGGTAACTTTAACGTCAGTAACATTTAAAGTTTTCAAATCGTGCTGACAACAAACCACATACAATACAATTTTGATATTTGAAGCTTAAAATCGTTGTACAAAATAACAACGGGCTGTAATCGGCTCAGCGATGCGATTTGCCGGTCCGCCGGACCGCGCCGAGTAATTACGTTACTGATTTGTGTTTACGGCTCAAGGGTTAACGCTAAGATGTTGTTACTTGATGCAGTGTATATCTAAGACCAGATACTAAGACAGTCTAATAAAAGGCGATAAATATACGATAGTATAATGATATAGAAATCTAGCTGATCCATCAAACGATGTTTTGCCGTATGTTTCTTGTACGGAAAAGATGTTCTTCTTATACGGGGTGTAAGAAAACTAAGTGATAAATCTGATAATACTTTAAGCGTGTGTACCCCTTGTCTGAAAGTAGCAGCGCAGAAGGAGCAGGTAAACTCATGACGCTGTATGAGACGCTCGCTCATACAAATCACAAAAAAATCCTCTTTCAGCGCTGCTACTTTCACGGTGACCTCTATGTACAAGACACACACACACACTATAAAGTATTATCACTAAATTTTGTTACACACTGTATACGCAAAATTGTTTTCCTATGTTATCTAATATATATGTTACGCTCAAAGACCGAACACGCTCATTGAGCGAAAAAAGAGCTCACAACGCGTTGTGGTCACAGTAAAACAGCCACGATGAAAACGGCCACGACGCGTTCTGGCAATCACTTTAATTATAACTTAACTTTAAGTATTCATTAACTTTGAAAAAAAATGAAAAATGAAAAATATTTATTGTTCTCACCACAAACACATAGTATTATTAAAAATAAATGATAAAGTATAATTAACTATTTTGTGGGAGACTTGTGCCTAAGCTAGGCATAGCCTGTATTTCAGGACACCAGACTTCAATTTAAATGCAACCATTTTCTAAGTGATTATGATGCCAGGTGCAAAAAGTTCCACTTTCTTCCCATGTACCACCGGAGACATATAGCTGACCTAACTTATACATGTAAAGTCCTAAATAATAAAATAGATTCACCTGAATTACTTAACAGATTTAATATTAATATTCCACGTAGAAATGCTCGTTATTTTATGCCCCTTTTGTCCCACCTTACAATACGTACTACCGTAGAAATTCTTTTATACTTAGGTCTAGCTCATTTTTTAACAGATTTTTAATTGCCCATCCACTCGAAGACATGTTCTCCCTAAAACCAAGCAAAATTAGAAAAACTATGACTGATACGTTTTTTAATTAAAATAAACATAATTCTGTATTGCATTACTTCTAATGATTTTCTATTGTTATAATGAAATTTAAATGATTGTGCCATCTGCTGTGTGTAAATTAATTAATTTATTTATGTACCTGTTAGCTTTATTATCTCACAATTTTAAATCCCTCACCCATTTCTTGTGATATAATAAAATTAATATAAATTGTAGTTTGCCTAAAATAATTTATACTTTAAATATTTTTTAGATTTCCATAAGTTATGTGTTATGTGTCTTATCAGGACTTTGTTAATTTGTTAATTTTGGCTCAAATTTATTATTATTTACTAGTGAAAACTTCTTATTGGCATGTCGTTACTTAATATGTATTATCACTGTTATAGTTAAATGCTGTTAGTTTTCCTAATAAAATAAAATAAAAATAACTTTAATAATTACTTAACTTTAAGTATTACTTAACATTAATTATTACTTAAATTTAATAATAATAATAATACTTTATTTCTAAAAAATATACAAATTCATAACAATATATCCATAAACGTACGGTAAAAACATATTAACATAGGATTTAGAAGTTGAATATTTAATCTCATGGACCATTATAACCATAACATGGTTATGTTAAGATTGCAACATTACTTAACTTTAATTATTACTTAACTTTATATATTACTTAACTTTATTTATTACTTAACTTTAATTATTACTTAACTTTAAGTTGTTGAAGCCCGCAACTTCGTTGCGCCAAAACTCGTTTATAGCGCGGGAACCGTACATTTTTCCGGGATAAAAAGTATCCTATGTCCTTTCCCGGGACTCAAAGTATCTCCATACCAAATTTCAGCAAAATCGGTTCAGCAGTTTGGGCGTGAAGAGGTAACAGACAGACAGATAGATAGACAGACAGACGGACAGACAGACAGATGGACAGACACACTTTCGCATTTATAATATTAGTATGGATGGCAAAGAAACGTTTGCCGGGACAGCTAGTCTCATATAATATGACATTTAAAACCCGATTAAGTTAAGGAACTTTATCATACATACAAATTACAATATACATACAATCATTATAAAATATAAATACACCGTCACAATCACTATATTTTCTATTTAAAACTGTACTAAGCAGTAAGCGCTACTTAGCGACGTAGCACGCCGCCGTAGCGACACACGTAGAAGCTACACTCTGGTGCTACGTAGGTTCAAATTAATTTTTAACTTCAAAATTTTAGTATTCATAAGTCATAATGGCTGGTTTACACGTATTAATCCTTCGATCGCGGATTCTTGAAAATCTATTCCTATTCTATTGTTGTCGCGGTCGCCAGTGTCCTTATAGGGGTTGATAGGTTAACTTGATAAGTAGTTAACTAAATTTTAACTTAATTTTAAGTTATTGACTGTATGTAAATTTAGTAGCAAGTAACAAGTTCAATTTAAATACGTAAGTATAAAGTCATAAGTTAAAATTTTGTGACTACTTATCTACTTAACACGTGTAAACTAGCTATAACTGACGATATCTGAATAATTAAGGTCCTCAAAAACAAAATAATTTCAAATAATTATTGAAATTATTTTGTTTCTGTTCCCGAAAAATCAAATGTACCCATGGGATACGATAATGAATACATTATCGTATCCCATGGGTACATTTGATTTTTCGGGAATCTGGGACCTAAATGAGGTTGTATTATTCTAGATTCTAGAGCTCAACTTCTAGCAAGCTAATCATCAAAATCCGCTTAGCATTTTTAGCGTGACAAACTGATAAAAATATCATAAAGTTAAAAATACCTAAATATATACCAACTTTGGCACAATACAATAAACTCATAGAAATACAAAATATAAGACAATTTTCGTCTGAAAAAAGAATATAAAAACGTTAATTAATTCTAGCGCCGTTTTCACCGTATTGTCTGGGTGCGGTGGTGGGGAGAAGGGGTGGTGGGGTAAAATGGGAAGTGGGGATGGGAAATGTGGGGGGAGGTACTGCCCGTTTTAACTTTCCGCGCCGCTGCTCGGTTCAGGACCACTACTAGTGGTTTTAGAAGGAATTTAGTGAGATAGAGTTGTTCTAGAAGCAAAAAGTAAGATAGGTAACAGTAGGTAACATACTTATAATATTATAAAGCGGAAGAGTTTGTTAGTTAGTTTGTTTGTTTGTTTGTTTGAACGCGCTAATCTCAGGAACTACTGGTCCAATTTGAAAAATTCTTTCAGTATTAGATAACCCATTTATCGAGGAAGGATATAGGCTATATTTTATCACGCTAAGGCTAATAGGAGCGAAGAAATAGAGGAAAATGTGGGAAAAACGGGGAAAATTATTTGAAAGGGCTTATGTGAACGCGCTAATCTCAGGAACAACTCGTCCGATTTGAAAAATTATTTCAGTCTTAGATAGCCCATTTATCAAGGAAGGCTATAGGCTATATTTTATTACGCTAACAATAAGAGGAGCGAAGAAATAGAGGAAAACGGGGAATATTATATGAAATTGCTTATTATCTTAACTACTGGAGCTATTTTTATGTTATTTGGCAAACTTGAAGAATAGACCACGTGAAGGTATATAGGCTATTTTTACGGAAAAATGTACGGTTGCGTGAAATTCCTAAATTACGCGGGCGAAGTCGCGGGAAACAGCTAGTAGTTTATAAACTAATAATAAATAATAATGATAAAATGTATGATGGAATAAAGTAATAAATTATTATTTACTTAAACAATGAAAAAACTGAAAAAAGAGGAATCAAATATTGGTGTAATCATTTAAGCAAAAAATACCTACAGGGTTTTAAAATTTATTTTCAAAATGCGTTCTCTCTGTTTAAGTAAAAATGTGAGTAGAAATGGACTACAGCCTACACTCTCTATTCTCAAAACATAAAATTGGTTTTAATAACATTCTGTATCGAATCACTATAAGAATATACAGTTTTTCCAGAAATAATACTTATTATTCAAAACACACAACACTTATAAGTTAAATTAGATCTACGTTAGAAGACAGAAGTTTTTTTAACTGTGTTAATGTTTGACTGCATAATTATTTAGCACTGTAGATATCGATTTCACCATGTCCATGCATAATTATTAGGTAAGTAGAAGTCGACGTCACGACTATAATTTCGATTTTCGAGTTCGAGAACCCATCGCAGGGGTCCGTATTCAATTAACTGGGAGTCGTTGTAGCCACTTTTAGTTATGTCTGGCCGTCAGGAGTTGTCTCGCTAAGTATATTGTTTTAAACAATATTAACACGTTTTAATTGGAAAACGAGGTGGAGGTGGAGGTGGAGGTGGAGGTGAAGGTAGAGGTAGAGGTAGAGGAGAAGCAGAGGCAGAGGTAGAGGCAGAGGCAGAGGCAGAGGCAGCGGTAGAGGTAGAGATAGAGGTAGAGATAGAGTAGAGTTAGAGTTAGAGTAGAGATAGAGTAGAAATAGAGTAGAGATAGAGTAGAGATAGAGTCGAGATAGAGTAGTGATAGAGTAGAGATAGAGTAGAGTAGAGATAGAGTAGAGATAGAATAGAGATAGAATAGAGATAGAGTTGAGAAAGAGTAGAGATAGAGATAAGATAAGCTTTTAACAAGTGCTAAAGAAAAGAAGTTTATTTTGTTTTTTATTACGTTTTATATTTCTATGTGCCATATTATGCCAAAATAACTGATTGTTTTGTTTTGAGTATTATTTTATTTTGTTTAAGAAAAGTTTGATTAGATAGTGATAGAGTAGAGATAGAGTAGTGATAGACTAGAGTAGAGATAAAGTAGAGACAGAGTAGAGATAGAGTAGAAATAGAGTCTCGATAGAGTAGAGATAGAGATGGAGATAAGCTTTGTCCACAATAGCTTTATCCACATTGTGCCTTTTTCTGTTCATCAAGGGCATTTCTGTCAAAGTCAAACGTGAGGGATGCCCGTAACGCGCGTTGAAACCGTAGCGCGCGCTATGACACTTTTCATTCAACGCGGGTGGATTTGGACGCGCGTCAAGGGCATGCCACATTTTCAATGTTGACAGCGCTATAAGGCACGCCCTTGTGGATAACGAAACTTTTTTCTTACAATATTAATAATAAATCAAAATTAAATTTTTCCGTATTCAAAATTCCGTATAAGTAGGTCCCTACATACCTTGGTGGGTACGTTAATTTATAATATTGACTCTTATGGACAATTCAAGGACATTACGAAAAATTTGTTAAATCGAGGAAGTCGTTATATCGAGGTACGTTATATTAATGTTAATCCATATTTAATGTGAAGGTGAAGGTGAAGGTGAAGGTGAAGGTGAAGGTGAAGGTGAAGGTGGAGGTGGAGTTGGAGATAGAGGTAGAGGTAGAGGTAGAGGTAGAGGTGGAGGTGGAGGTAGAGGTGGAGGTGGAGGTGGAGGTAGAGGTGGAGGTGGAGGTGGAGGTACAGGTAGACGTAGAGGTAGAGGTAGAGGTAGAGGAGAAGCAGAGGCAGAGGCAGAGGCAGAGGTAAAGGCAGAGGTAGAGGTAGAGATAGAGTAGAGTTTAAGAAGAGAAAGAGTAGAGATAGAGTAGAGATAGAGTAGAGTTAGAGATAGATTAGAGATTGAGTAGAAATAGAGTAGAGATAGAGTAGAGATAGAGTAGAGATAGAGAAGAGATAGAGTAGAGAAAGATTAGAGATAGAGTAGAGATAGAGATAGATTAGAGATAGAGTAGATATAGAGTAGAGATAGAGTAGAAATAGAGTAGAGATAGAGATATGATAAGCTTTTCACATGTGCTAAAGAAAAGTAGTTTATTTTATTTTTTATTACGTTTTATATTTCTATGTGGCATATAATGCCAAAAAAACTGATTGTTTCGTTTTGAGTATTATTTTATTTTGTTTAAGAAAAGTTTGATTAGATAGAGTTAGAGTAGAGATAGAGTAGTAATAGAGTAGAGTAGAGATAGAGACATCATTTTCATAAACGATGTGTCTTCCGCCTTCTCTTTCTGTAAATTGTTTCTATTCGCCGACGATATGAAGATACTATGTCTAGTGAGAAACATAGATGATGCCGAAAAAATTCAAAAAGATCTTGATAATTTTTACCGCTATTGTGTCATCAACAAATTAGATTTAAATGTGTCAAAATGTTACGTATGTTCCTTCACCCGCAAATCTAATATTATAGTATATCCCTACAAATTACGCGATACTACCATAGCGAGAGTAAGTGCTATCAGGGATCTAGGAGTCATTTTTGATTCCAAACTTCTATTCGACTCGCACATTGACCATATAATTAAAAAAGCTCGTAAAGCTTTAGGATTTATATTTAGACTCTCCTCTGATTTTACGCGCATAAAAACAATTAAAATACTTTATTGTGCATTCGTTCGCAGTCATTTGGAATACTGCTCGCCCGTATGGAACCCCAACTACGCTACCTACATTGATAGAATCGAGAATATTCAGAAAAAGTTTTTAAAATTTATACAGTTTAAGTCAAATACCCACCTACCTAACTATATCGAAAGATGCAAAAAATTTCACATCTTACCTCTCGCCGAACGAAGAAACATTGCTGACTTGTCGTTGCTCTTCAAAATATTCAATGGTTCAATTGATTGCCCGGAACTAGTCAGTAAATTTGAGCTCAAAATACCCACCGGCTCGCTCCGAAGACGTCAACTCCTACACGTTCCTTATGCCTCTACCACCTACCGGCAAAATGCGTATATCGTGCGAGCTATCAAAGCGTACAATACAGCGTCTCAAAGTACCGGCATAGATCTATTTAATACTAATATTAGAAGTCTCAGAAAAGTGTTAACAGACCATTTCTTTAATACTATTGATACAAGCTAACTTAGTTTATGATAATAATTAACACATTACCAATAGTCCAAGGACAAGCTATTGTTTTTATTGTTCTCTTTTCTTTCTTTTTTTTATTTATATTATATAATATATATATTGTCATCACAGTGCGTCAATTCGACGTCAACCAAATTTATGTACAATTTAGACAAATACCTAGTCGCGAAAACTTTTAATTGGCATTTGTACTACTACTATTTAACTATACCTTTGTACTAGCTGTAAGTTTTCCTTTAAAATAAAATAAAATAAAATAAATAAAATAAAATAGAGATAGAGTAGTGACAGAGTAGAGATAGAGTCGCGATATAGTAGAAATAGAGTAGAGATAGAGTAGAGATAAGCTTTGACCACAATAGCTTTGTCCACATTGTGCCTTTTTCTGTTCATCAAGGGCATTTCTGTCAAAGTCAAACGTGAGGCATGCCCGTAACGCGCGTTGAAACCGTAGCGCGCGCTATGACACTTTTCTTTCAACGCGGGTGGATTTGGACGCGCGTCAAGGGCATGCCACACGTTCACTGTTGACAGCGCTATAAGGCATGCCCTTGTGGATAACGAAACTTTTTTCTTACAATATTAATAATAAATCAAAATTAAATTTTTCCGTATTCATAATTCCGTATAAGTAGGTCCCTACATACCTTGGTGGGTACATTAATTTATAATATTGACTCTTATGGACAATTCAAGGACTATACGAAAAATTTGTTAAATCGAGGAAGTCGTTATATCGAGGTACGTTATATTGATGTTAATCCATATTTATTGTGAAGGTGAAGGTGAAGGTGAAGGTGAAGGTGAAGGTGAAGTTGAAGGTGAAGGTGAAGGTGAAGGTGAAGGTGAAGGTGTAGGTGGAGGTGGTGGTGGAGGTGGAGGTAGATGTGGAGGTGGAGGTGGAGGTGGAGGTGGAGGTAGAGGTAGAGGTAGAGGTAGAGGTAGAGGTAGAGGTAGAGGAGAAGCAGAGGCAGAGGCAGAGGCAGAGGTAGAGGTAGAGATAGAGGTAGAGATAGAGGTAGAGAAAGAGTAGAGTTAGAGAAGAGATAGATAGAGAAGAGATAAGATAAGCTTTTCACATGTGCTAAAGAAAAGCAATTTATTTTATTTTTTATTACGTTTTATATTTCTATGTGCCATATAATGCCAAAAATCTGATTGTTTTGTTTTGAGTATTATTTTATTTTGTTTAAGAAAAGTTTGATTAGATAGAGATAGAGTAGAGATAGAGTAGTGATAGAGTAGAGTAGAGATAGAGATAGAGTAGAGACAGAGTAGAGATAGAGTAGAGATAGAGTCGCGATAGAGTAGAGATAGAGATAGAATAGAGATAGATTATACCATCCTCATAACCATGATGAGTGGCAGTCTTCCACCATGCTTTAGTCGCGTAACTTTCTGCCGCGCACTGTAAAATCTGGAATGAACTGTTACCAGCAGTATTTCCGGACCTATACGACCTGCAAACCTTCAAGGAGAGAGCGTATTCCATCTTAAAAAGACCGCCAACTCACCAGCAGCTCTTGTGATAAACTTTACAATAGCTCTTCAAATAATCTTTACAAAAGAAGAAAAGACAAGAGAAGTTAGTAAAAGATAATAGAATAGCTGTGATTATTATATCCAAAGTTTCGCCATCTGCAATGAGGCATTAGTGACAGAAGTCGCTTGCATTTTTACACGAATAATCGTGCAAGAGTTATAACCCAAAGGAAAAGATAGACACGAGCGCCAGATTGTTTTAACATGTTTATTCTGGTGAACTCCAATAAACAAATAATCTGCAATAAGCGCATATTTTAGTATTAATGTGATATATGTTATTATTTATTCCGTACAATAATGGTTAACATTGCTATAAAATCGTTATTTTAAGTCAAAAAAATTCAATTACATAGTTATATCATAGGCCATGCAAACGAAAAATCGAAAAAAAATTTTTTTGGGTAAGAGCTCTTGCACGTTCATTAGTTGGGGCCATCGAATTATTTAATACTTTTTAGTTCATATTATAAGGATGTTATTATTGTTTTTACCTTGGAAGTCGGTTTTAATTTTTAATAATTTGAATGACTTGCTTTTATCGGTTAGGAACATGTAATAAGTTTAAGGGGCCGGGTACCCTTGGAATTTCTCATACAAACGTAATACCAAAATCATTTTCTCATACGAAAATATTTAACATGTTTGAATTATTTTTCAGTTTAAGATAGTAAATACCTAGGTTCCTATACAAAAAATTACTTCAAAATATTGAAACAAAAAAATTTTTTTTTTTGTTTAAAAATTTATTTTTAGTAAATTTACTACTAAATATTGAAACACTAAAAAATAGAGTGAAACACTAAAAAATATATAAATAAATAGTAAATTTACTACAAAATATTTAATTTCTAAAAAATATTTTTTAGTATTTAAATATTTAGTAGTAAATTTACTATTTATTTATATATTTTTTAGTGTTTTACTCTATTTTTTAGTGTTTCAATATTGAGTAGTAAATTTACTAAAAAAAATTTAAAACAATTTTTTTTTTTTGTGTTTAAATATTTTGAAGTAAATTTTTGTGCAGGAACCTAGGTAATTACTATTCTAAACTGAAAAATAACTCAAACATGTTAAATATTTTCGTATGAGAAAATGATTTTGGTATTACGTTTGTATGAAAAATTCCAAGGGTACCCGGCCTCTTAAAGGAACATCTGTTTCTCTATAATCACAATATCTTAGAACATACTACAATTAGTAAGTAACTCAGGTAGATAATCAACTAATTACTATGTAATTAAAACGAAACTACCTACTTCTTTTTCTACTCAATCCACTCATACTCAATATCTAAAACCCCACTTACACGTATGTCACTTTATAAAATTAAGTATACCTCAGAGGTAAACAGTGTTTAGGGGCTAGGTAAACGTTGGACAAACAGATTAGTAAATGGAGTGTCATGGCGTCGGGTTTCGGGTTCCGCAGACACGTGGCGTAAAGTAATTACGGAACCATCAGCAACCATCAGGTTATTAAAAGCTTTGGGTAAAGTCAAACATATTTTATGAGAAAAGTTAAGAAAATGTGGTATTGTTTTTCATAAGATTTGAGAGAAAATCGGTATACAAATTACAATAGTTAATTATAGTATAGGTATGCGTAGAACCTACTATGTACTGTAACTATGTCTGTCTGTCTGTCTGTAGCACTGGCCTCTTTATAGAGGTAAGTGGTCTGTAGATAGCTGTAATTTTTCTTCATAAACAAATAAGTAGGTAGGTATAGGGTAGACCGTACCTTAATTTTTTTTATAACTACTAAATAGCCATTAATAATTATTATCTACCTACCTACTGGTTAAAGAGTAAAAAAACACTTTACATTTAACAAAACACACAGTTGGTACTCGCATGCTATAATTGTAAACAATATCATTGTAATCACAACTCTTTGTTAAAATTACCAACAAAAATATGGCAACATCGAACATAAGTGCATGAAATCAATTAAAATCAAAATAAGGGTGACCGCACACTGTACCCGTCAACAGACGCGCGGCGCGAACACTTCATTATATCGGTATTGAACACCGGCTAGTGCGGGGCCCGAGATATCGATAAAATATGTCAATAAATTGAGGTATGTAGTTATAATAATATTAAACTTATATTTTGTAGAGATGATAGTCGAATTCGATTCAATGTTAATACTACAGATTGCAATCAAACAACACTTTAAACAAAACGTGAACTAAACATAATTTAATTTTAAAGAGAAGATAAATAATGAAACTTAGGTTTAGGAGACATTTTTAGTATTTGGAAAGAAAGTTAATTTATACGAATGGTCGATATAATAGATTGCTAATAAATAATATATTAGCGAGTTGTGCTACACATTTAAAAATCTTTATTAAAAAAATAAGTTCTTAGTAAAAAATCTAAAATAAATAATCGGCCAAGTGCGAGTCACTCGGCCAGGCCAAGGGTTCCGTACCGTTATAGACCAAAAATAGGCCAAAAATTGCGTTTTTTGTATGGGAGCCCCCTTAAAATTTTATTTTAGTTAAATATTATTATTAATTATTAAAGTACACATGTATAATTAAGGCTTTTGTGAAAATATCAAGTGCCTACTTGTTGTCATCATTGATACCGAGCAAAAAATGTTTAAAAAATCCCGTTTGTTGTATGGGAGCCCTCTTAAATATATAATTTGTTTTGTTTTTAGTATTTGTTGTTATAGCGGCAACAGAAATACATAATCTGTGAAAATTTAAACTCTCTAGCTATTACCGTTCTTGAGTTACAGACGGACAGACAGACAGACGGACAGACGGACAGACGGTCAGACATCGAAGTCTCAGTAATAGGGTCCCGTTTTTACCCTTCGGGTACGGAACCCTAAAAAGGTCCATACAAGCTTATCTTTTAAGTATCACCATTCAGCAAAAATATTTATATGAAAACATCTTATAAAACCTATCGAATATCGATACTTTTAAATGTTCCCATCACTAATCGCCATAGGGCGCCCTAACCCTTCTTAATTCTATAATTGAGGGTTAAATCTGTAGACTGTTTGTATCACATTATCCTCACTCCGGTACTTATCTGCCATCTTGTATTATTGACGTTTATTGTGAGTTTAACGTGCAGAGGGGACATAATAAAAAAATATTTTGTTTGTGTTAAAATTGTGTTTGAGTTATTGTTGTTTTATGGAAAAATGTAGGAATTCTTTGTTTCGATGAAATTATATCATACGAAAGTCTATTTATCTTGGCAAAATTTTTATTTCAAAATACTTTCATAAAAAATAATGTCAAGATGGGACTTAATTGAATGTGTCAAAAAGTTCTCTGCATGTACTTACCGACTACGTTCTACAGCTAAGTTACTAGATCTGTGTCCCTAATTACCTTACAACTCTACATTAAATGCAGAATATGTGGCTTGGCCGTTTTTTTCACAAAATAAATAAAAATATATATTATATCATAAATTCTCTTCGTTATATATTTCTTTAATAAATTAAAGTTTTAGAATGATTAGCTCCAATATTTAATTAGAGTTTTTCATAATACATTCCAAGGTACAATAACATATAAATACATTCCAAGGTTGATTAAAAATGTTATTGGATCAAACTATTGGAACATATTGTGTATGTAGTGACTAGTGGGCATTACATAGATAAACAAATCTAGATGTCAATTCGTACTTATTTATTCGAACAACGAAGGTAAGCGAGTAAGAGGCAGCATAACCTACTAACCAAGTTTTTATATAATATTTTTATATGAAGAATGTTTTTATAGTTTTAGTTTTTCAGTTTTGTAACATAGTTTATTAAAATTATTAGTTATAACTTTACACTTATTAATTAAATCATACCTATTTATTTCTACACACTTCGGTTCATATTTCAATAGGTAAGTATAAAAGATCTATTCTTAAATATTTATCATAGTCACAGAATACATATAAGTACAATCATAGTTAAAAATAAAATATTCATTGGACTTTTTAAACTAAGCATTCTCTCAAGCAATGAAAAGAAAGACTTTTCTACATCGCTTGAGCTTTTACTTAGACTTACCTAGGTACTCTCTAAATATAGAGTGCTATGCTATTATATTATGTAATAATAAAACAACTATTAGGTACCTACTCTCCCAACGGTGCAGAAACCAAGTTATGAGAATCTTCTTATAATTTGACCACCCGTCGGACTGTCTTCAATGAAAATTGTAATTACTTTTTATGTAAAGAAAAAAGAACTAGGTACCTATATCTTTAATTGGACGGCGTTATGTAATAACGAATCAAGCGACAAAATTAAAAAAAAATGATTTTTGAATGCAGATCGATTCTAGGCATCATTAACTATGTATTCAGCTAATTTTGTGTTCAAAAGTCAATCCTAGTGCCTTATAACAAGGGGTGAATTAAGTGACATGTCAAACTTTGTTAGTAATTTTGCACAATCTAGTTACGTATTAAAGAATTATGCGCCTTAGTTGCTGTTACAAATTACACAAACAGGAATTTAAAATGCATAAACGAATTATATCCACAAAAGTTGTAGATAATCCGATTCAATTTATTCATTAAAAACGCAATAACGAACTAACCGCCTAATCTTGATTTATTCTGGCAGCAGATTTTGATATAGGAAATGAAGATTAGAAAAATAAAAAATTGATTTCATTAATTTTTTATCAATATTAAGTTTTTTGTTTTTTTATGTTGAAAAAGTGCCATTTTAATTATTAAAAGACTAGACGTCGCCCGCAACACCGTTGTGCCAAAATTCGTTTATCGCGCGGGAACCGTACATTTTTCTGGGACAAAAAGTATGCTGCGTTCATTCCCGGGACTCAAAGTATCTCCATACGAAATTTCAGCAAAATTGGTTCAGTGGTTTGGGCGTGAAGAGGCAACAAACAGACACCAGACACACTGACACACTTTCGCATTTATATTAGTTTCATAAAGGATAGCGAGACAAGCCAGTAATTATGTTATTTTGTGGTATTTGATTATAAAAAAACTATTCCAATTTATGTGTATTTTCGTAATCATTAAAGACATAAAATATCATCTTTAAAAAACTGTATAATTTTTGTTTAATTTGAGAAATTTGCATTAAAATATTTATTATTATCACCCAAAATAAATTGTATTATAGAATCAAACGACAGTAATGTCGTATAGTACGTTGACAAATTTAATATATTGCTATAAATCATTAACGAATTAAGCGGAAAAATGGCTATATCTTTTAAAGTATATTCTACACAGTAATATATTATATATTAATCTAAAGTTTATATACATCTTAATTGACAGTAAAAAAATAATACACGTAACATAAATAATGAGCTCACAGCGACAATTTTAAGTTTAAAATCTTTGAAGCTTATTTTCTCGAATTCTCTCAAGTGTCGCTTAATCTGTTATTACATAACGCCGTCCAATTTAATGTAGTGGCATTCACATTTCAACGATAACTTAACTTAAATTCATGTAGAATTACGTATCGAATAGTACAAATATAGAACATAAAGATCCTAGAGCACTTAACAAAAACACATCTTTTTATAATTTAAACACGTATTGGAATAAATTAAACAAACCAGCCGCTTAAATTCGAATTACGTTTAATTACCACGCTTAAAACTAATTTAAATCTTCGCAATTGGTGTTTAAATTGAATAAAATAAATGAATCAAAACATTAAATCTGCCCGCCTTAAACGGGCGCGCGATCGATATTGGGCGGGGTAAGGCGGGCGGTAGAAGTAAATAAGGTTTTGGGCGGCTTCTGATTGGTTGTTGCGGGTTGGGGGCTGGGCTTAACAGGGGCGTGGCAGCGATTGGTCGAAAACGTAGTCAGTAGCGAGCGAGCTCTGAGAGCGTTGTGTTGTGACAGTTAGTGTGGTTGTGAGGTAAGTTTTTTTTTTAAAAGTGATGATAATAAATTTATGAAATAATGAGGAGTTTAAAAAAATAAAGCTGACTAAAGATAAAAACATGCCATGAATGATTGCGGATAATAAATTTATGAAACAATGAAGAGTTTAAAAAAATAAAGCTGACTAAAGATAACATGCCATGATTCATGAATGATTGCGGTACACCACCTGATTTTTTTAAAATACTTAATTTCTATGTAAAAAAACAATTACAATGCCTTTCTTACAGTCGGGTTAAATATGATTAATTAATAAAAAATCCTCAGAAAATGCTGACTAAATAAAAAAAATACTTTCGAAAAAAAAAACGATTTAAATTTATATTCCCAAATAATGCGTTCGCCGTACCATAGTCTACGTTGTATAGTCGGAAGTTATAAGTGACGTCAGAATTACACATGCCTAATCAGGAGGTTTTAGGGGCTGTTTATATGCTCCATATTAATTATTATTATAGTATCTCCGTATAATATAAGAAGCTCCGTATAAAATATTATAGAAAAATATATAAACGGATATTTTATTATGGGAATGATATTATCAAATCAAAATATTGCTACGAACTTGATGCAATAATTATTGCCAATGAAAAGTGCTTTTCACCAGAATATCCACACTAATATTATAAATACGAAAGTGTGTCTGTCTGTCTATTACCTCTTCACTTTTGATTTTGCTGAAATTTGGCGTAGAGATACTTTGAGGGCCGCGCCGGGAAAGCATAAATACGATACTTTTTATTCCGGAAAAGTGTACAGTTCTCGCGCGATAAACGAGTTTTGGCGCTTCCTTAAAAAACTGCAGTGTTAACCGATCAAGCCCCATAAGCTCTCCGGTGAGCGAGACACAATAGAATAACAATAGATTTCTAAGAATCCACGATCGAAGGATTAAATAGGTAAACAATTTAAACATTACGACGCCTCCGGCGAATAATCGGACAATGTGCTATTGTAGGGTTTGTCGTATTATCTGTTATTTGGCACCTAGGCGTTGGTCATCTAAATAGATCTCTTAGGCCATGTTCAAACCAAACTGACTCAGAGCCGCCGAATGTGAGCAGGCTCACTGTGAGCCCCAGTCCAAACGATAAAGTAAACGGTATTTCTTTAACATTATGCTGACTATACGCTATAATAGCTGACGTAGATACGTAGCCAATCAGCATCCGTGGAGCGTAGTGACATGCAATATTAATCGGCCGCCGAATGTCAGCGCCTACGCCTAGCGTATTGTCGGTTAGGTGTGAACGAAAAAGTGAATATGCATGGAAATACAATAACCTGCGTAACGTTCGCTCACTTTCGGCGGCTGACAGTCAGTTTGGTTTGAACACAAGGAAAAGTGAATATGCATGGAAATACAATAAATTGCGTAACGTTCGCTCACTTTCGGCGGCTGACAGTCAGTTTGGTTGGAACACAGCCTTAATGACGTTGGGGCGTTTCTCGTAGAAACATAAAACCCAAAGTTATACTTTCAGCGCTGTTACTTCTTCAGTTAATTCTATATAAGAGAAATAAACATGTTTTGTATTTAATCCTTCGATAGGGGATTCTCGGAAATGCTATTGTATTCTATTGTTGTTGCGATCACCGGTGCTCGTACGGGGCTTGATTGGTTAAATATTATTAACTGTTTCCCAAAACTTCGTCTGCGCCAATTTCTGTTATTACGAGTATAATTGCGAATAAGAAGGTCTTACAACAAAAATATAATAAGTTAAAATACTTCAGTTACTTCTAAATAATTTTTATTGTCTTTGCATCATATTTCACTGAATATTCAGCAAAGTATACTTTGCTCCTGTTGGCATCGCAGCGTAATGTTATGTAGCTAACTTTCCTCGAAGGACTATCCAACACAAAAAATAATTTTTCAATTAGATCTAGCAGCTCCTAAGATGATAGATAGAGTCTATACAATATATAAGATGATACTATGTATGTATATATATGGGTACCAGGGGGTGCACTTGCACCCCTTGGGAATCTAGGGTTCAACAGGAATTCTTGAAATAAAAAGCATTTTGTAATCCTATTACTATGTCGTACAAAGATAGTTCGTAATGTTTCGGCACTTATATAATCTGCTAACGTGACGTAAATAGACAGTCACTGTTGTACGTAAAAAGTAAAAAGAAAAGAAAATAAAGAAAATAAAAATCTGCACCCCTTGGAAATCATTTCTGCCGGCGCGGCGGCGCGGCGGCGCGGCGTCCATGCTACCATCGCCTATAAACACTCGCAACATTAGAAGAGCTGCAGGTGCATTGCCGGCCTTGATGTCTTATTTTATATATTATAATATGTATTATATTTCAATAGATTTAAATAATATACACTACGGACTACGGACTACGAGTAAGATATGAATCTCAGTTTCTACTGGGTTTCGATAGAGATTAAATCAAGAATATTGTTACCAGAGGCCTAATAATAGGATGGCAGTGATTGTGCCTGTATTATTCCCTCGATCGTAGATTCATGGAAATCTATTGTTTACGCGGTCGAATATTTCGATCGCTTGAGAATTTAAGCATTATATTATTAACGTGACAGTTTTTACTAATTGAGCTTTCAATTTCAAACAATTTGCCACAAGCCCCAGATGGTATAGGTACGCCACAGATTGTTACTGGTTCTTAGTTCTTTTATAAGGTTAAGACCGTAGTATATCAATTAATAGAACTGGTGAAACTAATACATACCTGAGTGGTGGCGGCACGGCGCCCCGCGGTACAGCTGTGTACGGCTCAGCACGGCTCGGCTCGGCACAGGCCGACGCGGCTACGCTTGGCTTCGCTCGGCACGGCACTGCTCTGCTCTGCTAGCTCGGCCTGTAGGCTCGGCATCGCTCGGCTTGGCATGGCTCGGCTCCGCTAGGCTCACCTCGGCCCGGGTCGACGGGCTCCGCACGGCACGGCTCGGCCGTCCCGTACGCACTGCACCGTACACGCCACAAGGAATTGCCTCTTTCAATCTATAAAAACAAAAAAAAAAGTTAAACGACTATTGTAATTTGCACCACAACTTCATAATATTTATTATCGCTTTAAACTGACTTAAATAAACTAGACCGAGCTTTGTGAGGGCACGCGTGGTGGCAACTTGACTGACTGATGATAGCACATCTACTATAAATAAAAATTACTATGTTAAAGCACAAATCAATAGGCGTGATAGTTTTTCCGTAAAGTGTTCAGGTGTGAACAAAATGTTCAGGTTGTGGGATATGCTAGGTCTCGCTTCTTTCGCCCTAATTATATTATAACAAAGTTTTGTTACGTTTTGTCGTTTTACTTTTGCGCTAAACTGATTTGCACTTGACTTTTCTTCACACAATTATCTTTAAAAAAAATGTAGGCGAGAATATGCGAAAAACGGTTTACTGAGTACTCACCTTTGTAGTTCCGGTGTGGGTACATCTATCTACACTCCATACTTTTAGGTTACTTTAAATCTAGGTTTTGACAAAAAAGGTATTAAACCGACGATATTAAAATTGACTTTTACTTACGTAGAAACTAATGTAGTACCTAATCAGTGCTTTTAAGAATATTCGACGTAACTTACATTTGTATCTAGTCTAGATATTATTATTACAACAACGTCGTCGCAATTTGATTCACCTACGATTCAAAAGAGGTTCCTTTCCATTTACTGTTACTGGCTGTGCTTAGACAGTGGCGTAGCAAGGATTGGCCGCCCCTTAACCTCTTTTAGATAAAAAAAGTGTGTCAGCTCCGACGCACGACTGGAGTTTATTCCTTAAGTACGAGTATCTAACCATACGCAAAAAGAGTTTATTCAACTGAAAAAAGATTAATATCATATGAAATCAGATGTTCCGGCAATATTATCTACACCTCTTTCTGCCATAGTTATTTCAAAATACTTTTAGTTCACTTTAGCCAGTATAATGATAAAAATTGTAACAACAATATTAATTATTGATATTTATAACAAAAATCCAGGAAGAACAAGCCGAAGAACCCCATATCCAGGACAAACAGTTGCCAAGTTATAAGCACTCAAACTTTGACATTGACAGCTCGGCAACTGTCAAACGACGAACAAAAGCGGCCATAAGGCCACAAGGCCACAAAGGCTTCCAATAGGCCTAGAGGAACGGGGTTTCTTCTAACATCAAAGGCAACACCTCGGCTACCCCCTCCCTGAATTTGAACTAAATCAGAGACATCATTTTTTTCTCAATTCTAAGGCCAGAATCAAATAGAGGAGAAAAATCCAGGAAGATCAAGCCGAAGAAACCCATATCCAGGACAAATAGTTCGAATACAAGCATTCAAACTTTGGCATTGACAGCTCGGCAACTGTCAAACGTCTTACTAAAGTAGCCATAACTCCGCTCCCAATAGGTCTAGAGGAACGGGGTTTCTTCTAACATCAAAGGCAACACCTCGGCTACCCCCTCCCCGAATTTGAACTAATCTACTACTCTACTACTTTTTTATCTGAATAATGTGTACATTCTATATGTATACCTAATATTTACCCGGGAATACCCACTCTTTAAACTTTTTTAAACCTGAATTTGAACTAAATCAGAGACATCATTTTTTTTTCTCAATTCTAAGGCCAGAATCAAATAGAGGAGAAAAATCCAGGAAGATTAAGCCGAAGAAACCCATATCCAGGACAAATAGTTCGAATACAAGCATTCAAACTTTGGCATTGACAGCTCGGCAACTGTCAAACGTCTTACTAAAGTAGCCATAACTCCGCTCCCAATAGGTCTAGAGGAACGGGGTTTCTTCTAACATCAAAGGCAACACCTCGGCTACCCCCTCCCTGAATTTTAACTAAATCAGAGACATCATTTTTTTTCTCAATTCTAAGGCCAGAATCAAATAGAGGAGAAAAATCCAGGAAGATCAAGCCGAAGAAACCCATATCCAGGACAAATAGTTCGAATACAAGCATTCAAACTTTGGCATTGACAGCTCGGCAACTGTCAAACGTCTTACTAAAGTAGCCATAACTTCGCTCCCAATAGGTCTAGAGGAACGGGGTTTCTTCTAACATCAAAGGCAACACCACGGCTACCCCCTCCCCGAATTTGAACTAATCTACTACTCTACTACTTTTTTATCTGAATAATGTGTACATTCTATATGTATACCTAATATTTACCCGGGAATACCCACTCTTTAAACTTTAAAGGATTGTGCATTCAAATCTTGTTAAAACAAATTAGAAAGTTGCGCAATAAAGGTGCGCGCCAAAAACGTGATACGATTTTTCGTTACTTTTAGTTGGTTTTACCCCTCGGGTTTTTCTCACGCCGGGCGCCTTATATATGAAAATCGATTCTTAAGGAGTAAACTCTAAAAATATAAATAAGTAAATAAAATATATATAATTATATAATAATATAATTGAATAATAATATAATATAATATTCCGATGTCCGATGATTCCAAAAATGTGACACATTTTTTCGTTACTTGTTTAATAGGTTTTACCCCTCGTATTTTTCTCATACCGGGCGCCTTATATATGAAAATCGATTCTTAAGGAGTAAACTCCAATATGTGTGGCACTCGGGGACATTGCATAGCTTTTTTATCAACTTTTGCAATTATATTTCGCATACGTCTAGTCACTCGCACACAAACACCGTGCCGAAGTCTGGCAACGTCGTACCGATCACCACACCCCACAGCACCACACCCCGAGCCACACCGAGCCAAAGTCTGTCGAACTGAAACGACTTTAGACGAATGTTTTTCGTTACGGAATTTCTTGTTTTGCTCGCCGCGCTCAAAGCGCTCGCACTAGATCGATTTAGTGGATCAAAACCATGATCGATTGATGACTATTTTAAAAAATGGAATAATTTATTTAAAAAAACATTATAAGGTAAATTACTAGTCATTGGACAGTACTAGCGTGGTACTATAACTAGGTACTTATAGTAATTGGACAGAGTACAAAAACACAATATTTTTTATGGTTGCTTTAAAAACTGCCTGTTTTTCTTTAAAATCAGGCGTTCTATTACCTAAGAAATAGGCAGTTTTTGAAGCAACCTTAATAAATATTATTGTGTTTTTCTGCTTGGTCCAATGACTAGTACTGTCCAATTTACTAGTCATTTACCCTATGTCAAGAGTATTAGTCAAACGACTTACCAAAATCACTAAGCGCTGAGCAACAGATAAGCGAAGATTTAATTTATGTCCCTTATTAAATATACATACTTGTCGAAACAGGGCCCCGGCCCTGGGGCATTGGGGGCCTAATTGAAAGACAAACAGGGCCCGTCGGGCCCCCGCCGGCCGCATTCATTATTCTTACATTAACTCCGCCTTCACATTGACAATATGACTTTTTAATCTTACTTTGTTTAATCTATATCTGTTTGTTATCGATGTTTTGTTGAATTAATTATTTTATTTTTGGAGAGTTGGAATAATTTTCATTATTTTAAGTACTTAACAACATTTACTGTCATTGAGTATTCGTAGTAAATCGATATCATACTTTTATTGTTTCCTCGTCTATTTTTATGGATAGGTTACCTACGTAATATATTTTATGAATCAATATTTAATTAATAAATGATAAGACATAAGCCTCTATTTTTGTAGTGAAAAAAAGACGGGTTGCACTCGAGTACCGGCAGAAGTGAAAACTTGATTATGAACGTTGTGCATTATTTTTTTTAACACATTTTTATGAAAATCGATTTTTAAAAAATCGATTTTTTTAATTAATCGATACCGAAGGGTTTCGATTATAAAATATCGACAATCGAAAAAAAACAATCGATTGTTCGATTAATCGATTTCGATGTTACAACACTACTCTCCAACCGTCTTACGGTTTTTCGATCAGCACGAGAATCTGACGCGAGTTTCACAGTTTTTACCAATCCCACAAAAGTGCTCAACGCCGCTAAAGAAGTTTTCACTTCAAAAAGTGCAAAATTATACAGGAAAATATATTTTTTTATTAAAAATTTATGTTTAATGTGTTTCATGCACAAAATTCCCATCAACGAATTCCTAAACAAAGTCATGTAATTTGAATAAATAAAGAATTCACGGGCGAAAAAGTTTAAATAAAGCGAGATTGTCATAAAAATCATAAAAATGCAAATGCTACGGAATTAACTTATAAAAGTAATTGAATAGCGCGCGCTCCGTGATTATGTTGATTTGAAAATCGAATGACTTCTTCTTCTTCTCCCTCTTTATTAAAATTACACTTTGGCACAATGAAATAAGTTTGTTATCCTCAATGATTCAATTCACACTTGATAATGCTAAAACAAGTAGTTCCTATAGTTACAGCTTTATGGTAAAGTAAATAATATTGAAACAAAAATCTAAAGTTGCATAGGTATAAACCTTTGCATGTACAGAGTTGTCGAACACGTCCGCGTCATGACATAATTATTATAAAATAAATGCAGGAAACTCTACTTTTCATAAGATTTTAAATGTCACTTAACAATCACTAGTAAATTATTAAAATAACAGTCCGACATTAAAACCAACATTTAATACAACATTAACGCTACACATTAATTTAACAAACTCAGAGGCGTATTCATGGTATTAATTCAACAAACAATAGGGGCGCGGGTTATTTAAAAATTCAATTGTGCGAGAAATCCGACCGGCGCTGTTTACATACGCCAGTGTTTTTCAACCTTTGTCATGATGCGACCTGGTATGAAAAAATATTTTGCGACCCCCACCCTCAGCATTTTTATTTTGGATGTATGTTTATAGATAGATATAATAATATATTTTTAGTAAAATGCTTAGTATTATTCGCTATATCTTTAATCTTTCATTTTTTGTTCTGTTTTCTCGATAAACCCCCCAGGGATCGCGACCCACATGTTGAAAAGCACTGACTTACGCGATTTTAAAGTTACACAGATGACAGATGCATGGAGAATTATTTAAGAGACATTGTGTGGATGATTTTTTTTAAATCCAAGTACCCACAAAGATCTTTGTACCCAAAATTGTGTGATACATTGTACAACAAGAAGAAACAATTTCAATGTATAGTGTTTAATCCATTTTTGGGATAAAAACAGTACATTGGTTTTACAATTTCCAAAGAATTTTGGATATTTTTTGAAGTGAACACTTCTTTAGCAGCGTTGAGCACTTTGGTGGGATGGGTAAAAATTGTGAAACTCGCGTCAGACTCTCATGCTGATCGAAAAACCAAGGAAAAAACGTAGGACGGTTCCGGTTGGAGAGTAACATCGAAATCGATTAATCGAACAATCGATTGTTTTTTTCGATTGTCGATATTTTTTAATCGATTGTAAGGGTTTCGATTAATTAAAACAATCGTTTTTTTTTTATTTTTTTAAAATCGATTTTCATAAAAAATGGGTTCAAAAAATAATACACAACGATAATAATCAAGTTTTCACTTCTGTCGGCACTCCCGGATTGCAACCCGTCTTTTTTTATTCTCTCTCTCTTTGTTCTCTGCCAATATAGTAATTACTACAACATCATCTGTTCAAAAGGCCGGATTTTCACAATTTTATAGACAGTATAGATATATCATAATATGGATATTATACAAAATTTAATATTGTATAACTACTGCAGCGTGTACACATACAGGTTTTACAATTTTCAAAGCATTTTGGATTCTTTTATCTTCTCTACCAAAATTGTAAAACTATTGTAGTCTGTTTAACAGAGTTTTCGCATTTGTATAGACAGTATAGATTTATTCGTAAAATTGTAAATTTCACGTCAGCCATGTCTTAAGTAAATTAATTTAAACCGTTTGTACCATTAAATATTAATCAGGGGCGTCTTCGGCAGCAATTAAGCGAACAAAGTACCGGGTAAATAAGGCGCCCGACTAAACGCTTGTCATAGAATAACTAATTAACAGAGGCGAATGTTGATTTAATTTTAATTTTAAAATACAAGTGGTTTTCTGAAGAATGGTGGTAGGTAGTTTTCAATAGGTACTAGACCGTAGTAAGTATTTTTTTACTTTAAATAATTTTAATGAATGAGCAACTGTAATCAATTAATAGGTTTAAAAATTTTGGAGATATTAAAAAAGACAAGAAAAGTTTTCTATCAATTTTTAAAGTACTATGTGTTTCATATTAAAAAAAAAGAAGTTAGAAAAGAAGTGAATTATGCATATGTTAATCTAGTATTGACATCGTTGCTAATCAGTAACCTAAGCCTAAGCTTAGCCTGAGTTATTACTATACCGAATCTTTTTACAATTTGTTCAGCAATATTTTACTTGCTATACTTACAAACTTTCGCTTTTATCGTAATAATTATTAAGTGATAACTTAAAAAATCGTTATTACACAAAATATTGAACAATTTAAAACTACTGTAACTGCGTTTTATACGCATGAGCATGCTCAAAGCATTTTTTCTCGAACTAAACCCCCATAAGCGCAATTGTTGGGCCAACTGGTATCTTATGAAGATTAAATAGTATTGGCACACACGGCGAAGTGATTCTCAAAGGAGCACTTGTATTGAATGCGAGCAGTACGGATTTCGGCAGGGTGACCAAACTTTACTTTCTGTTCAATGGTTTTTATTTATTTTATTTTAAAAAGGCTAAAACTTTGCCTTAATGCCAGTTTTATGATGAGAAAAAGTGAATTTCTTTTTTCGAAAAGAAAATTTTCTTTTCGTGCAGTTGTTGTTATTGTGAATAAATAAAATATTTACTTTATTAGTTAGCATAATATATCTACACGATGCCTCGGAGACAAAAATTATTGTTAATTTGGACTTGCAAGACGAAGTTAAATCACAAGAACAGAAATATTCTCAACCACCTGCAAAAATAATAACTATGATTTTTCTAAAACTATTCCAACCATTCTTGATTGTCTCTTGATCGTTCTGCCCTTTGTTTATTGCACAGGTTTTTCGCGGAGTAAAAAGTTATCTACGTCCCGCCCAAAACTCTAAGTGTCTAAACACACTAGGCCGAAGTTACGCGGCGTAAATTCCGCGTGATTAAGCACGCAATGTATTTTAAATTACCGACGACACACTATTCCGTCGCGTTCCGTCCGTATTTTGTATACGTTTGACATTGTGGACGTAATTTACGCCACGTAACTTCGGCCTAAGACACTAAGTATTGTTACACCAAACTTCATGTTAATCAGCGGTTAATAAATGATAACGACTGACAAACAGACGGACACGCTCACATCTATAACATTAGTATAAATAAAAAAAATAACCGTCTCATATCCGCGTTAGTCATGGTTACCCTAGCCACTCGTCGCAGCTCGTGTGTCCCCTCTGCGGATTATCCGCGGAATGCACAACATGTTATCACAATGCGGCGTGTTCACTACACATCGGCTTTGGGTCAATATTTATCGGTTTTCACCTGCTTGGTGAAATTATTTGGGTTTAACACTCTGCTCGCTTGTATATTCTATGTGTGGTGCGTTAAGAGCTACGCCTTTTTAGTTACTAGTATTCATTGATTAGGCTAAAAGGTGCTGTGAAAAATGATATTCATAATAGTACGCTTCAAATATTAGCTTGTAACAATTTGACCTAGTAACTTATATGTCATAATTACTTATTTAAAACGAAACATAAAGTGTACCCCTACCCAACTTGAGTGGCAGTTTGGGGCAGTTTAAATTCACATTGTTGTGATTTATCTCGACATTTTGGTATTTATCTACTTTTTGCACAACCTTCAAAGTTGGCCCAGCAATTTTATAATTTACCTACCGTACATTTTTCTGACAGATGTACCATCGAGGAAATTGATTCCTAGGCAGTTGACGGAATTACATCATGCGGCCGGCTTATGTCAACTCAATGTTAGCTGTAAATTGTAATCGTTCGGATGGGTTTGACGTAAAACGACCAAATTGCTTAGGTCCGCCAACTGCCTAGGAATCAAATCAGGAATCTCTGATAGTACCTTCTTCGTAGAATGTAGATTGTAGACTATTCAAATAAATACCTCAAATAATCAATTGTTGAATCATAAAATTTTCTATCAACGTCCGTTACATCCTTTTCCAACTAAATACTTCCAACTTCTCCAAAGTTAAATAACTTTGATTCAATTATTTTCTTCGGTTTTCACCAATTGAATCACGTATAACAGATATAAATCTCATCCCTACAGCGATTAGTTCCGATCGCATGTGGCCCTCGGGATTTCGGGACTGGGACCGGGACTGGCGGGATCCGGGACTGGCGATATACCATATGGTATAATATCTGCTGGACCGTGTTTAATTGTGAACCTGTTTCGTAGCTGTTTTTAATGTATGCAAATGATTTTGACGTCAATAACAAAGAGGATATAAACTAATCAATGAATTAATGTTTTTGTTAAAGTTAGAGCACATGATAACTTAAGAGTTATATTGAAATATTATCATATATATTGCTTCTTCTCTATGTCTGCTATAATTTTTTAACCGACTTAAAAAAAAGGAGGTTATCAATTCGACGCGTACCTATGTATGTAATATTTCCAGAACTGCCCAATTTCCGTTTATGTTAGTCTATATCAGCGTCCGAATAAATGTGTAAAATTTTAAAAGTGTATGTATGTATGTGTGTACTCGTATGTATGTTTTATGTTTGTGTTCGCATATCTCTAAAAGTACTGTTCCGATTACAGTAATTCTTTTTTGTTCCACTAGGTGTTGTTTAACTTCAGGGAATAGTGCAAGTTTCATCAAAATCGGTTCAGTAGTTTTAGAAATAGAGAGTTCTAATCCTCAATTACGTACTACTTACGGACTTTTTGTCGGATTTATCTTTTTAAAATACACTTATGAAACACTTCATTTCACGGAAGTAGAGTTTATGAAAATAAGTTTATTTTAACGGTTTTTGAACCAATAACGAAAACTTAGGAGTGTCGTAAACTCTACGAGTACGTATCTGTCTTTCTTTCTTTGTTTTATTTAAAGTACAGCTTATTGTCATTACATAATACTATACCTTTTTAACCCATCAAGCGGCAAGCCCCGTACGAGCACCGGCACCATAGCAATTCCGAGAATCCCCGATCGAAGGAATATTAACGAAACAAATAACTAGAATGTTCAACCAATTAACCACAATCCATCCCACCCGCTACAACTAATTATTTCATAAATCAAGCCCAAAAAAGAAAAAAAAAGCATAAATCAATGAAAAAAACCATTACGTCGTCACCGAATCTCATTATTTTGAACACCAGAATGTAACATATGCAATCATTATTGTAATGCCATTTAACGTTATCAATTGCCCCTGCCAGGCCACTGGCACTGGGGTGGCAAATTAACTACTCACACCCCTGCCAATGCCAACATAATTAATGTAGGTACCAGTAATTCTATCAAAAATAATTGTCATCAACACTGTTATTATTTTGTGTTTGTAAAGCATTTTTTATGTAAATAAATATTTTTTCTAGATGACCCGGTGAAGTTCGCATCCACTTCTCTCCTAAACAAACCTTCCCTGGACTTCTACGAATATTTTGAGATTAAAATAAGCAAGATCTGTTTAGCCGTTCTCGAGTTTTAGCGGGAGAATGAGTTAAATAGGTTTAGTCGTTCTCGAGTTTTAGCGGAATTAACAAATTAAAAATTAATTTTTATCTAATATATATAAATCTCCTGTTACGATGTTTGTCCGCGATGGATTCCTAAACTACTTAACCGATTTTAATGTTTTTATTTTGTAAATGTGTGTTTTTTTCCTACTTGAGAGATAGGATAGCTTAGATCTTTAATTATAGTAGCAATTTTATTTTATTGCAAATTATTTGTCTATAAAGAGCGACCATTGTTTATGCGACGCGGGTCACGGGGTAGCGATGGACGTTGCCATGGTGACATACTTATTACCCACTAATTCAATAAAATAATACGGGCGATATACTTTATATAATATGGCAAAGAAACATTTGCCGGGACAGCTAGTTATGTTATAAAAGATATTTAGATGGCCTAAATACGCCCATGAGCAGGAGCTTGTATTGGCTAGCGCTACGGGAAGTCGCAACGTTTAGACTTTAGTTTCATATTTTTACTACTCATTTTTAGGGTTCCGTACCCAAAGAGTAAAAACGGGACCCTATTACTGTGACACGAAGTCATAGTAATAGGGTCCCGTTTTTATTCTTTATCTGTCCGTCTGTCTGTCTGTCTGTCTGTCCGTCTGTCTGTCACCAGGCTGTAACTCAAGAACCGCTATAGCTAGATTTCTGAAATTTTCACAGATTGTGTATATCTGTTGCCGCTATAACAACAAATACTAAAAACAAAATAAATTAAATATTTAAGGGGGGCTCCCATACAACAAACGTGATTTTTTTGCTATTTTTTGCGCTTAATCAATAACGGCAACACATAGGTAATTGACATGTTCACAAAAATACTAAATTGTATTTGAACTTTAATAATCAATAATAAAATTTTATTATTATTGATTATTAAATAATATAATGAAATAAATATTGAATATATTATAAATTAAATAATGAAGGGGGGCTCCCATACAAAAAATACAATTTTTAGCCTATTTTGCTCTGTAGTGATACGGAACCCTTCATGCGCGAGTACAACTCGTACTTGGCCGATTTTTTATTTTTAAATTATTTATTTTATTTTTCATCTTTATAATTAGAAGCAGCAGAATTTCATATTTAAAATAGACAACAAATTAAACCCTACCTAAACACTTATCCAACTTTTTAGTACTTTTATTCTTCTTTGCATCATTTCTTGTTTGTAACTTTTTATAGTTAATCAAAATATTGAAACCCAAAGACATACTGTAACAGATATACCATAATGGATTAAGTACGGTCCCTCAGCAGTCACCACGCCCCATGTTTGAGTTTTAAACGAGGGTTTGAAGTGCCATCGTGACATGTTTTGTTAACTTTCGTTTCACGGATGTCAATTTATTTCACTTGTCCCGTTTAGTTTAAGTTTTTTTGTCATCTAGTGTTTCCTAGTAGGTACTTACCTATTTATTGTCTTACTACCCGCGTTTTCTTGTGAAAGTAAATAATAAATTGCATATTAACAGTAATGTATTAATTCAGGATGTCGGTTAACTCCATGCCAAATTTTATCTATCACTCTATCCGTTTAAGCTTGAAGAAGTAACATACAAACCTACAAACCTTCGGCTTTTATAATATTAGTGTGATAACTTTTAATTTTAATAAGTAATAACTGTATTATTTGATTCGAAAGATAAAAAGAGTTTTCTACACAAAACCAAAAAACATCAAAGTGTTATTAATTTACATTAACCTATCAAGCCCCATAAGAGCATCGGTGATCGCGACAACAATAGTATAACAATAGATTTCCAAGAATCCGCGATCGAAGGATACTACTGCTCGAGGCTAAGTATTATAAATGTCTTAATCTAATTCTCTTCTTCTCCTTTAACGCAATTGTAACTCCTCCGTTGCACATTCCTGGACATCTGTAAGATTTACAGATGTCCAGTTGTGCTCATATGCCGGTTTGACATCATCATAAAAAAACTTATTAGCTACCATAGATTATCCATAATTTTCGTGCCATTAAGCAAGCTATACACGCCCACAACAGATTACTAAACGCCAATATCGGGTATAATTATACAATTCCATTATCACCCTCAATAAAACTTATATGATTTGGACGCAAATTCACACGCTTTTGTGATATTTCCATTGTATACTTAATATCCTGACGCATTATATTCGAAGACACATGTTTTGCCGTTTAGAGTAAAACTGTAGAATAATTTTCTCTATTACTATGCTTTTGAAAACACAGTTTAATGGTTTTCGTTTTGTTAAAGTTTATCATTATTGTCGTACGTATTTAAATAGTTATGGTCGTTGATTGAAGCTTAGAAGTAGCCTTAAATTAACTACTACTAGCGACCCGCCCTGGCGTCGCACGGGTATAAAATATACAGCCACTGAAAAAATTATTATAATCGATAGCCTTTGATCCTTCACGTGGTCTACTTCTTATCTGTGCCAAATAACATAAAATTGCTCCAGTAGTTCGCGAGATAAGCCCTTTCAAATAATTTCTCCCGGTTTTTTCACATTCCCCTATTAGTCTTAACGTGATAAGATATAGCCTATAGCCTTCCTCAATAAATAGCCTATCTAACACTGAAATAATTTTTCAAATCGGACTAGTAGTTCCTGAGATTAGCGCCTTCAAGTTAGCCCTTTCAAATAATTTTCCCTGTTTTTTCCACATTTTCCTGTATTTCTTTGCTCCTATTGGTCTTAACGTGATAAAATATAGCCTATAGCCTTCCTCGATAAATAGGCTATCTAACACTGAAAAATTCATCAAAATCTCTGTGTAGTTTTAAAGATTAAAGGGAACAAAGGGACATGAGGAAAAAAAAGCGACTTTGTTTTATAATATGTATAGAAGTGACTCTAAATAAAGTTGAAAATTTAATGTCATACTATAAGTTGGGTTGTTATAGTTGAGTCGACGACTAGTCGTAGTCCACGCGGCGTTAGGTGATAAACTTACTTTTAAGCCACATCATTCATAGAACAGACAATTCAAAATTCAACCATACTGTGGTTAGCGTTGAGTCGTGGTAATGTGCGAATACCATAAAGACGTGTTTCCACCAGAGATTTGTTTTTGAGAACCAATAGAATCGCTTTGTTTGCATGACTTCGCCAAGCTCTTCTGATGCTGCGAGTGTCCATGGGCGACGGTAGTTGCTTTCCATCAGGTGACCCGTTTGCTCGTTTGCCCCCTTATTTCATAAAAAAAGCGCAGTGATTCCATTGAAACTTTCTCGCAACACATTTCAGGTGGAAACGCAGGCTTGGTCTAAAAGTTAGTGTTTGCAGGATGGAGGCGACAAACCTGGCTCTGTCGCCGCGGGAGTCGCTCAAGTCGCGCTCCGAACACAAAACCATGGAGCTGAGTAGTAAACCCAACCAAGTAAGTATATTTTATCTGTTTTAACCGACTTCAAAAAAAAGAGGTTATCAATTCGACGCGTATGTATGTAATAGTTCCAGAACTGCCCAGTTTTTGTATATTATTAGTCTATTCTCTATCTATGTCTATGTAACAAATGTGAAAATTTCAAAAGTGTATTTATGTATGTGTGTATGTTTTTATGTTTGTGCACGCATATCTCCGGAACCACAAGTCCAATTTTAGTGATTCTTTTTTTATTATACTAGGTATTGTTCAACTTAGGGAATTCTACAAGTTTCCTCAAAATCGGTTTAGTAGTTTTTGAGATTGGGATTTTTAATTCTTAATTATTACGTACAAAGTCGGTATCATCTTTTGAAAATACTATTTATGTTAAATAAAGTTAAGGTGAAACAAGTCTGGATATTCATATTGACACCATAGTGTATTCGCGCTACACCTGAGTTACTGACTACTGATGATTAATAAAAACACGATTAATTCGTTCAATTATGCAAATTTTTTAACACTTTGATCAAGTTTCATGTCTCGTACGGCAATCAAAACGTATATAGGACACAAACTTATCCCCCGTATGTACAGTACCCGCTGATTTAAAAACTTAGCATTTCATCTATAACTACTGCATGAAGATATTGGTCAGTATACTTACGTACTTACGTAAGTAAAATATTGGGGGCCTGCAAGACAGACTTTGTATTATAAAATAAACTAGCGACCCGCCCCGGCGTCGCACGAGTATAAAATATAATATAGCCACTGAAAAAATGATTAAAATTGATAGCCTATGATCCTTCGCGTGGTCTACTTCTTATCTGTGCCAAATAACAAAAATTGCTCCAGTAGTTCGCGAGATAAGCCCTTTCGAATAATTTCCCACGTTTTTCCACATTCTCCTATTAGGCTTAGCGTGATAAAATGTAGCTTATAGTCTTCCTTATAATAAATGGGCTATCTAACACTAAAATAATTGAGTAGTTCCTGAGATTAGCGCGTTCAAGTTAGCCCTTTCAAATAATTTCCTCCGTTTTTTCCATATTTTCCTCTATTTCTTCGCTTCTATTGATTTTAGCGTGATAAAATATAGCCTATAACCTTCCTCGATAAATGGGCTAACACTGAAAGAATCATCAAAATCCGTTGCGTAGTTTTAAAGATTAAAGGGAACAAAGGGACATGAGGGAAAAAAAGTGACTTCATTTTATAATAAGTATAGAATGAGTTATGAATTTAAGCAACTTCTGATAATAATGCTGGCACCAGCTGCTGTATATAAATCAGCCTTATTCCTCCAGGTCGGAACAGTCCTCCTCTACGGCGTGCCCATCGTCTCTCTCGTCATAGAAGGCGTGGAGCGTCTCTGTCTCGCCCAAATCTCCAACACTCTCCTCAAACAGTTCTCCTACAACGAGATCCATAACAGGAGAGTCGCGTTGGGCATAACCTGCGTGCAATGTACGCCGGTACAGTTGGAGATACTGCGGAGAGCTGGCGCCATGCCGGTGTCGTCGAGACGGTGTGGTAAGTCCTATAGAAATAGAGAAAATATATGAACTTCCCTACATTTTTAGGGCATTAAAAGGGGATGCTAGTGGACTTGGGAAATAGAACTTTAAATCTTAAGTGAGGTTTTTAAAGAGTCATATTATTCTTCAACACTTAAAGTGTAAAACTCAACATTTAATGGGATACAAGACGTGTTGTCGAGTTTAAGCAAAGTTATTAAAATATTAGGTGTTTAAAATGTTAGCACGCAGCTGTCTATTTAAAGTCTAAGGCTACGTTTCTCCGAAGCTACTCGTAAGCTAAGTTCCGTTGCTGTAATGTTTTTCAAATCTCAGGCAAACAATTCTAGTAATTCTTACAAAACCGATTCCTAAGTTTAGCTTAGTTTAGCTTTGGTGAAAACGTGAAGTTAGCGAGGCCACAGTAAATTACTTAGGTCCAATAACTTCCCTCCGTCCAGGTATGATTACACGGCGCGAGGCTGAACGGCTCTGCAAATCCTTTCTGGGAGACAACGCACCACCTCGTCTGCCTGATGACTTCGCGTTTGCCGTACACCATGAGTGTGCTTGGGGCTGCAGAGGAGCATTCTTACCAGCCAGGTATTATATTATGGCACCACGTCCAATACAGAGTTATCTATCGCACTAGTTTTATTTTTCAATTTCAGTCCATGGACGCATGCTGTGTGTTGAGAGTAGCGCCCAATGTCCTTAATATCCCACACAAAGATCTCCATCCAGTATAAACGTTCTTCTTAGACCGCCTATCCGCGCTAATCCATAGCTCTTCCATACCTACTAACACCTGCAGTATTTACTATTTAACATATTATGCTTATGCGGCATATTTTATACCGTCTTTATCTGATCGCTGGAAAATATTGAAAGACAAAGATAGCAACGTAGATCTTGTAGACGGGGATTAATTATTTTCGTTACATACGCTCAATCTCACGTCCCTTCAGGTACAACTCATCCCGAGCCAAATGCATCAAGTGCGCCTACTGTGGCCTGTTCTTCTCGCCCAACAAGTTCATCTTCCACTCGCATCGCGTCGGCCCAGGAGACAAGTACGTCCAGCCTGATGCTGCCAACTTCAACTCCTGGCGACGGCATATGAAGCTGACTGGGAGCCCGCCAGTGGAAGTGGTCCACGCTTGGGAAGATGTGAAAGCCATGTTCAACGGTGGGACACGGAAGAGGATGCTATCTGCTGCTAGGTAATTTTAAAAAGATTCTATTTGGTACCATCGAAGAAATTGATCCTATTTAGTCGAAGCATAAAAAAGTAACAGGCAAACACATTTATAATGTTAGTATGGATATTCTGACCATGGAGCACACAGGAATTCGTACACTGACCCTTTATACTATTTGTCGCAAAGGTATGACACAGATACACATTTACAGACAGCGAACACATAGCCTCTGTGGTCGCTGTTTACAGACAAATAGAATAGTGTTCCGCAAACTTTTTGTGTTCAAGGTACCATCGAGGAAATTGATTCCTATGCAGTTGGTTCCTAATAATTAGATGGACCAACGTTATTTGGTCGAATATCTCAATTTTTGATTACTTAGGTTCCCGATCTGCATAGGAATCAACTTCTCTGATAATACATCAAGGGAAATATTTGGAGGTACACCACAAAATAATCAGTGTGTAAGTGTAAATACTCACATACGGTTTTGCTCGATCGAGCAATCACGTAGAGTAAAAACCACGTCTCGGGCTTTCGTCCACACATTCAGCATAGCTCGATAGTTTTACTCCAGCTCGAAGGAAATTAGCTACGAATAATAAAAACTAGTGTCAAAAAATTTGTCAAGCCGGCTCGATTCGAGCCTTCAAACTGGCTCGATGCTAACCTTCGAGCTGTGAGTTTTGCGGTCCACACGGTGGTTTTTGTTCGATTTCGAGTAAAGCTATCGAGCAAAACCGTATGTGAGAACTTAGCATAAGAGGGCTTGCTCTGAGCTCCCACCCCGTCGTCGATCGATGAGATGTCCCTTTTTTGGCACTCAACACTAGAACTAAGTACGATGACCTTTTCCGAGGCACACCAATTACTGCTGACCACTGACATAGATTTGACAAGACACACTTACACATTGATAACATACGTGTTGACACTTGTTCCAAAAAGTTCGGTTTAAAATTGTGCCACAGAAGGCTACCTCTGCGCAGGCCGGAAGAAGAGAAGCGGGCTTCGCCCCCAGCTCATACTCCAGTCCCCCGCCTGGCCGACTACGTGTGGGGCGCGCGCCTCCCGCTGCCGTACGCGCTGCCGTGGCTGAAGCCGACACTGTGGTCCCCAGGTATTTAATAGTGGTTTATTATTAAAATATGACCCAAAATCTACTGAACATTTTGGTACCCAGTAATTATACCAGCTGTATAACATTATTACCGACAAATATATTATAAAAGTACTATCTTCTAGGTAGAAAATTTAATTAAAAAATGACTTAGATCCTTTTATGGGCCACTGCAAGATCTAGTAACAAGAAATTGCAGTTTTAGTGTATGCTGGTCGTATAGAAACCTCGGTCTGTGGCGAAACCCACTATGGGCCCCACAGACATGACAAATCTGCCATTTTGCATGCTACAGGTGAGGTCAACTGCTTCTACTCTCTTCTTTGTCAAACTACTACTACTCTCTTTTTTGCCACATAATGACAATATAATTTACCATAAACTCCTTTAGGCGCTCTTATAGCCCTTTTTGTCACGTGATGTGTAATTGACTTTATTATATTGCTGCTTTAGGTGCCCTAACAGCGCTTTCCAGCGTGAGCAGCATGGAAGAGCCGCGTGCGTTCCGGCCCGTGCGGTCACGGCTAGAATCGCCTCATAGCTCTCCCGTGACGTCACCTAGCCGATCGCCGAACCGGTGAGATGCTATTGCTTATAACGATGTTAAACTTCGTCAAAGTTTGGAAACCGGTGCACAGTATTGAATCGTAATAGCTGTAAGGAAATTATTTTTGGATGACACTGATAAAGCGTCGGCGCGTTAGTTAGTATTTGTGTTAGCTGGCCTGTCTCTAAAGTGACATTTTGAAATATGGCAATATTGATATTGGCTATGCTGTAGTAGTAATCGAAACCTATTAAAGAATTCATAAAGATTACGTTCCTGTTTGAATCTATAAATAAGTCACAAGTGTACAACACTAACCTCAATATCTTCTTCAGATCCCGGTCCCCGCTCAGTTCCCCACGTCAACGGTCCCCGGTGCCACCGCCGTCACCAGCTCGCTCCACCAAGAGCCGGGACAGCGACGAGAGCGTCGACATAGAGACCACAGAGGACGACCAGGGGAAAGACGTGGTGAGTACTAGGGACATAGAATGTGATGACAAACGTGGTCAGTAGATACTGGGGCCACAGCAGACCGATGAATCGTGGTGAGATACTAGGACTACAGAAAACCGATGAAAGACGCCATGGGCTCATATCATCGTGGAAGGACCACAGAGGATGACCAAGGGAAAGACGTGGTGAGTAATAAAGTCACAGAATATCGATGACAGACGTGGTGAAATATAATTGTAGGTCACAGAAGATCGACCAAAGATACGGCCAGTAGTGCTAACATGGTATAGGTAACTAGAACACCAGTTATCCCATAAGACCATGTTAAGGACATGGTGAGTACTAGGTATGTTTTATAAATTTTATTATTTTGACCAAGAGAATAAACAAAGAAACAAGTTAAAACATTCATTTTCTGATACTTTTTTTTACAAAATAATAAATATTATAGAGCCTGCATTTATAATAAGCATGTTTTACTCTTACAGTTTTATGTTTATTTACAACGCAAACGCTCTTTATATTATTCCGGAGCTTACAATCGTTAATTCCTTTTATACCAAATATCGACAAAAAGAATCCACAATACGATGTCATTAAAATTAAATCTTATAACTCGTATTACGGGCATTCGAGCCAAACGGAGTTCGAAACCAATTTAAACTCCTGGCGTCTTCCAATCACTTCCCTGGGGTACCTTAAGCCGCGATTAGAGTATTTTTAAGTTACTTAGGGGTTTTTCATACAATGCCGAGCATTTTACGTGTATTTGGAGCTGTTTTGAATGAATTTTATAGTAGGTTTTTGGTGTTTTTGTGTGTGATTATGGGGATTTGTGAGATTAGTAAATTTTGGAAAAATAATTGTAGTTGAAATTGTTGCAAAATATCTGGTTTTACTAGACTGTCTGTAGAAAGCTATGGTTTTTTTATATAAAACAAACAAGCAAGCGGGCCACCTGATGGGTTGCCGACCTTTTAAAAGGGAATACGCTCTTTTTTTGAAGATTTGCAGGTCGTATTGGTCCGGAAATACTGCAGGTTATAAATGTATAATATATTGTAACAGTGTATTTTAACATATATTTTTTTTCTTTACTTACGTACAAACCGTAGCGTATCTAAGTAGAAACCGTAGCGCGTCTACGTAGAAACCGTAGCATATCTACATAGAAGCCGTAGTGCGTCTACGTAGACACCGTAGCGCTTCTACGTAAAAACCGTAGCACATCTACGTAAAAACTACTGAAGTGTTATAGTAATTCACAGTAACAACACCCAAGATCAGACCTTTATGTTTTTCTAGAATATGTTTTCATTCATCGTTTATTATTTCGAAAAACCACTTACAAAGTCACATTTAGCAATTTTACTGTATTAATATTACGATATGTATTATGTACATATTATACACAAAAACAAAGGCCAACATAAAACAATAATCTTGCCAGCATAAAAAAATCAATAACTGAACGTAATCTTTAAAAAAAATGCATTCTAAATTCAAATGCACGAATTCCAAACTTGAAAACTTGACTAATTTCAAGTTTGCGATTGCAGCGAACTCAATAAACGCGCGGTGAATCCAAATCGACTCCATTTTGATTTAAATAAGAGAAAATGTTTAATTTACTACCCCAGGACCAATTAAAAGAGGATTTTATTGAGTTTTTCCGTATTGAAGTGAGCAAGCTTAAGGATTCGAAGTAATTAGAGTTTTGGGTTTTTTTATTCTGTGATTTTAATGAGAAAAATTGTTTGAATGCAGACGTGTTTACAATAGATATGAATCGCGGTGAAAGCTTGGTCAATTTGGCCTCATTTTGGGATATATTTGGGGCCATTTTGGCCATTTGAGGTTATGACATAGAATATAGACGGTGTTACATTTTCTTGTGATTTGTTAACCGACTTCAAAAAAAGGAGGTTATCAATTCGACGCGTATGTATGTAATATTTCCAGAACTGCCCAATTTTCGAATATGTTAGTCTATATCAGCGTCTGAACAAAATATGTGTCAAATTTCAAAAGGGTATGTATGTATGTAACTATGTATGTATGTATGTAACTATGTATGTATGTATGTTTTTATGTTTGTGTTAGCATGTCTCTGGAACTACCATCCCGATTTCAGTAATTCTTTTTTTGTTGTACTAGGTTCAACTTAAGGAATAGAGCAAGTTTCATCAAAATCGGTTCAGTAGTTTTGGAGATAGGAAGTTTGAATTCTCAATTACGTACAATTTTGAAGTCAGTTTTATCTTTTTAACATAGTGTTATTTTCAAATATTCTTCTCCCAATAATTTCCGGTTTTCAGTATTACAATCCAGTGATCCAATCCAACGCTGGATTGCTACTGGAATTATACAAACGGGCACTGGAAAGATCTGAGTTGCATTCCATAATATGTTCTGCTATAATAACTACATAAGTATAATCTTGAATTTGTCATTTTTGTTTGTATGTGAAAAGTGAAAACCGATCAATTCTCGTAACTATTTGCGACGTCCTGTTTCAGTTTCACTCTCTCCCTTGCTCAACTATGACTAGATACGAGTGTGAATGCGATGTACAAATACCTATTCACTAATCACTTGAATACGCGACGGAACGTAGATGGCATAATTATATTTTGTAGTTTGAGTTAAAAATTTTTAGCTTAAGCCCCAATTTCACTAACGAATGTTAAAGTTAAAGCTCGAATTAGGATCATGTTGCCTCTTTTGTTTTTCTTATGAATGAAAGAGAAGACATGACATTTTAACAAGCTGTTAGCACTAACAGACGTTGGTGAAATTGGGACTTAATCTAATTAATTTCGAAACTTTCAATACGACGTATTAATCGTTCGATCGGGGATTCTTGGAAATGCTATTGTATTCTATTGTTGTCGCGGTCACCGGTGTCCTTACAGGGCTTGATTAAAAAAAACAAAGCATTCTCATTAGAGAATGCTTTGTTATTTAAAAAAAAAAGCGTGTTTTTAACATTTAAATCAACAGCCAAAGGCTTTAAGAGGCCGGGTACCCTTGGAATTTTTCATACAAACGTAATACCAAAATCATTTTCTCATACGAAAATATTTAACATGTTTGAGTTATTTTTCAGTTTAGAATAGTAATTACCTAGGTTCCTGCACAAAAACTTACTTCAAAATATTTAAACACAAAAAAAATTTTTTTTGTTTAAAATTTTTTTTTAGTAAATTTATTACTCAATATTGAAACACTAAAAAATAGAGTAAAACACAAAAAAATATATAAATAAATAGTAAATTTACTACTAAATATTTAAATACTAAAAAATATTTTTTAGAAATTAAATATTTTGTAGTAAATTTACTATTTATTTATATATTTTTTAGTGTTTTACTCTATTTTTTAGTGTTTCAATATTTAGTAGTAAATTTACTAAAAAAAAATTTTAAACAAAAAAAAAATGTTTTTGTTTAAATATTTTGAAGTCAATTTTTGTGTAGGAACCTAGGTAATTACTATCTTAAACTGAAAAATAATTCAAACATGTTAAATATTTTCGTATGAGAAAATGATTTTGGTATTACGTTTGTATGAGAAATTCCAAGGGTACCCGGCCCCTTAAGACGTTCGTTACGTTTTTACCAAAATGGTCTTTAAAATTTATTCGATGACCTTTTCTGTCTGTCCATATGTCCCTAAACTATCGACCTTTAATTTCTATCTATAAATAATAAAAAAAAGAACTACTTTTGTCTAACCTATTACATTTTAATAATTACAGTAACTACTTAGCCTAGAAATACACATAATTAATTATTAATAATCGTATTATAGGCCCTTGCAAATAAAGGCGTCGGCGCGTAGGGCGCAGGGCGAGTAATTAACACGCCCTAAGGGCGCTTCCGTTAATCCCTACAAAGGGTTGTGAATTAATTATGTAATCGACGGTACTTCAGCTCCATTGATAAGGTCAACACTCGGTAAATATTTGTTAACGATTATGGATGAAATGCTGATGAAAAGTTTGGAAAATTGCTACACGATGAAGATAATTTTAAACCGACTTCCAAAATAGAGGTGCTTTGTGGGCATTTTGACGTGACAACGTCTTAAATTAGGTTGCGGCTGGGAGTCACTTATGAAAAAGTGTAACGCTCGGTAACGTTACGATGAGTCACCGAACGAGAGAGAGGCCCGCCGAATGCCTTGCGTCTCTCTCCCACACGTTGTCACGTAAAATCTTCGCCCGTAAAACCGACTTTACAGGCAACCATTTTTTTAATATACTTTTTTAAGAGAGTCCGTGGCCTAATGGGTTGACCTTTAGTTCGCACTCGTAGAGAGTGCAGGTTCGATCCCGGGTGGACCAATGAGACATTTTGAGATCTCAAGTGCATACTACGGATGCTCGTACGGTGAAGGAAAACATCGTGAGGAAACCCGCACATAGTTGGTCCCAGGCGTATTGACTATTGACTAGTTCTTTCCTCTGGACTAGGCCGACAATGTTGCGAGAATGTCGTATGTGCTTGGGCAACCATACGGACATTTAAAAATCTTGTCGCAGGCACTACAGTATTTGAGGAGTGGTTACTTTGCTCTGAAAATACTGTATAAATCTTCCACAACGGATGTAAAGGCCTAGTTTTAATATCTATACTTATTATAAAACAAAGTCGCTATTTTTTCCCTCATGTCCCTTTGTTCCCTTTAATCTTTAAAACTACGCAACGGATTTTGATGATTTTTTCAGTGTTAAAAATAGCCCATTTATCGAGGAAGGTTATAGGCTATATTTTATTACGCTAAGACAAATAGGAGCGAAGAAATAGAGGAAAATGTGGAAAAAATGGGGAAAATTATTTGACAGGGCTAACTTGAATGCGCTAATCTCAGGAACTACTGGTTCGATTTGAAAAATTATTTCAGTGTTAGATAGCTCATTTATTGAGAAATGCTATAGGCATAATTTTTTCAGTGGCTATATATTTTATACCCGTGCGACGCCGGGGCGGGTCGCTAGTAATTTATAAAAGCACAAATGTGCAGTTAACCATATAATATAAATATTTTATCGCTCTACGAAGATATTTAAATAAATTATTAACTTCAGGCTCGCTTTTGCACATTTGAGTTAAAGAAGAGGTTTTAGAACATCGCTTTTTTAAAACGATTATCAGCCTTGCATTATCCATATTAAAATGAAAATGTGTCTGTCTGTCAGTCGGTTTGTCTGTCTGATTACCTCTTTCAAACCGCTAAACCGATTTTGCTGAAATTTGGTATATGAACATACTTTGAGTCCCGGAAAAAGACATAATATGATACTTTTGATTCCGGAAAAATTACGGTTCCCGCGCTACAAGCGAATTTTGGCGAATTTTGGTGTCAATCTAGTATTTTATTATTGTATGTTTGAATAAATTTAATATGATGTATAAGTAAATTGCATATTGTATCTATATCCTAGGCTTGCAAACGAGGTCTGCGGCCAAAGCTAGTCTGTAATAAATCAGTCAGGAAGTTAATACTCTTATATGGAACAATATCGTGAAAGCGCCTGGGGCGGTTAAGCCGATTGCTATCTAGACTCGATGCATTTAGGATAATAATATTTTAATACCTAGATGTATAGTCTGTGGCTTTGTGTGTTAAATACTACGGGAGCCGTATATTTTTCACTAAAAAGCCTGTAATATAATTATGTATACCTCGTGGTCTCCTCTATTTTCTGGATATATTTTTAATATCAATTAAAATCTAGTCCAGTTTCGCAGACTACGCGTACATTAAGATTTTATAAATATTTATAAGGTAAATAAATATTTATAAGATCTTAATCCTCATTAAAAATTGGTAGTACCAACTACCAACTACTAATACTGTCCACAGACAACACAATATACTTTTTTATCAATGCAAAAAATTCTCAGAAATCCCAATAAATAATAATAATATTAGCATAGCTTACGTAATATTATAATTTCTTTAGTTTTTTTACGAGACAGATAGCATTCTGCATGTTTTCTTTTGGTTTCCTACACTATTCATCCATAAACAACATAATAATATTAGATATAACTACTAGTTGCCCTCAAATAATGACAAAACACACGTGTCCGTGTTGAACTAGGGCGAAAACAACGGCATAGTCAACAACGATTCACTGGATTGATACTTGATTATTTAAAGTGTTTGACTGTTTAAATTTTAATACATAAAGCGATACGATAAATTTTAATACATAAAGCGATACGATAAATTTTAATACATAAAGCGATACGATAAATTTTAATACATAAAGCGATACGATGAATTTTAATACATAAAGCGATACGATAAATTTTAATACATAAAGCGATACGATGAATTTTAATACATAAAGCGATACGATAAATTTTAATACATTAACCGGAAACGCCTGCTTTAGACATAAGAGTGCTTTTTATTGAAAAAAGTCTAAAAAAAATTAAAAGTAAGTCATACATTTTTTGTCGGAATGAAATCTCATGTTCGTCTAAAAGTCAAAGTATGTTAGTAGTATCGATGTAGAAGTAGACACGCAGACAGACAGACATACAGACAAAAGGAAAGACATGTCACACTTTTGCACGTACCTACAATATTAGTTTTTTTTAATGTAATAAGGGGGCAAACGAGCAAACGGGTCACCTAATGGAAAGCAACTTCCGTCGCCCATGGACGCTCGCAGCATCAGAAGAGCTGCAGGTGCCTTGCCGGTCTTTGAAGAGGGAATAGGGTAATAGGGGAGGGTAGAGATGGAAAAGGAAGGGAATAGGAGGTAGGGAAGGGAATAGGGTAGCCGGTAGGGGATATGGGCCTCCGGTAAACTCACTCACTCGACGAAACACAGCGCAAGCGCTGTTTCACGCCGGTTTTCTGTGAGAACGTGGTATTTCTGCGGTCGAGCTGGCCCATTCGTGCCGAAACATTGCTCTCCCACGTAGAAAATGTATAAAACGTATAAAATAGTATGGATTTAAATATTTTTAAAAATAGTTGGATAAGTAGATCTATTTTTGTTTTTTTTTTTAACGTTTAAACATACGTCATAATATTATGTTGATAAAATTTCCTGTAATACAGTTCAAAATAGAATAAAAAGCCACTATTATCTCAAAAAACACTTACCCTGTACCTTATATGTGTCGCGAGAAAAATCTTAACAAACAAATCCTCCCTAACATTACCACGATTGGGGCATTATTTAAAACTGTCTCGGTCCAATCAGGGAGACAGATTCTCCGCTACTGGTACCCACCTCACGTCCTTAATAGATACTTGCAGCTTGTTATAAATCTTCGCTTTCATGTGTTCCTGGTAGTTTAAGCGAGTTTTAACTGGTTTTGTTGTATGTTTAGTTTGGTTTGAGCTTTTTATAGTTTGTTTGTAAAATAAAGGAAATATTATTTTCTAATAAAACATAGTTGGAAATATAAGTTCTTGATTAAAGTAAATAAGTAGGTACTCAAGACATACAATATTAACGGAATTAACGGAACTTTAATAAAATAAAGAGTTTGACAAAAAAAATATGAGGTTTAACATGACAGATAGAGTACTTATGGAGAATCTATCAAAAAAGTTGTGGATAGCCTATCCGGCACTTTATCAGGAAGATGTGAAACAGGCCCTTAATCCTTTAATCTCTATCTCTCAAAATCTTCTTCTTAAAAAAATACCTCAAATGTCAAAAATGCCCAAACAACTAGACAAGTGACCATTTGTCTACTTGTGTGTACTTGTCTTCTATCTATACGTCTATGATTAAACACAATTAAAGCCGGCTGTACACTCTCGCCGAGACACAGCGAGGCAGCCCGAGTGCGAGAGTGTAAATGGGTGCGCTCGCCTCGTCTCGCCGGTCTCGGACCCTCTCGGTCCGTTGTCGGTATATTGCGCCCGAGACAAAGGGTCTCGCGAGGAAAACGAGCGCACTACTGCACACTCTCGCGTCTTTCAGTACTAGTCCCGCCGTTGGACAGTGTAGAACAGAAAAATAACAATATTAAACGACATTATCAGTCATTATCTGTGAGAAATAAAATTAAATATCTTTGGATTACAATGATATCTTTCGATGCATGGTGAATGGTGAATGGTCGTTTTCGTCCATCTTGTCTGAGTTCTTAACTGCGATTGAACTAAGCGAGAATGTACATGATCGCACTCTGGCAAGGGGCTCTCGCACGAGACTCTCGCCCGAGAGCTCTCGGCGAGAGTGTACAGCGGGCATTAAATGCAACTAAAACGTATAGGAGCGCACACAAGTTATTGTTGCCTTAATTGAATAACCAGTTCCCTACGTCCTTCGGGACCTTTTTAATTACACGCTCCACATGACGACGCGCATCTATTCATAATTATTTTGTGAATTGTTACGATAATTTATGTTCTACGCAATGTTTTACGGGCTATGGAAGTTAGAAAAATAGTAAATCTTTCGGAATCCAAATACGTGGTCGCTATTTCATTAGATATCTCCGGCGCGTTCGATCATGCTTGGTGGCCGATATTATTATTAAAACTAAAAAAATCGAGGTTGCTTCTCTAATATTTATGCCATAATACGTTCTTATTTTTTTAATGGTCAAACTAAGCTTCGACTTGGCCATTGTACACACGCCAAAGATTTAACTTGCGGCTGCCCTCAGGGCTCTGTTATCTCGCCAAAACTATGGAATTTCGGATTTGTTGATTTATTAAGTCTTCCCCTACCACCGCTGTGCGTACTAGTTGGCTACGCCGATGACGGTTTTCTCATCGTTCAAGCAAATTCACGTTCCGAAATTGAATCTAAAGCCAATGATAGTCTTAATTTAATATCGAGCTGGGGTAAACGTAATCGCCTGAAATTCGCCGCGCATAAAACTTACCAAATTCTTTTAAAAGGTTCCCTTATATCTTCCCCTATAGCATTAAACTTGACAATATTAACGTTAAACACAAACAGTCACTCTGTTATCTTGGTTTTTACTTGGAAAATAAATTTACATTTTTAGAACATATAATTCAAACCGGTGAGAAAGCGAAGCGCAATTTTTACTCCTTTACCAAAATATCTACGTCGACATGGGGCCTTTCTTTCAAAACCCTAAAATTAATTTACACCGCTACTTACCTAGGCAGCATTTGCTACGGGGCCCCCGTGTGGGCCGACAAAGCAACAATCGGCGCGGCTCGTCGCAAGTTGCTACAAAGCCAACGTCTTGCTCTTATTTTTTATTATGCAAAGCTTACAGGACCACAAGCACCGAAGCCTTGCCTGTGTTAGCCGGAGTTTTACCCGTTGTCCTTGAGATTCAGCGTCGTACGACAATGTATTATCATAACAAAAACATTGACAACCCGTTCTTTTTAAGCGCTCGCGATAAAATTAAAATAGCAAGATTGTTTGAACCTTTAGAAAACTCTGTGCAAAGCCTAATTAGTCTGATTAACAAGTGCCATTTCCCTCGAAACCTGATCTCATTCACTGAAAATTATGATTTTGGTCTCATTCGATTCGGAATACCATCTAGAACATTCTATCAAAATTCCAAGAGGGGCTGAAAAAAAACTGCAATAGTTATGAACAATTAAGTAAACATAAAAAGAAGGGTTTGGATTTTTTTAATATTTCGAAAACTATTTAAAAAAAACTATTCAAAAAGATAATCAAAATTTGAAAATAGATCCTTAAAGAAGAGGAAATTTCCTAAAAAAATCTTTGATCCTGGAACCTTACCAATAATCCTTATAGCTTTAAATGAGCGGCGAAAGTAACGGTAAAAACGCGTAGTTCGAGTTTCGCGTGAATTGCCGCAATCTGCCACGCGAACTAAAAAATATATTATATCTGATTAAATATTAATATAAAGAAATAAAAAAAATTGGGTACTCAGTAGACATATCAATAAACAATAATCCGTCAACAAAAATAAATTATCACAGTTTGTTTAAATGTTATGCTTTTGTTCATTTGTTAATAGTCACCATTTTAATGTTAACATAAAAACGCTGATTATTTCTAAACAAGAAATCTAGAAATTTTTATTATTCTTTTGAGATAATCTTAAAAGGGTTTAGAAGAGATATTGCATGGAAAAATTCAATAATTTTGATTTTTCACTTTTTTATGAACAATCAAAGGCATTCATGAAATTTTCATGTAAATAAAGCAATTAGGGTTTTTTCATCAATAAAAATGATTATCTAAATTTTATTAGTTATAAATATAAAAATATATATTGTTATCTGGCTTCTAACAACAACAAAATAAAATAACAATAATTGGATATAAAAGTACCATAATTGCTTTATTTACATGAATAATTTTGGATTGCTTTTGAATGTTAATAAAAAAGTGAAAAATCAAAATTATTGAATTTTTCCACCGGATATCTCTTCTAAGCCCTTTTAAGATTAGCTCAAAAGAATAATAACAATTTCTAGATTTCTTGTTTAGAAATAATCAACGTTTTTATGTTAACATTAAAATGGTGACTATTAACAAATTAAGAAAATCAAAATAATTAAACGAATTGTGATAATTTATTTTTGTTATGTCTACTTAGTACCCAATTTTTTTTATTCCTTAATATTAATATTTAATCACTTAAAATATTTTTTTAGTTCACGTAGCAGATTGCGGCAAATCACGCAAAACCTGAACCGTTTCACCATTACTTTCGCCGCTCAATTAAAGCTATAAGGATAATTGGCAAGGTTCCAGGATCTAGGATTTTTTTAGGAAATTTTCTGCTCTTTAAGGATCTATTTTCAAATTTTGATTATCTCAAATAGTTTTTGAAATATTAAAAAAAATGTTTTTTTTTTATATTTCAAAAACTATTTGAGCTATAAATAAACCAAACCCTTATTTTTATGTTTACTTAATTGTTTATAACTTTTGCATTTTTTTTCAGCCCGTCTTGGAATTTTGATAGAATGTTTTAGATGGTATTCCAAATCGAATGAGACCAAAATCATAATTTTCGGTGCATGCGATCAGGTTTCGAGGAAAATGGCACTTGTTTACTAGAGTAAATCTCCGAATGGCAGTCACGATGGGACTGTTCCACCAAAGGGCGACATCTTTATAATTTTTTCCCTATTATTCGTGAACGGCTATCCAAACATTGGATGGATATTGATCATTGCGTTTCTCAATTCCTGACCGGTCATGGAAATTTTAAGGCCAAACTTTACGGATTTAAACTAGTAGATTCACCCATGTGCGAGTGCTCGACCGAAGGCAACATGTTTGAACAAACCGCTCATCATGTTCTCTGGGAGTGCAGTCTCTGGCAGGACGAAAGAACTACTAAACAACCTATTCTGTACATCTGGAGTCGCTTACTATGGTGATCTTGTGGACAGCGCTAGGAACTTCCGTGCCTTCAAGCGTTTTTGTCACAATTATTATTGGCAACAGTCAAACTCAATAAACTCCAATATTAACTCAGCTTTAGCTTAGGAGTCACAATTATTAACCTTATTTCCGTGGTGCTCCCCCTTAAGTTCTTTGACTTTCGGTCATTGCAACTTTGTGCTGTCTCCCGGTTCCCGCTTTTATGGGGAGGGAAATTGGAATCTTCCTACTCCTCCTATTTTCTTCTGATTAATTTCGTTGCGGGTCCCAAGACAGTTTTAGCATGTCCCTCGGGCTCCCTGAGATCATATCAAAGGGTTTTCGTGGTTGGATACCGCTGTCGATCCTGGCGACACAGGAGATACAGTGGTGGGAATGTGTGGTGGGCCAAAGCCCGTTTAAAAAAAATAAAAATAAAAAGTTGTCTTTTTTTTTAACGTGCGACAATAATCGGTTGTCTGTAAAGTCGGTTTACTGACGTTAGTTGAACGTGACAACTACCTTTGTTGAGAGTTTTGCCGGGAATGTTAAAGTGTGCTGTTGTGTTTTTATATTATTTTCCTCAAATTGTGTTAGCTGGGTTTTTAATGTGTAATATTGGTAGAATATTAACCATTAGATATTCGTGTTCATGCACAAGTGTAGGAAAGTGATGTAATATCCAGAAACGTGCTATTTTGTGTTCTCTCCAAAACTCCATCGAAAGTTTCAGTAAAGCGTCTACCACTTTACTGAATCGACTGACTGTATTGACTTTTACTTAGACTTTGACTAGACTTTAGACCTGACGATACATGAAAACGTTGATGAAAAAGCTTTCCCGCCATATTCCTTACCTTTTTACCTTGTCTGTGGCACAACATACACATCCTTTGTGTTCAGTTGCCAAAAAAGAAGAAAAAGAAGAACTACCTTTGTTGAGTTGAACTTCATAATACTTTAAAGTAAATTTAGTTCCGCGATTTGATAACAGATGTCGCTGTTAGGTCTCTAGATCGCGCTATCGCTTACTCGACAACATTTGGTATATGTAATTCAATGGAATAAATTGTTATCTTATCGCGGACTCACTAGTTGCTTAAATTATTATTACGCCAGAGGGATTTGCGTCCCAGGGTAACCCTACAGAACGGATCGGACCGTATGACGTCACTCAAGTAGGACTTAGGAGAGAGACGGACGGATGTCGAACGCTGCCGAACGCAAAGGCCGATTGTGCTTCCTTGTCGCTCGTTCAGCGCTCTCGCTTGCACTTCAAGCCTTAAATGGAACGCCTCAGAGCGAGGTAACGCCGCATGAACTGTCATGTTTTTCGGGCGCGCAGCTCATATCGAATTATAAGACGTTATCACGTCAAAAAAAAAATGTTTTACGGAAAAGTTACTATGAAAAAAGTCAAACTAAAGCAAAGTAATACCTACCTATTTTTTGTGATGAAAACCGTCCCATGTTCGCAATAATTATGTACATATACTATACTCATCTAAATCAAGATTTTAGTTGCAGTTAGCTGCATAAGCTGTAAGTTGTAACCAAAAAAAATAACATTCAAATATTAAAATATTATTTACTTATCGGATATTCAAATTCAAATATCGAACAATATTCTTTTCGATATTCAATGAACCATAGACAATAGTAGTAGGACATTGTTGCCATAATCAATAATACATTGTAATTTCGGTAACACAATTTGGAGTTGATGGCTGATCTTATCACAAATTAAATGTTTTGTTTGATAACTCGCACTTACTTACTATTGTTTTTCGTCATTAAGTTGGAAATGTTATTTTAATACTTATAGTTTTATAAATGTAAAGTAGGTCAAAAGTTTTACCATTAACTAAGTACTCACATAAAGCTTAATCATTTGATCGGGGATTCTTGGAAATGCTATTGTATTCTATTGTTGTTGTGGTCACCGGTGCTCTTTTACGGGGCTTGAAGGATTAAAGAAGGTATCTAGTACTTAATTAAATGTTATACTAATTTCATTTTTTTAAATATTTCTTTCGATAAATTTCCAGGACTATAACACAAACACAGGCAGACAGATCGGCTTTTGCTATAATTACGACGCGGGAAAAGGATTCGGGGGGTCCAAATTGCAGCTTAGATACAGACTTATATTTTTATCCAATAAACTCAGGAGTTTTACAAGAAATACTCTAGTCTAACATAATAATATTACTTATATCTAATCATTTCCATTTTTAAGACGGCCGAAACAGGGACAAAGTGCCAAAGCCATTACCGGAATGGACAAAATTAATGTTCCGCACACATCGTCAATAAAACGCCGTCAAATGTCACCTCCCAAATGAGCCTGGTAAATAAAAATGTAAAGGTCGCCTCGGCATTTTAACCAAAGCTTTTCGATACGCATCACATATCAAAATGGTAAAAATATCGCGATAAGCACGCCTCATTGAGTAGGCAGTTAGTTTACTGTGTTTTGAAAATACTTGAAATATAGAAATAGATATAAACAATGATAATAATTAGGAGTTTTATGCTTCTTCTTCTTTTTATTTTTAAAGATAACACGCAGGAGATACGCTCTTTTTTTTAATTTATTTTTTATAATACTTAATTTTAATGAATTTACCAAGGTTGAATCGTGCAATTAAACACTTCAACGCCACGCGTTTAATATTAACAATAATTGTGCAATTGAATGGTAACCGAGGCATTATTTGTTGAATAAATAACATTGTCCGTGTGTTGGCGGCATTACGTCAATAATTACAGAAACACACGATTGTTTATGGTATCGCAGAGTTAAATTTTAATAGAAGCGATTTAAGGGTAGGACTACATTAATTCGGATTTTCGGCAATACGGAATTTCAGAAACCCGGAATCTCGAAGGCTGCAGAAAATTTTGAACTCAAATAATAGATCTCTAGGATGACAAGAACTTATATACGAAACACACAATAGGTAATTACTTATTAAAAATAATTAAATGACACGTCGATCCTCTTGTTACAGTGCTTGTGCAGTGCTAGTAATAGAAAGTTCTACATGCTACAGTGCTATAATTTTTTGTATAATGTTACCTTTTAAACGCATAACATTATTTCAGTTATGATTAAGGGTGAGGCCAAACTAGCGTAATTTGAGTTGTGAGTCACAGAATTTCGGTCGCGTAAATTATTTTTCATACTAAACATGACTTACAAAATTACACTTGCGCCATCGGGCTGCCTGATCTAGAAAAGCAAGTGCTTCAAGCTAAATTTGATGCGGGTTTTAGTAAAAAAAGAATAGTAAATCAACTGATACTCAAATCGGTGGTATTATTAGTTAAGTGACACCGCTCAAGTGCTATTATATTAATTGTCCGCGCGTGCCCCATCAGATATAATATTGCCATGACGGCCATGTACCTATCCTTATCGCGCGTATTAAACACCATAGACAATTTTATCCAGGATTTCAAAATGAAGTTGGTTGGAGGAAGATCTTTTTTGACATTTGAAACATTTTTCAAATTTAACTTTTTTTTCCAGAGATGTCCGTGGCCATGCCGCGACCGCGACTGGAGCGGGCTGGTGCCGAAGGTGGAGAGAGAGGAAGAACCCTGGCGTCTCCCGGATCTTCGGCCACCGATATACATGCACGACCGTGGTAAGTAAGGCTGAAACTCCAGTCGCTGCTATTTGCTACGTTAACTCGTTAGTAAGAGCAATGATTATCAGGCTAGAATTATAAATCCCGCCAAACTCAAACTCAAAACTCAATTTTTTTTATTCAGAATAAATTTTTGCAAATATTTTCTGAAAGTCTACATGATGCCTACCACCGGTTCGGGAACTAACCCGGCGAGAAGAACCGGCGTAAGAAACTCGCCGGTGGGATATTCAAAATTAAAATCTGTGTTTGCTAGAATATGGTAAAAATTGGACATAACCTATTCAACTCCCAAGCGGTCGAATTCGACCGCGTAAACAAAAGATTTCCAAGAATCCGCGATTTTGAGGTCTTTTGTCTCAATTTTATCTATTCACTGGCCCTTTCTAACGTCAAAATCTGCTTTAATTAAATACTGGCCCAGAAAACCACTGAGACTTTTGACATTGAAAACAATCCCTGTAACTTGCAAAAACGTAACATTTTTTTACTTAAAAAAATCAATAAGCATTTTTATAAGAAAAACATTAATTATTGCCTTAACCTAACAACTTTAAATATTTCGTATTTATCATATTAATATCGCTCAATTAGGACCCTTGCACACACATGCTTACCTGTTCATAATTGGTCCTTAGATTCGACACCGCAATTAAATAAGGATTATTGCAACTAGGTAACAGAAAATCGATGTAATCGCCCGGTGAAATCAGCAACACCGTGCCTTTAAACACGTGTCATGTTTGCTCGTTTAAATACTTTGAATAAACGATGATACCGCTGATTATTATTAGGGGGATTAAAAACTATAAAGCTGGTATTAGGTAGGTAGCAATCTATATATATATAAAAGAAACTTGTGTTAGTTACGCCACTTATAACTCAAGAACGGATGAACCGATTTGCCTAAAAATTGGTGGAGAGGTAGCTTAGAACCACGAATAGGACATAGAATACATTTTGTCCAGGAAAAATGTACGGTTACTGCACAATATACTTTTATGATTTTCGCCTAAACTATTCAGTCAATTTTTATGAAATTCGGTATGGAGATACTTTGAGTCTCGGGAAAGGACAAGGGATACTTTTTGTCCCGGAAAATGTACGGTTCCTGCACAATAAACTTTTATGATTTTCGCTTAAACTATTTAATAATCTATTTTGATGAAATTTGGCATGAATATGCTAATTTTAATCTATTGTTTTCTTAATTATACCAATTCGAATTAAATAATCATCGTTAAGACAGGACAACGTCTGTCGGGTCAGCTAGTTTTAAACTTTTGGTCCCGGAAAATGTACGGTTACCGTCACTTACTGCACAATAAACTTTTATGATTTTCGCCTAAACTATTCAGTCAATTTTTATGAAATTCGGTATGGAGATACTTTGAGTCTCGGGAAAGGACAAGGGATACTTTTTGTCCCGGAAAATGTACGGTTCCTGCACAATAAACTTTTATGATTTTCGCTTAAACTATTTATTAATCTATTTTCATGAAATTTGGCATGAATATACTAATTTTAATCTATTGTTTTCTTAATTATGCCAATTCGAATTAAATAATCATCGTTAAGACAGGACAACGTCTATCGGGTCAGCTAGTTTTAAATAAATATAATATTATAATATTAAGTACCTATGTTGCTTAAGAAGTTTTTACTGGCAGACGGCAGTGCGAAAACTATATAATATAGCCAGAAATAAGAGACCTAATTTTTTTCGAATTCTAAGGCTAGGTATTCACGCGCGGGATTCCGAAAATTTCGAAGTTGCGGGAAAAGTCAGGATACAAATTTTACGAGTCGGAAATCGAATTTCCAGCTTAATATTATTTAAAAAAATTGTAAGAGAATAGAGCTGTTATTAGGTATTAGGTAATATCACCACTAGTAATAATTTTCCCGCAGCCCCAGAATTTCGGTGTGTCTCTAAGATTCCATTAAATTCACTTCCATATATTATAATAAATTCATAAAATAAATAGAACAATCATCTTACTAAAAAGTAATACTTATCAGTTATCAGTAATACTAGCTGTTGCCCGCGACTTCGTCCGTGTTAGCATAGTAGATCACATCCCAAGTAGGTATTACTTATTTATTGTACAAAAATATTCAATGTACAGAAGTGACTTTCCTACGATTTTATTATAATTATATATATGCTCCGCGTGGCTTCGCTTGCGCTTATTTAGGAATTTCACGCAACCGTTTTTCAGCAAAAAATTGCTTATGTCCCTACACGTGGTCTATTCTTCATGTTTGCCAAATAACATAAAAATTGCTCCAGATAGTATTTCTTAAGATAATATGCAATTTCATATAATTTCCCCCGTTTTTCCACATTTTTATCTATTTCTTCGCTCCTATTAGTCTTAGCGTGATAAAATATAGCTTATAATAGCATCCTAGGTAAATGTTAGACAGATCCGGGATTTCCCTCCGTTATACGGCTGAAGGCGAACCGCAGGTGGTTTTAGTGAGTAAGAGTCTCACATACCCCCGGGGCACCCAACCCGGGGCACCCATGATGGGTTTCCCCTGCGATATCAAAAAAAAAAAAAAAAGGGCTAATCTATTTAGATTAGCCCTTTTTTTTTCTATCTAACACTGAAAGAATTTTTCAAATTGGATCAGTAATTTCTGAGATTAGCGCGTTTAAATAAGCCCTTTCATATAATTTCCCCCGCTTTCTCCACATTTTCCTCTATTCCTTCGCTCCTATTAGTCTTAGTGTGATAAAATATAGCCTATAGACTTTCTAGATTAATGGAGCATCGAACACTGAAATAATTTTTCAAATCGGACTAGTAGTTCCTGAGATTAGCGCGTTCAAAAAAGCCCTTTCAAATAATTTCCCCCCGTTTTTTCCACATTTTCCTCTATATCTTCACTCCTATTAGTCTTAGCGTGATACAATATAGCCTATAGCCTTCCTCGATAAATGGGCTATCCAACAGTAAAAGAATTTTTCAAATCGGACCGGTAGTTCCTGAGATTAGCGCGTTCAAACAAACAAACAAACAAACATAATATTAAAAGTATAGATTAAATTTAATTTTTAAACAACTTTTTTCAGAACGCGACAGCTGTGCCGCTTGTATAGCGCCGTTGCCACTACTACCGCCATCTGCATCTGCGCCTCACTAACTACAACTTCACCGGTCACCGCACTTGAAGCTTTTAATTTTTATCGATAGATGGCGCTAAAACTTAAACTTTTATAAAGTTTTATTTTTTATCGAGCGATCGGCTTATACAATTTTATGCATAGATCTTAACATTCTAGTCAATGCCCAAAATTATATATAAGTATATATTTTATAGTTTTGTAGATATAGATAGCTAGTAGGCAACTTCAAAAAGCAATGTAATGAATTTAATTCATTTTAAAAAGGGAAATAATGTAAACTAGCCTTACTTACTTACTTTCTACGCCTTTAATTTTTTCTTAAATTAGAATTTATTTAGCACAATATTGTAAATAATCTTTAGCAGTATTAAGGTATTAATTAGACACTAGAATGGAATGTAGACTATAATAATTAAGACAAAACTGTAGGTATGTACCATCGAGGAAATTGATTCCTAGGCAGTTGACAGACCTACGTCAAGTGGTCGGCTTTTAATTTATATTAATTCAATGTTAGCAGCTGTGAATTGTGATCGGTCTGATGGGTTTGACCTAACGCTACCAAATTACTTAGGTCTGCCATCTGTTTAGAAATCAACTTCTCTGATAGTAGGCAGGTACTTGGTAGGTACTTGTGTAAATGTTTGCTTCCCATTTTTTTATAAATCTTTGTTTCGTATAAAATACTCTGATTTTATTAATTTATGGCGTTCAAATGTTGTTTGTGTTTATTATAATATTTTAGAGTTTGTAAAATAATAGATAATATTATGTAGGTACCTACCTAGTAAGTAAAAATTAATTATTCATGACTGCCCGCTTACTTAATAATGGATTACACACAGGAAAACATGAATGATTCTATTATTATGTATCAATATTAATCCATTATTAGACATATTTTGTAAAAAATTGCATAATTAATAAGTAAAAATAATAGAATTTCAAAATTGTAATAAGTCATAGAATATAATTTCATTAAAATACAAAAATGAATATTAAAATTAATATTCATTGTGATATCATTGTAGATAATATTAATATGAATTATTATGAATATACATACCTACCTACTTAAGATATAAATTTGTAACCATTAAAGTTACTTTTAGCTGCATGTAGTTGCACCGAATCTGAATAAAACAATAAATTGTACAGCTGTCCTATTTTTATCCCTTATAATAATTTATATTTCAATTATTTTCAATAAATGGGGCTACCGTTTTTTGCTCACTAGATGGCGCAACTGTCGACTAAGGTCTTTAAAGTGGACTTTAGAATAATCTGGAATCCCATTTATTTATTTAATTAAAATTAATAAATTTCCTTAACTTATGCATTTTTTTAAATAACCGAATATTTGGAGTTTACTCCTTAAGAATCGATTTTCATAATATACTCGTATGAGGCGCCCGGTATGAGAAAAATCCAAGGGGTAAAACCTACTAACAAGTAACTTTAGTGCACAACTTTCTAATTTGGCTGTGAGTGTATTAGACCATAAAGGTAATATACCTATCGGAATATTATATTATATTATTATATAATTATATTATTATATAATATTATATTCCGATAGGTATATTAACTTTTTGGTATGCTGTATAGGCGACTATACCTATATACTATATGTTTGTGGGCTTGTTGTTTCTATCAGTGTCGATCTATTTATATTGCTATTTTTGTTATAAATATTAATAATTAATATTGTTATTGTGAAGTTATAATTTTTATCATTATACTGGCTAAAGTGAACTAAAAGTATTTTGAAATAACTATGGCAGAAAGGGGTGTAGATAATATTGCCGGAACATCTGATTTCATATGATATTAATCTTTTTTCAGTTGAATAATTTCTTTTTGCGTATGGTTAGATACTCGTACTTAAGGAGTAAACTCCAGTCGTGCGTCGGAGCTGACACACTTTTTAGGGTTTCGTAGCCAAAATGGCAAAAAACGGAACCCTTATAGATTCGTCATGTCTGTCTGTCTGTCTGTCCGTCCGTATGTCACAGCCACTTTTTTCGAAACTATAAGAGCTATACTATTGAAACTTGGTAAGTAGATGTAGTCTGTGAACCGCATTAAGATTTTGATACAAAAATTGAAAAATTATTAAAAATTTTAGGGGTCCCCATAGGTACAACTGAAACAAAAAAAAAATTTCATCTGGCCTATGCGTATGGGGTATCTATGGATAGGTCTTCAAAAATTATATTGAGGTTTCTAACATCATTTTTTTCTAACCTAAATAGTTTGCGAGAGACTCTTCCAAAGTGGCAAAATGTGTGTCCCCCCTCTAACTTCTAAAGTAGGGGCATGAGAATTCTAAAAAAAATATATGATGTACATTACTATAAAAACTACCAACGAAAATTACTTTGAACGAGATCTAGCCAGTAGTTTTTTTTATACGTCATAAATGATAAACCTTAATTTAACTTTCATTATATCAAAAATGAAATATTAAAATAAATCAAAAACCTTATAATTTCATAGAAATAATTCTTATTGCTGCTGCGGAACCCCTCATGGGCGAGTCCAACTCGCACTTGGCTGATTTTTTTTAATACGATTATTATTTATTTACTTGATTTCGCTCTCAAAGCTTTTACATTAATTATAATCGTCAAAAAATATTTTTTGTGATAATTTTATGAAGGAGATCGCTTTTCAACAGGTAAATTGCATAAATAATAATTTATGTAGGTAACGAAAACCTCTTAAGCCGGCTGTACACTCTCGCCGAGACACAGCGAGGCGGCCCGAGTGCGAGAGTGTAAATGGGTGCGCTCGCCTCGTCTCGCCTGTCTCGGACCCTCTCGGTCCGTTGTCGGTATTTTGCGCCCGAGACAAAGGGTCTCGCGAGGAAAACGAGCGCACTACTGTACACTCTCGCGTCTTTCAGTACTAGTCCCGCCATTGGACAGTGTAGAACAGAAAAATAACAATAATAAACGACATTATCAGTCATTATCTGTGAGAAATAAAATTAATTATGATTATAAATCTTTGGATTACAATGATATCTTTCGATGCATGGTGAATGGTGAATGGTCGTTTTCGTCCATCTTGTCTGAGTTCTTAACTGCGATTGAACTAAGCGAGAATGTACATGATCGCACTCGGGCAAGGGGCTCTCGCACGAGACTCTCGCCCGAGAGCTCTCGGCGAGAGTGTACAGCGGTCATTAAACTAGTACTGTAAAATGCCATTTTTGGACCACGCGCGACACTAGCGCCTCTAGTGGCAAATTCACACGCGGTACCGGTAGCCATAGGAGGCTTGCATCTAAAGTAGGGTTGTTGAGGAAGTGATTATGAGGAAGAGGAGGAGGAAGAGGAATTGTCACGCGCTAATTTAGAGGATGCGGATGAGGAAGAGGATATTTTATGAGGAAGAGGATGCGGATGAGGAAGCGGATGAGGAATAGGATGATAGGAAATTATAAATATAATAGCGGACCCAACCCAAAAGAATTTGTCCTGTTTGTACATAACAATACAAAAAAAAGACAGGTTGCACTCCGGGAGTTCCGACAGAAGTGAAAACTTGATTATTAACGTTGTGCATTATTTTTTTTAACCCATTTTTTTGAAAATAGATTTTCAAAAATCGATATTTTTAATTAATCGAAACCCTTACCATTTTTTAAACCAATTTTTTATGAAAATCGATTTTCAAAAAATCGTTTTTTTATTAATCGAAACCCTTACAATCGATTAAATTTTAAACCCATTTTTTATGAAAATCGATTTTTAAAAAATCGATTTTTTTAATTAATCGGAACCCTTACAATCGATTAAAAAATATCGACAATCGAAAAAAACAATCGATTGGTCGATTTCGATGTTACAACACTACTCTCCAACCGTCTTACGGTTTATCGATTAGCACGAGAATCTGACGCGAGTTTCACAGTTTTTACCCATCCCACAAAAGTGCTCAACGACGCTAAAAAAGTTTTCACTTCAAAAACTATTAAAAGGGCATTTTCCAGTGGACCAAACTATGAATCAACCATTCTCGAAACACACACAATATATAATCATCAAAATCGGTCCAGCAGTTAAGGAGGAGTTCGTGTGCCTAGTCTGAATTTTTTGTGTTTCACATTCGATCGTGAACGCGTTTGGCGTTTAAGAGTCCGTATACGAAATTTTCCGATTTCGCTGATTTTACAGACGTGATTTAACAGTTAAAATACAGTATTTCTATAAGTTTTAATGCACAACATGTAAGATCATTTCAATTATAATCTAATGTTGGAGCTAGATTTTTTATTTTTTTAAGTATTTTTAAATAATCCAACTCAAACCCGCGACAGTTTTGTGATTTTTGCTGTAAAAGGTTTAGAATATCACCTGTTTATGGATTGTATTGACGTCTTAACGGTATGAAAAAAATACAATGTACTGTTGAGAAAGTCGTCTATACAATGTTGGAATCACAGATTAAGGATATATATATATATATATATATATATATATATATATATATATATATATATATATATATATATATATATATATATATATATATATATATATATATTATATATGTATATAGATGTAATTACCTTAGCCCGTCATCGCGTGGCCATTTTGTGCTTATTTTCATACAAGTAGTGTGCTTTTATTTTCTTGAATATTTCTATTTGTCGAGCATTTCGAAGCACATTATTATACAGAAAAGAAAGTCATTTAGTTCATGATATCGATAAACTATAGTTCAAGTAATGAGAATCCGTAAACACGCATAAAAAGCTATGCAATTTTTGTAGACAAATTATTAATTGATGTGACATTTTTAGCACTAATGCCTTATATAGCACGATTAAAGGATTATTAAACTTATAAATTATCTTTTTAGCTTACAAAAATTCAATCGGTGAAAAGCCCAAAAAACGTTGTTCAAAACTTACGCATTTAATGTTAAATCCACGTGTTTGAGGCATTCTTTGGCTATTCTTATGGTTTATTATGTAGCGGAATCACAAAACTCAACAATATCTAACACAAAATGTTCACTAAAAACCTTTATTAACACTTTTATTACATGAAATATATAGATCGACTTCTTTGTTATGTCCGAGTAAGTCGGACATAACATTACACGCTTTTGACGCTTATACACCGATATAACTCTCTCTCCTAGTGTATATTAACTCAATGGTTGGAATTACTTTTTACCATTTTAATATGAAATAGTTGAGTAACTCGGCAAAATTTTAGAGAAAATGGGCAAAGAATTGCTGTTAACTTCGGCAATTTGGAGCTGTAATTCATAAAAAGAAAACGACAGAAATAATCTATAGATAAAATTCTATCCAATTCGAGAAAAAAGAAAAAAACAAATTGTGCCAAAAAAACACGATTCACTATTGTGAATCGTGTTTTTTTGGCACAATTTGTTTTTTTTTTTTTAGAGAAGTTTATCTATCTCGAACTTGCGGCAAATAATATAATGTGAGATTTAGGTTATTACCTAAATCTCACATTATATTATTCGCCGCAAGTTCGAGTCGGTTTTCCGCGCCTAAATATATTTTTAATCTAATAATTTATATATATTTTTTAAAGTCTAATAAGGGGCTAAAACCTAATAAGTAACATTTCTGTAGCGAACTTTTGTAATTTCGGCAAAATCGGCAAAATTTCGTATACGGACTCTTAAGTAAGATTTTGTATGGTATTTGTACAGCGCCACCTGCTCACGGGAGTAATCCCATACAAAATCTTAGTAAACGCCAAACGCGTTCACGAATGTAAAACAAAAAACTCACACTCGGCACACAGTAACATACACACACGCACACAAAAAAAAGATGAGCGACGCGCTCTGGCGTGTGCGTTGACATGATTGGATACGCGACGCGCATGCGCAGTGAAATTCCTCATAAATTCCTCTTTTATTTTGAGGAAGCGATAGCGGATGAGGATTTTTTATTTTTATTTATGAGGATGCGGTAACGGTTGAGGAACCCAAAATATTGCGGAACTTCCTCATTATGAGGAAGCGGAAGAGGAATCCTCAGCAACCCTAATCTAAAGATCACAGAACACTTTTACTCCTATCTAAAGATGCTTAAGATTTAATTACCTCCTATATTTAATTGTGTCTGCATTAACAATTGAATTTAATGCAGGCACTTCACATGGCTATTTGTATTTGCGTAGGTATTTGATGTATTCGCCAAACAAGCACCATAATATTGTGTAGACGGTATGACGTTTAACAAGACCTATTGGCCTTTATTTGACAAATAATATGATCAATACCAAATACACCGTACACGTACTCGTATCCGTACCTTTGTCGGTTTTTGACGCACATCAAAAGAGTCAAATAGGCAAGTACAGCCACAGACTAATAAGAGATATACTACGGATAGTACAGCTCGACAAAGCTTTAAATGAACGTGGCGAAAAAAGGAATTGACGCTGCCAATGCCATCGTACAAAAAAGTCATTTTTGACAGTTCGCCTTTACGAGCAGCGCCACCTGCACCCACGTTCATTTAAAACCGTGTCGCAACCATAAAGGTAATATACTATATTAACTTTATGGTCGCAACTCGCACTGTAAGCAAAATCAAGTATAAGTTTGGTATATTTTGACGTCCATGTGTGGAAGGCTGTATTTGCCTTTATTTGCTTGTTTGTGCATACGTCAATAATTTTGCCAAATGCAACAAATAGCCAATAGCAAATACAAATAGCCATATGAAGTGCCTCCATAAGAATTATTGTATTGCAGTTAGCAAACGGCACTCCGCATGGCTAGATATTAATATGAATTAATATCTAGCCATGCCGTAGCCCGTTATAGCCGAGCCGCGTGTTTCGTTCAGCATAAGCGGTCATAAATTTATTATCTCTTTGTACTGAAATAAATGTAAAAAGCATGAATTTGGATTTATATAGAAAAAAAAGACACGAAAGCATTTCTGAACCTCAGAAATGCTTTTATATACACGGGGCACCCTCGACCCTCAGAATCTGAGGATCGAGGCCCGCTGCCGCCTGCGCCGCGCCGCCCGAGGGCTAATAAAAAATTAAACCAGAGACAATAATTTTTTGACATGGCAACATTTTTAACTGTCAGCTAGCTGTTGCCTGTCAGATAAATGACGTTTGACAGTTGACATATCAAATAAAATTTGTCTATTCCTTTTCCTGACAAAAAGTGTCTTGAGAGGTTGGTTTTGTACAATTTATATCCATTTAAATCGAAAAATCCACTAAATATTTATAGAAAAATGGCTAGGATAACAATATAGAACCAGTGCCTCAGTGTTTGATGTGTATATTTCATGTCCAAGTGCTAAATATACTTCGAAAACAATTATAACCTCAGTGTGTGATATCTTGTGACATAGCCGCTTTATTTTTCAGTAACAAAAATGGGTCGTTATTCTCGTGAGCCCGACAATCCAGCCAAGTCATGCAAGGCCCGCGGCTCAAATCTCCGTGTTCACTTCAAGGTAATTATCGAAAATTTACTTATCCACATGGAATGTTTACATGTCTGGTGATAACGTGAATTTTTCTTTCAGAACACATACGAGACAGCTATGGCTATTAGGAAACTGCCTCTGCGCCGTGCTGTACGTTACCTTAAGAATGTGACTGAGAAAAAGGAGTGCATTCCTTTCCGCCGCTTCAACGGTGGTGTAGGCCGATGCGCCCAGGCCAAACAATTCGGCACCACACAGGGTCGTTGGCCTAAGAAGTCCGCAGAGTTCCTCCTGCATCTGTTGAGGAACGCCGAATCAAACGCTGACCTTAAAGGTTTAGATGTTGACCGACTTGTCATCGACCACATTCAGGTAAGACCTATGATAATAATGCCAATAAGTAAGCAAAGAACTTTGGAATATGAGTTTTGGACCCTTGTAATATTAGTGGGTTTTTGGTTAGAAACAATAATCTTTTAATAACATTACAGTGTTGTTATGAACATAACTTTTCATCTCACTATCAAATGTGTAAAAACTAAGGGCTAAGAATTGTTTAGCTAAGCATTCAAGTAGACAAGTTAATTTGAAAAGCAATTATAACTCCTTTAATGCTCATTGAAGTGAAAACTTGATAATATAGATCAGCGGTCGGCAACCTTTTGGCAGGCAAGGGCCATAATGTAGCAAAACAAACTAAAGGGGACTGCAGGCCTCATACTCGTAATAACCCTAGAAGCCCAATAAACCTACGCACAAGGAGGGGAAATAAGTCTTTATTACAAAATAACACAAACAGCTGCGTTTTTAAGGGGCAATACCTACGGGCAATATTAGAAATCATTGTTTTTTAATACTTATAAGTTATAACTTATAACAGCTTATTCACAAAACATTCCTGGGCCGCAAGTAAGACGTTCGCAGGTCACCGCGTGTTGCCGACCGCTGATCTAGATTCAAAGTGTTTTTCTCAAACAATGTTCTATCATGGCCCGGTAATTTTCATACTGACCCACTGAATACTTTAAAACATAGCTGATTCTATTAACCTATCAACTCCCAAGCGGTCAAATTCGACCGCATAAACAATAGATTTCCAAGAATCTGCGATCAAAGGGGACTAAAAGACACATTTATTAATAGTGGAAATATAAATGCTAGTTACAATGGACATAATTTGGTACTTATCTCCTTTTTTAGTCGCATTTTAGGTGCAAAGTAAACATGAACTGATCCAAAAATTTTAGGTGCAAAGTATTATAGAACTGATGGCAAAATTTTAGGTGCAATGTATAGAACTGACCGACCTGGCATGGGGTCACGACTCATCAAATGGGAAATTCTGATCTAGATATTGGAGTCATATAATTATGCATTTGCAGTAATTTAGACAACCAAAACTTTTTGTTAAGTTTTACTGAATAATTCAAAAGTCATAAGAATTTACATAAATGTCTAGATAGCAGGCCATATTTGAATTGGCGCAAGCATTGTTATTAACAGCAGGAAACTGTCAAATTACAGCGTTCATTGATAAAAATTATATTCAATAGGAGACTTGTTACCTGTGATCAAATCTTTACTGCATGCAATGCTTAGTTTTTAGACTATAAAGAGTTCTAAAGAAACAATAATGATTTAGATTTTAGGCAAACTATTAGGGCAGGCAATAATGGCCTGTGTAAAATTGTCAATAATTTGCTTATTTTGCCAACAGTTTTGTTTTTAATAATTTTAATATAATATAAGATTTCTATACAATAATATATTGCCTTTTAGCTTGACAATGTGTGTTTTTATGTGCATTATTGTTTTCAAAAGGCAAATATCAATATCTGTTAAAGTTTTAATTATTTTGTGTTTATTGTTGAGCACAATTGTACAAATTTTTACAGTACATAATGGCTTATTTCATATGGAGCCTGTTTCACAATAACTACCTGTCTACTTGCTTATGTATAACGTAATAATGAAAAGATTATCATGAGGTCTTGTTTTTATATAATACTACGTTTACGCTTTTATATAATACGTTTCTTTGCCATAATATATAAAGTATATCGTCCGTATTATTCTATTGAATTAGTGACTAAATAAGTATGTCACCATGGCAACGTCCATTGCTATCCCGTGACCCGTGTCTCATAAACAATGGTCGCTTTTTATAGACAAACTAGCTGTGCCCCGCGGTGTTACCCGCGATTTATTAGGTGTAATAAGGTAAACTATTAGGTGTATAAGGAGGATTGTGTTGTAATAGGTAAATAGTATTAAAGACAAAAAAATGAGTTTGATCATCGCAAACTTCAATTTTGATGATTGAGAGAAAAAAGAATAATAGATAAATTTCGTTAAAAGCAATACTTCAGGTAAAAGTGGTGGGGGGGTTTGGGGGGGCAAGTAGAAGACAGCAAAATTTTGAAAATCGGTTCACAAACAGCGGAGTCATCATTGAACATAAGTTATTACAAAAATGAACATAACACCTCCTCCATTTTGAAAGTCGGTTAAAAATGTAGCCTATGTGTTAATCCAGGATGTCAGCTACTTCCTTGTAAAATTTTGTCGAAATCGCTCCAGCCGTTATAAATAAACATACAAACTCACAAACTCACATACTTTCGCCTTTATAATATTAGTAGGATAATTTGCAATAAAATAAAATTGCGACTATAATTTAAAGATCTAAGCTATCCTATTTCTCAAGTTGGAAAGAAGCACACATTTAAAACATTTAAAAAATAAAAACATTAAAATCAGTTGAGTAGTTTAGGAATCCATCGCGGACAAACATCGTGACAGGAGATTTATATATATAAGATTGTGTTAATACATTTTGATCCAATTGTAAACAATAAAATATTCCTGGACCAAATTATTGTGCGATTGTATTCCTTTCATAGTGAAGTTACATTTAAAATCGGAGCAAAAGCTCCCTATTTAAAAAATAGGATGGTCCCCATGGCCCATAATAAGTGTTGTTAACATTATATGTAGTCAAGATACAAACCCAAATATCCCATGGCAGAGAATACCATCACAGAAAAGACTGAGATCACCTGAGACCCAAGAACCGGTAACTGTACCCAAGACTAAAAAGTCAAATCAGAACTTTGTGGATGAAAGTAGAGGAATCAATACTCAAATTGTAACATCTAACAGATTTGCACTACTAGACAATGATCCAACAAATCAAGACAAGACCGATACCATTACTAAGAAAGTTCCAAAGCCCCCACCCATTATACTCTATGGAATAGAGGATGTGGTCCAACTATCAAAATTAATAGAAGAAGTAACTGAAAAGGGAGACTACACATACAAAATAGTATCCAAATCTCAACTTATTTTATCCACAAAAAATATTGACAAGTATAAAACAATTATTGAACACATCAGAAACAAAGGACTAATTGGCCATACATTCACCCGTAAGGACCAAAGGTGCCCGCGTTATGTAATTAAAAATCTTCACTATAGTACACCAATAGATGAAATCAAACAGGCTATAGAAGAAACAGGCAACAAAGTAACCGGAGAAATTGTCACAGTACGTAAAAAAGGAACAAAGGAACCTGGAAATGTGTTCTTTGTTAACGTGCTGCCACACGAAAACAACAAAAAAATTAAGCAAATAAAATATATATTCCATCAGCCGGTGATAATTGAAGACCCAAGAAAAAGTAGAAGCATCCCACAGTGCACACGTTGTCAACAGTATGGACACACTAAGAATAACTGCATGCGGCCATTTAGATGTGTTAAATGCGCCGGCCCCCACAAAACCGCACTTTGTACACTGGATCGAAATGCGCCAGCTATATGTTCCTTATGCACCGGTCACCATCCAGCCAATTATAAAGGATGCGAAGTCTACAAAGAGATCTTAGCAAGAAAAATAGGAAATGTACGACCGAGAAAGCTTATTCATAGACAGGAATCTAGTTCTTCCAGTGAACAAAGACATAAAGAAACTCCACTTAAACAAAAGGAAGATAGAAACATCACAAAAAAAGTACAACCACATGCTCAAGATAACCTACTAAATTATAATCATAATATAAAAGTAACCATCCCTAGGACACCTATCGAAGAATGCTTCAATAAAGAAAATAACTTAGACCCTAAACCACGCTACAGCGAAATAGTAAAAAAAAGTCAAAAGATAAAACATACAAATATAGTATCAGATGACTTAAAGAAGTCACAGCGCGCACATCACAGTCTGAATACAGATGATAGATTAAATGTCTCTCAGAACATAGGTAACATAGAAAAACTGATTCTAATGCAAGCAGAAAAAATCGACAAATTGTTAGAAAACATGAGCACCTTAATGAATATTATCACAATGCTAATAAGTAAAATTTCATGATTTAAGACTGGCAATATGGAACATAAATGGTCTGCCAGCAAATAAGCATGACCTAGAGTTGCTTATAAAAGAAAATAAGTTAGACATAGTACTACTATCTGAAACGCATATGAATGATAACAAAAATCTAACCATTAAAGGATATAATACTTACCTTGCAAATCATCCCGATGGAACATGTCATGCTGGAGCTGCAGTAGTTATCAAAAACAGTATCAAACATTACCTACAAAATAAATATCAGGAAAACTTCCTACAAGCTGTCACTGTTACCGTTGAAGAGAAACATGGTGGTAGCATAAACATAAGTGCAGTTTACTGTCCACCTCGACATAACATCAAACAAGAAATGTTCACTGAATACTTCAGAACCCTCGGAACAAGATTTATCAGCGGAGGTGACTGGAACAGCAAACATAAACATTGGGGCTCTAGGCTGATAACTACTAGAGGACGAGAACTCAAAAAGTGTATTGATGCTATAAAATTAAAAACATTCTCAACGGGTGAGCCCTCCTACTGGCCAACAGATCCAGCTAAAATTCCTGATCTCCTCGACTTTTTTATAACCAAGGGCATAGGAGAACACTACATCAGACTAGAATCTTGTTTAGATACGTCGTCGGATCATTCAGCAGTCATCGGTGTATTCAGCAATGTCCCTATGGAAAAAGAACAACCACTTACCTTATGTAATAAACACACTAACTGGGATGAGTTTGCAGATATATTAGATAAGGAAATTGACCTGAAAATTAAACTAAAAACAAACGAAGACATAGATAAAGCAGCGCTTTATATTACAAATAAAATACAGGAAGCTGCCTGGCAAGCTACTCCTCAAATAAACACTAAAAAACGAAACAATGATATTCCTTTAAATATTAGACTTAAACTAAAAGAAAAACGGAGGATCAGGCGAAGATGGCATCTCAGCAGACTGGCGGAAGACAAGACTGCTCTAAACAAATGTGCAAGACAACTGAGAGAATTAATTAAGGACGCTGAAAATGAATCACTCAATAAAAAACTTACCAATTTATCTGCCACAGCACATGGCAATTACTCCCTGTGGAAAATGACCAAAAACCTAAAAAAACCTTTAGAACATATTCCGCCAATAAGACGACCTGATGGTACATGGGCACAAAAACCCATAGACAAAGCAAACACATTTGCAGAATATCTTAAAGGCGTATTTACCCCAAATCAGTCCTCTGCAGCTGAATTTGAGAAGGAAATTGACGAAGTAATAAACAGTGACCAACAACTAAGCCTTCCTATAAAACCAACGACTCCAGCGGAAGTAGAAAGGACTATTAAGACCTTAAAAAATAAGAAAGCACCTGGATATGACCTGATAACCGGAGAAATCTTGAAGAAACTACCCAGAAAAGTCATTATATTTTTAACAACACTATTTAATGGTATAATGAGAGTCCTTCATTTTCCAAGCATATGGAAGGTATCCATAGTAAAAATGACCCCGAAGCCTGGAAAGCCACCAACACAACCAAACTCCTACCGACCTATAAGTCTCTTGCCCATCTTGTCGAAAGTATTTGAAAAGGTGTTACTAACAAGACTTCAATCTGAAATCAATGAGAACAAAGCAATTCCAGATCACCAATTTGGCTTCAGACCTCGACATTCCACAATAGAACAGGTTCATCGGGTAGTCCATAAAATCAGGCAGTCCCTGGAAAACAAGGAATATTGCTCAGCAGTGTTCTTGGATGTACAACAAGCATTTGACAAAGTATGGCACAAAGGATTACTGTTTAAATTAAAAAGCATCCTATCTAATACACTTTTTATGATCCTAAAATCTTACCTACAGGATCGGAAATTCCAAGTCAAATTTGAAGACGAACTATCAGCAATATATAATACAGAAGCATCTGTACCCCAGGGCTCTGTACTTGGACCAGTCCTATACTCCTTATTCACTGCTGATCTCCCAACTTCTGATGGCGTAGAAACCGCAACATATGCAGATGACACAGCCTGCCTCGCGAGTGATAAAAGCCCAAATAAGGCCTCAGACATACTACAAGGTCACATGGGTAAAATACAAAAATGGATGGAAAAATGGCGCATCAAGGCCAGTAGCACTAAATCTACCCATGTTACCTTTACTCTCCGTAAAGGAAACTGTAAGCCAGTTACACTAGACGGAGATGTCCTACCACACAAGACAACCGTCAAATATTTGGGCTTCACTCTAGATAGGAGACTTACCTGGACCACACACCTGAAAACCAAGAAAACCGAGGCAAATTTGCAGCTAAACAATCTTAACTGGCTAATAGGACGATCATCGCAGCTATCTGTACACAATAAGATACTAGTGTACAAAAGTATTGTGAAACCAATCTGGACCTATGGAATAGAGTTATGGGGCTCAGCAAGTAACTCGAACCTTGAAATACTACAAAGATTTCAGAACAAGGCCCTAAGGACCATTACCAATGCACCTTGGTTCACACGCAATACAGAGATCCACGAACATCTAAACATCTTAAGTGTAAAAGAGGAAGCTAAACGACACAGTACTGAGTACAAAAAGAGATTACAGGACCATATAAACACACTGGCAAGAACCCTCATTACTACTAATACTAAATCACGACTAAAGAAGTGGAACATACTAGACATTGACAAAAGATAGGGCGAACATGGCCAATACAGCAAACTTGGACTTACTTAATGGAGTTTGGACAAATAAAACCCAATCCAATAATAGATAATATCTGATTATGGTTCTAACTAGCCGATTGCAGATGTTTATGGGGAGAAAAAAAAAAAAAAAAAAAAAAACATTATATGTATATTCAACTCCCATACGGCCCAAGTGGGCCGCGAGAACAATAGATTTCCAAGAATCCGCGATCGAAGGATTAAAATAATTAAAACAAAGTATACTCTAATTACACAAAAATTTCTGCTGTTAAATTGTGAAACAGGTTAAAAGTTGAAATTGATAAAAAAGAACTCTCCCAAAAATCTTTATTATTTTCAAAGCAAATTTTCAATTACTTCCTATTAATTTCCAGGTAAACAGAGCTCCGTGCCTGCGCAGACGCACATACCGTGCCCACGGTCGTATTAACCCGTACATGTCGTCACCCTGCCACATCGAGGTCTGCCTCAGCGAACGCGAGGATGCCGTAGCCCGGGCAGCACCCACCGATGATGCACCAGCCAAGAAGAAGTTGTCGAAAAAGAAGCTGGCCCGTCAGAAGGAGAAGATGATGAGGGAATAGACTAAGGGTTAATAAATGACTTATCAACATACTTGGTTTTTATTTTAGTAAGTATGCTTCTTTTTGGATAAGTTTAGTCTAAAATTTTGTGTCTCTATTCATAGTTGTTAACAATGAAGTCTAAAATTTTATTTTAACGTTATTTGTAAAAATGTAGTTAAAAGAAAAAAATAGTATCTCTTTACATGGTTTTGACCATAGTACAATTAACAATTTAATTTGACCATAGAAAGTGATACAAACTTTACAGGGTCATTTAAATAGAGTTAAAAAGATCAATTTTAATGAAGGCATTATTTTTACTATTCACAAATAAGTTGTTTTGTATTTAGAAAGGAGGAAATTGATTAAGTAGATTCTAATTATAATGTTTTACGACATTGAGTTCTACAGAAGAACCAAGTAAAGCAAAATATATTGTAATGAAACAGTCATGTTGGTACTGCAGTGATCCTAACATTGTTTTAATTCCAAGATAAAGATTAAATTGAGTATGTTCACAAATTACACAATTAAGCATTAAATATTGGTGCTTAGGTAAAAACTGTTATTAAGGGCGTTCCGTCCGGAGATTCCGTAATTGACCGTATTTAAAACCTTATAAACTCATAATCTGAAAGCTACAAAGTTATAATAAAAATACAGGAATAATCTTCAGCATATCAACATTCCTTTTGTCGTTTTAAATTTTCTATTTTTGTTTCTTATACTCATGATATCAGCTTTCAAAGTAATACCATTTTGTTAAAATTCAAGCATACATTCAGCATCTCCTTAGGATTTACAAATTACTTTTATTTGAAACTCACGCCAATAGATCGACAATATCATAAACTACATATTTGCCGTTTTAAATTTTTTTTAGGACAATTTTGAACTAAGATAAGTAAAAATAATAGGGTTTTAGCGCGATCTCGGCAACGCGGCAAATGTATGGCCAAGGTCGTTTGCTCGGGGGACGGCCTTAACATAACGTACGAAAGAAAAGTTTAAAAATAATTAGCTTTTTATTACAAAATTATGTTCCAGACACGTAAATTCACAGATAAATGGGGACGATATTTACTTGCTATAAGTACTCATTTTTGTTGTGATCATTTCTATTTGGTAGTACAAAATTCCTTCTCTCTAACTGCTCTCTTAGATCAGCCAACTCTATTTCCAAAATATAATTCGACTGCGCCAAACTTACAGCATTAGTTCTGGCTGCGTCTCGTTTTTTTCTAGCGATATCTATTAAACGTTTTAGTTCTTCATTTTCATTAAGCAACCATTGTATTTTGCTTTTACATGCCTTATCCATTTTTAGTTTATATTTTATAGCTTCTTTCTTAAGTTTTCTATTTGTTTTCTCAGTTTTGTGTTTACCTTCGATAGTTTAATGGCTCTTGTCATTTCTAGATGCTGTGTATCAGTGGCATTCAGTAAAATATTTTTTAAATGCCTATTTTCTTTTTCTAATGCTCTCAAATTTTGGACACTACCAATTATGTATGTTTGGGAGTTTTGCATTGCTGTTCTTTCATTTAAAGGATTAATTTTGTATTTAATTTTAGATTTTTTTCTTGCTTTTATTATCACATAAAATTTTGAATGACTGCCATGTCAATAATTTTTGTCATTGAAATTTGTCTAACACAATTTTTTTAACTACAGTTGCAGTTTTTTGAGTCGCATAGGTATTTCATTTGTAGTCTGTTTACCGAAGTAACATTAAATGAAATAAGGAAATCACCGCTCAGTGGATGAGTGCGTTGGTAGCTGATAGCTCAAGCCGGGAGTCGCGGGTTCGTAGAATCCCGCCGACGCGACGGAACAAAAAGTTTTCTATGTTCCTGGATGTGTAAATATATTATTATTGTATAAAAATATTAAATATATTTCCATTGTCAGGTACCCGTAACACAAGTCCTTCAGGTACTAACCACGGGGCCAGACTGACGTTGTGTAAAGCGTCCATAGATATTAGTATTTAATCCTTCGATCGCGAATTCTTGGAAATTCTATTGTATTCTATTGTTGTGATCACCGGTGCTCTTATGGGGTTTGAAGAATTAATGTTCTCAAGGGAAAGGACAGATTTACGGATAAACGAACGAATTAATACTATCGTTTTTGTATCAGGTGATAAGTTTGATATTGTAAGTTGGAGCTGTTGTTGTTGAAGGTCCCAAAGTACTGAGGCGTAATCTCTAATGATACAGGAACTGTTCTGACGATGTAGGAATCTGTTCTTAACACTTTAATACACGTAGTGACGATTGATATGGGAAATAAACTAAGTCTTCCTATCTATTTACATAATACTTAGGGCTGTCAGTAATCATTTGGTTTAATCTTTACGATATTTTGTTTGTAGATATTTAATGGTTTGTTTTTTTGCGTAAGAGGTTGCACATTTTTGGTTTTGTTTTGAATGCGATGTAAAGGTTCCTGGTATTTTCGCTAGAGGCGCTGCTAGAGAGCCCGTTAAGTGTGCCGTGCCCGTTAAGAGCCAGTTAATATGTAACTAATAACTATGTAACTAGATATGCACGGAGAATATTAAAATATATAAACGAATATAATATGTAACAATTAGTAATAACTACAATATAGAAGAACTTTGCGCAGAAATTCTGCAGTAGCTGGAAAGTGGACATCTTTTCCCGAGACCACAGAATACATAATAGTAGTTTAACAACCGAGACTTAAAATTAATATTACGTACCTAGACTCCTGTGGGTAAAGATTAAAGATATAACGATAAGAGGGAATTAATATGGAGTGACTGGATATTGTGGTACACTATCATTCTATAGTACCTAACTAGTTATTTTAATTGTCATAAATATTTTTATCGTTGATACGTGACCATTATTAAGTACTAAGTTTTATGAAACCAACGGCCGCACAGATTAGTCATGGTCAATCGGCGCGGCGCGGCGGTCAATTATTAATCATGGTCGGCTACCGTTTTTTTTTGCTCACTAGATGGCGCAACTGTCGACTAAGGTCGACTTTATAATAATCTAGAATCCCATATTTTATTCATTTCATGAAATTTAAATAACATCTCCTTTACTTTGACGTATTTTTTTAACATCCCAATATTTTAATACGATTATTATTTCTTTTCTCAATTTCGCTCTGAAAGCGTTTACATTGATCTCTAAATACTTTTTGGGATAATTTTACGAAAGAGATCGCTTTTCAACAGATAAATTAATAATTTATATCACGAAACTTACTATTTTAACTAGTACTTAAAATAGACGTACGTACGTTATACGTGTACGCGCGAGGTCCAAAAAGGACCTCGCGCGTTACTAGCGCCTCTAGCGGATAATTCACGCGTGGTACCATTACATTCTGTTTACAACTCTGTTTAAGGCTTATTGCCAATCATTTTACACGTGCAGCCTATGGACCAGCTATACGCAGAGGGCATACAACTCGCTACTGTCTAGGTTTTGTAGCGCATCCGGCATGTTTGCGGAGGCGTATGTTGACGATTTTTATGCGATCATTAGAAAAAGATCCGCATCTTTAATGCACGGGCGTATATATAGCTTTGTTAAGGGGGGGGTCCCTAACGTAAAAAAGCGGCCAAGTGCGAGTTGGACTCGCCCATGAAAAGTTCCGCTGTCCGCTGTACTTATCTATACTTATATAATATTATAATTCTGAAGAGTTTGTTTGTTTGTTTGAACGCGCTAATCTCAGGAACTACAGGTCCGATTTGAAAAATTCTTAGTGTTAGATAGGCCATTTATCGAGAAAGGCTATAGGCTATATTTTTATTGCTAAGACTTATAGGAGCGAAGAAATAGAGGAAAGTGTGGGAAAAACGTGGGAAATTATTTGAAAGGGCTTATTTGAACGCGCTTATCTCAGGAACTACTGGTCCGATTTATCAATTTCTATGTTATTTGGCACACATCAAGAATAGACCACGTAAAAGGACATAGGTTTCTTTTTTTGCCGAAAAATGTACGGTTTCCGTGACATTCCTAAATTACGCGGGTGAAGCCGCGCGGAACATCTAGTAATATAATATTATAAAGCGGAATAGTTTGTTTGTTTGAACGCGCTAATCTCAGGAACTACTGGTCCGATTTAAAAAATTCTTTCAGTGTTAGATAGCCCATTTATTGAGAAAGGCTATAGGCTATATTTTATCACGCTCAAGCGCAATACACACTGAGCCCGCCGGGCCGCCGACATATTTTGTCGGCGACACAACCCGGCGGCCTGTATGAAAAGAATGATGTCGGCAACATGCGCCCGCGCGTGTTACCCGCCGACATGTTGGCGGCTTGGGTCGCCTGCGCTTAGTTAGCCGGCGACACAACCTTATAGACACGCGGCAATCACTGACCAATCACTGACTGCCAATTAAATTTCTCATCTCAAGCCGCCGACATGCCGCCGACAAGATTTTTCTACTTGTAATAAGTGAAGCCGCCAACTAGGCCGCCGACAAAAAGTTGCCGACATATTATGTCGGCGGCCCGGCGGGCTCAGTGTGTGTTGCGCTTAAGACTAATAGGAGCTAAAAAATAGAGGAAAATGTGGAAAAAACGGGAGGAAATATATTTGAAAGGGCTTATTTGAACGCACTAATCTCAAGAACTACTGGTCCAATTTGATTTTTTTTTCAGTGTTAGATAGTCCATTTATCGAGAAAGGCTACAGGCTATATTTTATCACGCTACAACTAACAGAAGCAAAGAAATAGAGGAAAATGTGGAAAAAAACGGGAGGAAATTATATGAAAGGGCTTATTTGAACGCGCTAATCTCAGGAACTACTGGTCCGATTTGAAAAATTCTGTCAGTCTTAGATATTCCATTTATTGAGAAAGGCTATAGGCTATATTTATCACACTATAACTAATAAGAGCGAAAAATAGAGGAAAATGTGGAAAAAACGGGGGAAATTATTTGAAAGGGCTTATCTCACGAACTACTGGAGCAATTTTTCTGTTATTTGGCACAGATAAGAAGTTGACCACGTAAAGGATGATAGGCTATTTTTTGTGGACTAATTTGTCTGTAAAATATCTAATTTGCGCGGGCGAAGCCGCGCGGAACGTCTACTGTTGAATATAATATTCATTTACCAGCGCGACGCGACGAACTACGAACGCATCGCTGTACCTACTCTGCCTACGGATACACTCCATAGTATTATACTGTGAATAGAAAAAAAATACATGTACCTCGCCGATTAAAATCGGTGCGGTACATAATATTATATTGTCGATTGGACAAGTGAGATAGATAGTCATGGGGGGGGTCCGGACCCCCAGGACCCCCCCCTTATATACGCCCATGCTTTAATGAACAGACTCCAGGCTAGCCCCAACACTATCCTAAGCGCGTTGGCATGCAGGTGGGACTCCCCATTGCTGTGACATTGGATAGGCCTGCACGCACCTCAAGCTAGGTGCAACTTATTATGAAAATGGAAACAACTAACCTTACATAATTTTTAAGACAATTTATAACTAACAATACTAACACTACCATTAACACTACTAACATAGCCTAAGAAAAGTTGTTACTAACCTAATAACTAATATTTATGGATGTACCTATTGTCCGAAATAAATGATTATTATTATTATTATTATTCCTTGCTCACGGGCAATTAAATCCCGGACCTTTGGAAGGCATGCGTGGGGCCGAAGCCAACACGTAGAGGCCCGTTACACAGTTTTAATCTAAATGTGTGACACTGGCCGGCGACTCTCCCTGTCCGCACTATGAGAGTACGACCAAGGAGAGCCAGCCGCCAGTGTAGGACTATTACAGGGAATGGATATTAGAAATGATACCGGGCTATGGGGGTGAGGTGCTAGTGGACTGGGTAATTGGGACTATGGAAGGACTATGGCGTCTGCCGATACAATGTTGTAACATGTATAAAGTTGGCAGACGGTGACTCGCCAACTCTTTGAATGGGCCCCTCAAGATGGTCGCACGCACGGTGCACCGAGGCGGCAACATTGACAGAGCGGCTGAGGCAGGAGAGGTGTCGCTGGACTTTAAACGCCGATCATTTGCACCCTCAGAGGGTCCCATCACGTCGCCCACTCGCCACTTACGCTTCACATCCTCCCTCCGAGCCGAAGCTCTCGCGACTCCACTCTGACCGGCCGGTTAAGGCAAGGCAGAGGTAGGGCCTGATTCTCCGTCAGTGTTCACTCCGGCCGGCCGGTGAAGGCAAGCCGGAGATGGAGAACAGGGGCTTCCCTGGGAGCACTCGGGTTCGTAGGGTCGCTACCCCCCAACAGCTCGCCACAAGCTGCCCTGCGGGCTTATTATTATTAATAATAATACCTTTTAGGCAGGTTTTAGAGTCACGCTGACTGCGCGCGCACCGTCGGCGCTGATGGCCCGAGATGTATGAAATTGTAGGAAGCGTTTTTGAATAACGCGTAGCGGTCAGCGCTGATATTTCATACATTTCGATGTGACTCTAAAACCAGCCTTAATGAGGAATTTTTTAGAAAATGTGTACAGTGTACATCCTATGTTAAAGTCTATATTAATTAAAGCCAAGTAATAATTGAAATTAAATGTCTCTCAATACGGCCTTTAAATTGTAATAGTTTAATTTAGTGCATCAAAATACCGACAGAGGGCAGCCCTACGTAAAGTTATTGTTCCGTCTACGCATTTGCGAACCAATTTGTGATTGTTCTTCATCTATAAAGAGGAGTAATTAATAAAATTATTATGGTCTATTAATATTATATCATTTCAATTTAGGTAATTGTCTTTGTGACATATTTAAATTTTGGCCAGAGTAAGTAATAATTTGACTTGTTTTAAGGGCTTACAATCTCCTGACTACTGAATGGAAGTATCAAGTAACCCTGTTATAATTGTTATGTGAAGTAACCCATATCTACTGGCTGTAGGTATTGCTTTTATTGCAAGTGAAAGAAACATTTTTTAAGAGAAATTCTCTCAAATTATTTCTTCCTATCATAAACTTAAACTAAATTGGTAATTTTAAATTTGTCTTATTACATAAATAGTTTCAGTACTTTGTTTATCTTCTTCAGTTTATATCCGTTTTCGTTCGCCGGCAAACAGTCTGAAGAGAAAATATTAATAAAATGTAACATCATTCGTTTTATACCAACTATTTAACAAGGAATATAATTCTATGTATAGGTATCTCCCGCGTATATAATCGTCGTGCGCGTGCGCCGCCGTCATTCGCGATGTCGACGCGCGTTGTGTTGTTCTGCGCGTGCGCACTTATTGCCGTCAGTGCTGCGCCGCCGAGACGGACTGAAAGTGCAGGTTAGTGGTTAAAAATCGTTACTAATATTATAAATGCGAAAGTGTGGCTGTCTATTGCCTTTTCACGCTAAAGCGGCTGAACCGATTTTGCTGATATTATGAAGACTATTTGAGTACGTACCCGGGAAAGGACACAAGATGCTTTTTATCCCGGTAAAATGTACGGTTCCCGCGCGATAAATGATTAATGAATTTTGACGCAACGGAGTTGCGGGCGTCTTCTGTACCTACTTTGTAGTTATAATGAGTTTGTCGAGAACGCGCGCTAATCTCACGAACTACTGGGCCGATTTTTATGTAATTTGGCTTGTAATATGCAAGTTGTAACAAAACTAACTGATAATAATTTAGGGTGGGTGTGTCCCTTGTGTAGATTTCACTGTGAAATTCGCAACGCTGAAAGGGTTACTTTTCTTATTGTTAGATACATGGCCTTATAAAACAAAGTCGCTTTTTTCCCCTCATGTCCCTTTGTTCCCTTTAATCTTTAAAACTACGCAACGGATTTTGATAATTCTTTCAGTGTTAGATAGCCCATTTATCGAGGAAGGCTATAGGCTATATTTTATCACGCTAAGACTAATAGAAGCGAGAAAATAGAGGAAAATGTGGAAAAAAACGGGGAAAATTATTTGAAAGGGCTAACTTGAACGCGCTAATGGCAGGAACTACTGGTCCGATTTGAAAAATTATTTCAGGCCTTTTATTGAGGGCTATAGCCTATATTTTATCACGCTAAGACTAATAGGAGAATGTGGAAAAAATGGGGGAAATTATTTGAAAGGGCTTATACCGCGAACTACTGGAGCAATTTTATGTTATTTGGCACACATAAGAAGTAGACCACGTGAAGGATCATAACATTTTTTCAGTGGCTATAGGTAATATAGTTTATACCCATGCGACGCCGGGGCGGGTCGCTAGGTTCTCATGAAAAGAGAAGTCAAAAGGGCCTTTAGTTTTTACTAGGATAAAGAATTGACTGTGAAAGTAGCAGAACTGTAACTTTTGACTTCTGTTTTTATGAGACAAAGGAGTTGGATTTTGCTTTCTCCAAAGTCGGTTTTATAAGGTTTATGAAAACCCATTTTAAGGTGACGCTGCGTTAAAGTAAAAAACCATGTTGGGTATGTTTTAGATTGCTTGTATTCTATGAGAGGCCGGTCAGAAAACATTAAACAAGCAATGGAACAGCAAAAAATGGAAAGGGCGTAGCGACAAAATGGTTTTTGTCGCGTACTTTAAAAACCATAAATACATTTCATACCTATACCTAAGCTATGGGCAAATCAAAGTGTATGCTTGAACCAATCTATGTACAAATTTTGGAAGCTTAAATCACTCTCCTCTGTTGGCAAAATAGGAATCTCTTTTTAACCGACTTCCAAAAAACGAGGAGGTTATATGTTCGGCTGTGGATATTTTGCTTTTTTTATTTTTTTTATGTTCAACGATTACTCCGCCGTTTGTGAACCGATTTTCGAAATTTTTGTTTTTTTGTATTAGGTTTCACTCCAATTTGGTACCATGTTCACAAAAGTGGTGACCTGATGATGGGATCCATGAGTAATCGAGGGAACTCCTCGAAATTTTTATGGAAACATATGGTGATTTTGGTTTTATGACAAGCATCCTAAGCATATGCTACGCAAGATTCTGCACCAAGGTATACTATGGTTCCGAAGATACTAAGAGAACTCCAGATTCCTTATAGATACAAGTTTGGGGGCTTAGGCGCTGTTTTAAGAACTGAAAGCATATGCTACTATACAAATTACATTCGTCATCATCATTACCACGTCAGGGTTACCAATGTCACCAAAATCGAACATAACAAAATATTCAACCTTATCTCTAGAGCGTAAGGCACACATTTGACATTACTTCTAAGAAGTAAGTTGCTTCGATAATACAAGTAACATGCTAGACGCTAGTGCACTGTCACACTTACCAATCGCGGCCACGGGTGGCCGTAGACTTCTCAAGCGATACTATGTATTACAGTAATAAAGATAAAGTTTAAAATCATATGACACTAAAAGCCTCGCCACTGCTAAAATTCCGGTTTGGCGCGGCCCTAGCACGTGTCCACTTCGATTTTTTAAAAAATATGTTTAAAATTATCTGCAGCTGATATTATATTTTGAAAATGTGACTGTTAACAAATTGTAATAAGATACGTAGAATAGTATACAGGTGTATTAGGGCCGATTCACACCGGAATGGCGGAGGCGAGGCGAGGAGTTTCAGTGTCATATGATTTTAAACTTTATCTTCATTCAATCAAAATTGACGAACTATTTTCTGACTGGGCTTACACTTCTGCTGGCGTCCCCCAAGGTGGTGTGCTCTCCCCTCTACTTTTCTGTATATTCATAAATACGATTGGCAAAAACATATCATCATTTTATCACATGTGCGCTGATGATTTACAAATTTATGTACACTCTTGCATTGAAAACCGCGATTGCGCAATTAAATGAAGACCTGTCACACATTTGGGATTGGGCAAGTAATCACGGTCTACAGCTGAATCTTAATAAAACTCAAGCCATTATGATCGGTAGTCAGGGCATGTTGCGCAGACTTGATCAGTCTGATGTCCCTAATGTCGTGATGAATAACACAAAGATAAATTATTCTAACACGGTTAAGAATCTAGGTGTGTTTTTTGATACAACTATGTCTTGGTCATATCAAATCGATTCCGTCAGTAAAAAAGTTTTTGCGGCTTCTGCGTCCCTTAAACGTCTTAAGAATGTCCTGCCTATACCAACTAAGGTTATGCTTGCTCAGACTTTATTGCTCTCAATTTTGGATTATGCTGACGTAAGTTACATAAACCTGACCGAAGACCAACTAAATAGGCTGGAACGTATTCAAAACTTTTGCATACGTTTCATTTTCGGACTACGCAAATATGACCATGTCTCGGAGTTCAGGACTAAATTGAAGTGGCTCCAGATCCGTTACCGTAGGAATACTCATGTGCTGCACTAATTGTACAATGTTCTTTTTGACCCTAAGGCTCCACCCTACCTTAAGGAGGTATTTACATTCTCGTCTGAGGATGAGAATACTTGTCTAGCTTTCAAACTACGAGTAGATGTACCCACTCAAAAGACTAAATACTATGGTAATTCTTTTGCGTCCGTTGCCGTTCGTCTATGGAATTCATTACCCAATACTGTAAGAAAAGCGCCATCTCTTAGCATTTTCAAAAGAGTACTCAAAGAATTCTATCTGACCGACAATCTTAGTCCACAATCTGTGTAAATAATTACATTATTTTTTAGTTTAATGTTTACTTATTTGTCCACCCTAATTGTTATTTTCTTAATGTGACGCTCTCTGAAACGTTTTGATGGTTGCCTGGAAGACATCGCTTTTAGCGATAAGGCCGCCAACATTGTACTTCTATGTAACTTATGTGTATGTATAACTGTATATATATATATATATATATATATATATATATATATATATATATATATATATATATATATTCGTGGTGTACAATAAAGATTATTATTATTATTTAATTTTTTATAAAAATTAAAACCGACTTCCAAGGTAAAAACAATAATAACATCCTTATAATATGAACTAAAAAGTATTAACAAATTTTTCCTATCTCATGGTGCCTTTTTCCGAATTCGACTAAAACTCAACTATTTCTGTACTCAATCTTCATAATTTTGAAGTTGGTGCCAGCTTTACAAATGTTTCAAATATTCTGGCATCTGGATTCAGCTATATCTGGTACCGACTTCAAAATTATGAAGATTGAGTACAGAAATAGTTATTTTTAGTCGAATTCGGAAAAAGGCACCATGAGATAGGAAAAAATATTTAATACTTTTTAGTTCATATTATAAGGCTGTTATTATTGTTTTTACCTTGGAAGTCGGTTTTAATTTTTTGTTAAAAATAATAATTTATCTGTAAAAAAAAGACAGGTCCTTTTGATTGATTATTCTGTGTTATAAAAGTTCACCAATCGTGTTATGCTATGGGTACTTAATTCAAATACAAAGACATGATGAATACTAACAATGAACTTTATTTTCTTAGGTTTTATAGTCAATGCTGAGAAAAATCGATATCGCTATAGCCAAATTATCAAGACAAAGCTGGCGATGTGTGCTACTGGAGTGGTACCTAGGTAGGTATATTAAACTTAAAAAAAACTTTGGTTTTGCAAATAAAGTAAGTTCGAACTGGTTTTTAAATTAAAAAACGAAGAAGTACTTTTTTGGTAACTATTATAAAATAATGTGACTTAAAAGTGCAATTTATTCAATTAAAAAGGAAAATAATTTTGGTGATGGTTGCCGGTGTCATTGAAGCTGGGTCAGCTACACTGTAGTTTTTTTGAAGTGCTCATTTAGAGTGTGTGCGCCATAGTAACTACACAGTTTTCTTTTTCACCGACTTCAAAAACGGGGGTTATCAATTTGAGCCGTATACCTATGTAATATTTTCAGAACAGTCCAGTTTTTGTATGTTGGTCTCTGAATATTTCAAAAGTGAATGTCTGTACCTATTTTGTGTTCGCATAATATCTCCGAGACTACAAGTCCGATATAAGTTACCCTTTTTTGTTGTACTAAATATTGTTCAACTTAGGGAATGCTGCAATGCTGCATGCTGCTTCCAGTAGTAGTTTTTCAGATATAGAATTTTAATTGGCAAAAATCGGCCAAGTGCAAGTTGGACTCGCGCACGAAGGGTTCCGTACTATTATAGAACAAAAATAGGAAAAAATTGTGTTATAGCGACAACAGAAATACATAATCTGTAAAAATTTCATTTCTCTCTAGCTAATAAAGCTATTACCGTTCTTGAGTTACAGCCTGGAGAGTCCCGTTTTTATCCTTCGGGTACGGAACGCAAAAAATTACGTACTTATCATGATTATTGTAAAGTCATTTTTTTAAATACATACTATTATTTAATCTAGTAGATAACCGATGCAGCTGGTAGAGATCAGGCACAGAAGCAAATTTTCACATTTCCATCTGACCACCGGAAAATCTTCCTTGTCAGTCAAACTCCTGACCTTATGCTACCTACTAACATCAGTATGTAACGCCTCCGTGGTCTAGTGGTATAGAGCGCGGCTCTTGACTCTGAGGTCGTGGGTTCGATTCCCGCGTTGGAAACATGACGTTATTTCCAAGTTTGGTTAGGACAATGCAGGCTGATCACAGGTCATTGTGATATTGTCTGACAAGTAAGATGATCCATGCGTCCGATGGGCATGTAAAAGTCGGTCCTGCGCCTGATCTCTCGCCTGTCGTGTCGGTCTGCCGTCCCACTGGGTTATGAGAGTAAAGGAATAGAGAGTGCTTTTGTGTACTCTGCACACACTTGGGCACTATACTGTTACTCAGTATTCAGTTATACCTATGTACTCTGTAACTGGTTTTTAAATTAAAAAACGGAGAAGTACTTTTTTGGTAACGATTAAAAAATAATGTGACTTAAGTCACATTATTTTTTAATCGTTAAGTTAAGTGCAATTTATTCAATTAAAAAGGAAAATAATTTTGGCGATGGTTGCCGGTGTCATTGAAGCTGGGTCAGCTACACTGTAGTTTTTTTGAAGTGCTCATTTAGAGTGTGCGCCATAGTAACTACAGTTTCCTTTTTAACCGACTTCAAAAACGGGGGTTATCAATTTGAGCCGTATATCTATGTAATATTTTCAGAACAGTCCAGTTTTTGTATGTTGGTCTCTGAATATTTCAAAAGTGAATGTCTGTACCTATTTTGTGTTCGCATAATATCTCCGGGACTACAAGTCCGATATAAGTTACCCTTTTTTGTTGTACTAAATATTGTTCAACTTAGGGAATGCTGCAATGCTGCATGCTGCTTCCAGTAGTAGTTTTTCAGATATAGAATTTTAATTGGCAAAAATCGGCCAAGTGCAAGTTGGACTCGCGCACGAAGGGTTCCGTACTATTATAGAACAAAAATAGGAAAAAATTGTGTTATAGCGACAACAGAAATACATAATCTGTAAAAATTTCATTTCTCTCTAGCTAATAAAGCTATTACCGTTCTTGAGTTACAGCCTGGAGAGTCCCGTTTTTATCCTTCGGGTACGGAACGCAAAAAATTACGTACTTATCATGATTATTGTAAAGTCATTTTTTTAAATACATACTATTATTTAATCTAGTAGATAACCGATGCAGCTGGTAGAGATCAGGCACAGAAGCAAATTTTCACATTTCCATCTGACCACCGGAAAATCTTCCTTGTCAGTCAAACTCCTGACCTTATGCTACCTACTAACATCAGTATGTAACGCCTCCGTGGTCTAGTGGTATAGAGCGCGGCTCTTGACTCTGAGGTCGTGGGTTCGATTCCCGCGTTGGAAACATGACGTTATTTCCAAGTTTGGTTAGGACAATGCAGGCTGATCACAGGTCATTGTGATATTGTCTGACAAGTAAGATGATCCATGCGTCCGATGGGCATGTAAAAGTCGGTCCTGCGCCTGATCTCTCGCCTGTCGTGTCGGTCTGCCGTCCCACTGGGTTATGAGAGTAAAGGAATAGAGAGTGCTTTTGTGTACTCTGCACACACTTGGGCACTATACTGTTACTCAGTATTCAGTTATACCTATGTACTCTGTAGAGTAAAAACTTTACGGTTGATTTTGATCGTGGTCTCGTGAGACTTCTGACTTCTGATGATTGCTGTTGTCACGTGTAGCAAACAAGGTCTCGATTTGCCTGACGACAATGATAGCTCTAATTCGCAATAGGGTGCGGATTTTCTCACATTGTTTCAATGATATAATAAATAATGTTTTGGCTTAGGCACGACTTAAATTATTATCTGAAAGCTGTGAATTACAATGCACTATTCCAGACCGTTATCAAGTTCTGCTTATTTATTTCCTCTGCCCCATGTACGAAATCTGCCGGGTCCCTATGGAACATGTATTATTATTATTCAAGATTGAAGTTGCTGACGACCCTTGCTCGGACGACCACAACCTCCTTTTTTATCGTTGGGGAAACGCATCCCCGGCGCGGCGGTCTGGGGAGGGCCACCCGGGGTATGTGGGACTCTGGGGGCGAAAGGCCGCGCCCGGGCATACCCACTAAAACCCCAACGAGTGTTCCTACTTTCCGCTTTAGGCAGAGCCACGGGATACGCGGGATACACAACCGCGATCCTGGCAGCGAATGCCGCCACACACACTACAACCTCCTAAAAACTGGTGCAGTTAACACCATCAATACGCCATAATATATCATGCATATGCAAGAGCGTCAAATGGGCGCTGTTAACACGTTCACTGCGTTACGGGTCCTTTCGCACCCCGTACGTTGACATCAGTCAGTGCGGAGGTGAAAACGTAGAGTCTACTCGCTCTTGCGGAGATCGTAATTTGGAGAGTTTTTGTTGTATGAATGAGATTAATAGATATTTATGTTTCTTGCATGAAATTGAATTGGGAAACGTAATAATAATCTACGGGGTTTTTTGAACCCCGTTGCGATCAGGGAATAAAAATTGTAATTAGATGCGTGTACGGGGTCTATATCACCCCGTACAGATTATGCTTACCCCGTACGGGGCGATGAGCTCATTTGCGTAGGCGCGTCCTGAGATGCAAAGTGTATCGACAATTTTTTTTTCGCGGCCTATGTTGGAATTAAGGCTTCTTGACCTATTCTTTTTTTTATTCTAATCGCTTCTTAATCATTCATTTTCACAAAAAAAAAACTAATATTTTAATATTTTAAACGGTAGAAACCCATAAAAATGTTGATTGAATTATTATTATTTTTAACAAAAAATTAAAACCGACTTCCAAGGTAAAAACAATAATAACATTAATGTGAACTAAAAAGTATTAAATAATTTTTACTATCTAATAGTGCCTTTTTCCGAATTCGGCTAAACCTCAACTATTTCTGTACTCAATCTTCATTATTTTGAAGTCGGTACCAGATAGCTGAATCTTCAGTCCTCTGACAGTATATTTAAAATTTTTGGAACTGGCACCGACTTCAAAATTATGAAGATTGAGTACAGAAATAGTTGAGGTTTAGCCGAATTCGGAAAAAGGCACTATTAGATAGTAAAAATTATTTAATACTTTTTAGTTCACATTAATGTTATTATTGTTTTTACCTTGGAAGTCGGTTTTAATTTTTTGTTAAAAATAATAATAATTTCACTCTTTTTAGTTACACTAGTAGATAAATCTTCGCGTATATTTTACGTATCTTATTACAATTTGTTAAGAGTCACAACTCACACTCACAAAATAATATAATATTATCAGTGAAGTGAACATAATATTGTGCTAAGTAATTTAACAATTTTAATATTTCAAGCCCGAAGCGGTCACCGGCGATTGCGATAACAATAGAAAGGCTATTGTGTCTCGTTTTTCCACGATCGAAGGATCTATCAGATAAAAAATTGTACAAACTTGCATAAGATGTAGCGTAGCATAATATTTAATATTATCATAATTATTGACAGCTGTTCTTGTTATCAAGAATTCAAATCGATAGGTACTTAGTGCACCATCTATCGATTAATAAGTATAACTAATTAAAAAGACACTTAATGACTTTGTTTTGTTTAAATGCTCTTTTTAAAATAACTTTATTTTAATTCTATTTGTCTATTAAAATTTTATAAAGTAGTAAAGTATTCGATCTGTATATTATAAAGTAGTTAGTAAAGTATTCGATATTCTGTCTTCGCGCGGCGGCGCTGGGCGGCGACCGACGCCGACCGCCGTGTATTAAAAACAAACAGGTGTTGTTAATTGTTATACAGTACATCATTATTATTATTAGTATATCCATACCTATGCCTTGTACTATTATCTATTCTGTGCCATGAGACATTCGTGGCCTTAACACGACGTGGTAATGATGATGATGACGATGATGATGATGATGATTATGATGATGAATATGAATTGCATAGTAGTTTATGCTTTCTGTTCTTAAAAGAACGCCGAAACTCCCAAACGTGTATCTATAAGGAATCAGGAGTTCTCTCAGCATCATCGAAACCATAGTATACCTTGACCCAATATTTGACTTTTTGGTAGCGTATTCTTAGTACACTTCACATAAAACCAAAATCACCATATGTTTCCATATAAATTTCGAGGAGTTCCCTCGATTACTCATGGATCCCATCATCAGGTCACCACCTTTGTGAAAATGGGACCAAATTGGAGTGAAACCTAATACAACAAAACAAAAATTTCGAAAATCGGTTCACAAACGGCGGAGTAATCGTTGAACATACAAAAATAAAAAAAAATAAAAAAAAAAAAATATCCACAGCCGAACATATAACCTCCTCGTTTTTTGGAAGTCGGTTAAAAATATGCCTTTTATATGGCGCCGAAAACACTGTCCGCCATTGTACCGCCATAGTGTGACGTCATGTTTTTTGTATTTTATACTTTCTTTATTGAAAAAAGTTTCATGTGCTAAGCGCGTACGCTTAGCACATAAAACTTTTTGTAGTAACTTTTTGTTAGACTCGTAAGTCTAACAGTGCCAAAAAATTAGAAAATAATTTAGAAATCATTTGTAGTGTTGAACACTTTTGTAGAAAAGTTTTGGCCATTTCATTTCCCGACTACAACAAATGGAGATAATATAATAAAACTGATGATAAAACTGATGGCAAAGCAACGTTTGCCGGGACAGCTAGTATTTTATAAATCTTTCTAGGCTTATTCATATTATTTATGTACAAATAAACTTCCATATAACGAGCGCGATAAATAAAAGATTTTAAATTACAAATGGGATGACGTCACATCCAAATCGGAAGTACCGCAAAAGCGTTTTCGTCAGTACAATTCATATTTTCATAAAATCATATTTTCAAATCGACTTTATTTATCAATCATAAGCTTTTATTTGATGATAAGGGTGAAATGCGGTTTCCTAGTCAGCTACTAGAAATATGCATTTTTTCAATGAAATTAAATATAGGTCAAGTAGCCTATTATGGTATAATAGCGAAGTAGCCGATAAGCTTGATGTATCAATATTCCGCAAGGTATTACAGCGATTTGTAAGTCCAAGATACGATGTGATCACTAGCTCTATTAATATAGCAAAATGTTACATTAAATTCAGAAAACCCTATACAAGACAATAATCATAAAAATGAGTTATTCATTATACATACATTTAAATATGCTTTAAAAATATCGATAGTTTGTAATGTTTACTCCCGTCACTTACATTTTATCGATAAAAATATATTCTGTGCGTTAAGGGGTTTTTGGCATCCCGTATTTTAAGTTTTTCATTGCGTTACGGGGATAGATGCACCCCGAACGTTATTTTTCGTTATATATTTTTTTGTTTTTATTGTACCTACGTGCGGAGTAAGGACAGTGTAGAACACTTAATACTCTTTGAAATGGTATAAAAAAAACAATGATAATACTATTTTTGACAATTTTAGAGGGGTATAAATGAAGTCGGACATACGGGGCACTTTCGCACCCGTAACGCATAATAATTCGTTTCTTAAAGGGGCGTACTCATCCCCGTAACGCACTTAAATTTAGATTCAGGATTTGGGCTTTCGCAGTTAACGTGTTAAGCATTCGTGTACTAACCTACAAAAAATTACCTTCGTATTGTAAAATTATGAATGCAGTTATATTCTTTAGATTTAGAACAACACTGCATTCAAAATGCAACAAAAAATGTTTGGGTTATGACACAAATGATCAACAGCGACCAAATCATCTTCAAGTTTCAACTTTAAACCACTGCTGATGAAATTCACAGCCTGCCAAAAACTGACGATGTTTCTTCGGTCCCTAAATAAATTCAAGAGCACGCAAGGCGTATCTGGTCCAAGACGATATGGATCGTTGACACCGAAGCCGCTTTGATCATAGTGACCCACATCCGATGTTACCTAATGTCCCACCCTCAATCCAGCCAATCATCGTATTACATAATATTATGGAGTCAATTGGTATGTCGGCTTTCTTGGTTTTTTTTTCTTTTATTAAATAAAGGGGCAAACGAGCATACGGGTCACCTGATGGTAAGCAACTACCGTCGCCCATGGACACTTGCAACATCAGCTGCAGGTGCGTTGCCGGCCTTTTAAGAGGGAATACGCTCTTTTCTTGAAGGTTTGCAGGTCGTATAGATCCGGAAATACTGCTGGTGACAGTTCGTTCCAGAGTTTTACAGTGCGCGGTAGAAAGTTACGCGAAAAACGCACTGTGGAAGACTGCTCAAGGTGATGAGGGTGGTATGTTTTTCGCGTGGGTCGATGGCGAAAATTTGCAGGTGGTATGATTCCGAACAATTCCTCAGAGCACTCCCCGTGATACAACCGATAGAGGCGTAGGTAGGCGATTGCGCCTAAACCCATTGGGTTTTCAGCTCAGCAGATTTGCTTGAAGGTTTTTTTTGACAATACGTTTGCTTATACTGGATTTCTACTGTTGAGGGTGCTCATTCAAGGCAATGGCAGACAGACAGACAGACTTGAAATGTGTAGGTGCGACCTCTTAGCTCAATAGCACGAAAGTCGAGAGAGCTCTTTTCAGTCTATGGATATTTTGTTGACAAGTCTATCGAGTGAATAAGTAGACGAAAAGCCTATGTCCTCTACGTGCAGTATATAAGTAATTATCATCATAACTCCCTGTTAAGACAACACGAAAAATACTTGTTGAGTTCAGAATGCAGTCATGTTCTATTTAGATAATTTAGAACAGGACTACAATTATAATAACTCAACAAAATTTTTATTGTGGGTTAGGTGTCACACAAATGCTTAACAGCGACAAATTTATTGATGGTTCGTAAGTTGAAATACAATGAAAGAAAGCGACAGTTTGCAATAAAACAGCAAACAAAGAGTTCAAGGAGGTTCAATGAAGAAAGCAGGCCCTTCAGGCGTGAGTCGTGACGCGTTATGAGATAAATAGGCAATTGTCTTGATTCACATAATGAGTGGTGACTATTGCAAGTGCCATGTCCGTCTGATCATTGATAAAGGTGATAGCACATTTGTCAGCACCGTACGCGCCCTAGAACTCAGAAGACCTAAGGGCCGGGACACAAAATCAAAATCAAATCAAATCAAATGATCTTTATATTGGGCATCAGAGGCCCATATAACAAGTACCTTAAATCTAACATACATATTATTAATAATATAATAAATACCTTAAAAACTAACATATTATATATTTTATATTCACTTATAAACTAACACTGTCGTGCTAATTGTTGCCGGCGCGGCGACGTGACTCGACGCTTTGTTCCGGAGTCTCCCCCGGAACCTCCGGTAAACTACATCCATCGGCCAGAACTCCGGCGCCTCGAGAGTCGACAGGAGATTCGTCGGTACTCTCACCACAAAGGAGCTAAAGTTAACCTTGTGGCGAGACTGCAGACGCTCGACCCTCAGGCACAGTGTCGTCTTCTTCTGGATGTAGTCCACGACGTCCTCAACCTCCATGGACCAGTGCAGGCGAGATATGTACAGGGGCGTCGCGGGGACCTCGCTCCGCAGACGCAGCTCAGGTACATAGGGCACGGTGCCGCGATGGTTGCGGGCGGTGGGCTTCTTCTTCCTCCTCTCCACCAGTATGAACTCATCTTGAATTTCTACGTGAGCTTCTACGGCACGACGTCGTACGACACCGTACGGCGCCGTGCCGTGGTTTTTTACGACGCGCGTCCGACGCGGCGCCGTCCGCCGCCGTACGACGTCGTGCCGTGTTTTTGTGTCCCGGCTCTGAGAAAGAAATTGGAAGCATTTGAGATGTGGACCGGCGAATGTTGCGTATAAAATGGACGGACAAAGTTACAAACGCCACTTAAACGTATGCGTAAAAAATTAGTGGAACTTGTTCGTACCATCAATCAAAGAAAAGTCACGTATCTGGGCCATATCTTCAGGCACAAATAGTACAAGCTTCTTCAAACCATAAATAAAGATTGCCGGGAAACGTAAACCAGGGAAACGCAAAATATCTTGGCTGAGAAATATCCGAGAATGGACAGGGATAAAGTCTGTTGAAAAACTTTTCAGACTCGCTTTAGACAAGGAAAAGTTTCGGAGCTTGACTGCCAACCTACAATGATTGGAGAGACACTAGAAGAAGTACGCGTCGTACGCGTCGAACGCACTCCATAGTGAAATGCGTCACGTACGGTAGTGCAGGCACCCTCAAGAAAGCAGACGGTGGACAAAGGGGCAAAGTTATTAGTTGGTCAGGCGCTGTCTTATCCTCAAAATGTGTATTTGGGGTACCATTAGAACTTATAGAAGGCACAATACCTTTGTCGAAATAAAAGACTCACGTGTTATAATTTTGTTACGTTAAAGTTGCCAGTTAAAACAATATTGTGCAATGTTGTATGTGTAAGAGCCTTTAACAGACCATACGCGCTCTAAAGAAATCAAATTCAATGTGCTAACCCTTAACGAGTAGCGTTGTCTATGGCCGGAGTCAAAACTGATCTGTAATATATTGATTTGTATATTTAATTCCATGATTTTATTGGTTTAATAGAATAAAGATAATTGTCTTCAATCTCCTGTTACGAATTATAGTGCTCTCAGCCTATCCTGTCTCTAGCGTTTATTCACCCTACCGCTACCATGTTTCAAAAAACCTTGACGTAATTTATCGTTTTCTATCAAATCGTGACAGAAAACAAAGCGACAGAAGTTTCATAACACCTCATGTAGTGTCGTAACTAAGAAATTAGGAATTTTTGATTTTGGATTTCCTTAATTACGATATTGTCAGCAAATTCATGTTATTTTTATCACAATTATGATAAGAATTGATATTTTTCTGAAAAAATCGGTTTTCAAATTTTTTATAAATATTCAGGATTCTCTTAGTTTTGTGCGTGTTAAATAAACAGTTTGCAAATAATATCATCAGATAAAAGTGAATCATTATTTTTTTACGAAAACTACGCAAAAATATCAAGTAAATAAAAAGTTATATTTTTCATCAGCTGTCATTTACATAAATTCAAAAATTTAAGTTACTCCTGTTTTGGCACAAGCTGTCACAAGTATCTTTTACTTACTTTTCACAACAGGGGTACATAATTTTTGGTCACCTATTTTATGTTTGCATTTGAGCTCGGAATCTCCTTATGCTCGCTATAGAAAATACTTATATAATACACAAAATGTTTTAATGAACAATACATTGATTCTTCAGTAAAAGCAGAACGATTCCATTTCATATTTCGAGCGACGAAACGAAACGATTGTCTAAGTTATAATAAACGTGGTCGGTACTAATTTGCAGGTTAGTAGGTACTTGGTACTAATATGCCATGATAAGCCAAAATACGTTCCTATTTATTTAGGTAGGATAAAATAGGTAAACGTATTGTGGTTTTAATTTAAAAATATCCCTATAATTATGGCCAAAAAAAATGAATGTGGTATACAATAATATGTAAGAAGTGAAAATTCATCATGACATTAAAAATAATAATATCTATGGACGCTTCACACCACGTAAGTCTGGCCCCATGCTAAGTACCTGAAGAACTTGTGTTACGGGTACCAGACAACGGAAATATATTTAATACGTCTTTTATACTATACATACATTTAAGAATATTTTTTTTATAAGATACACATATTTAACACATCCATGACCCAGGAACTTTGAAAATATTTTGTTCCGTCGCCGGGATTCGAACCCGCGACCCCCGGCTTGAGCTACCAACAGCCCACCAACTGAGCCACAGAGGTCATCATTTTATTTTTATATTATATTTACAACTTCAATGAAATTAGGTAGCCAAGGCATAAAGAAAAAAAATATATAAAAGCCAATTAATTGAGTTCTTACGAAATCTTTATTGGACTGTTCCTTTGTTTTGTTCTAGAAAATTCTACACATCAAGATTCAAGTTGGCAGAATATTTCACGAATACGCGTAGGCCATAATAATAATTATTTTCACGAACTTCAGAGGAGTACTCAAACGAGATGGTGATATTTTGCACAAAAACCAAGATACTTAGTGTAAACAAAAAACGTCACGTTTTTCTCATTGCTTCGTTTCTCTCATATAATATATCAATAAAATATAAAAAGCTCTACTTTATTATATAAGTATTTTATCTTCCCCTCTCGAATAAAGGTTAGTTTTATATAATATTATCCTCTAAACAGGCAAAGGTAATCGCGCAGCCTTTTTACCGATTTCATATACTTACATTTTGATATCTACTTAATTACAATCAATTAATACAAAATATGATTTTCTTATCGAGTAGCAAAATCTTGTTGTGTCACAAAAAACGTCTTCGCTGACTTTTTATTTCACTGTATACTTTTAGTTATTTATAAATTAGAAACTAGGAGTAGATGAAACCTAGTATTTGTTCAAATCATTAGCTGGAGAATTAGAAAATAATAGTAATAATAGAAATATATTAGTTTCCCAATGAACCTAATAAGTGATAACTGATAACCCAGCCCCTTTCATGCTCCACACAAAATAAAAAATAATGTTTTATATTATGTGTGTTTAGGTCTCCATCATTTTAAAAATATAAAAAAAATACAAAAATAACCATTGTAAAATGTAAATTATGCTTCGTCGTGGGGTAAATGTCTTATATTTGTATGTTAATGTTATACCTCATCCGTTATAGTCTACAATATTATATTATTATACTACTTATAATCTGTGTCCGTTAGTTTATAATATTGAATAGCTCATGCTCGTATCGTTCTATTTTTTTTTGCAATTTTGACAACCGTTGTTTAAGGTCTACCTTCCGTGAATCAATATCTATATTGATTTATGTATAAACTTATTTAAAAGAAGCGACATTCTGCAGTCACCAAATAAGAAGCTGACATAGAATATAATATAATAAATAATAATAATATATTATTTTTTACTCTAAAACATGGGTTGCTTAAAGCATGATTTAATTGATAACAATTTAAAAAAAATAACAAAATAATTAATTTAAAATAAATGATATTATAATATTAGTAGCTTCATAATTTCTCCGAAAAATATTTCGTAAGAAAAAAAGGTTCGTGATACATGGCGGGGTCACGCTTCCTCCTGCTTGCTCTACCACGAAACTCGCGGTCATTTGAATTTAGAAACGTTTTGACAATTATGTCATCCAAACGATGCGATAGATATCGCTACATCTGTAAAATTAGAATACAATGGTAGACGAGATGCCGATAACCGCTAGAGACAGGACTGAGCGTTTGAACCATAAATAGTTGTAGAATTTTAAACACTGTATTTACGATTATCACTGTGACGAAAGGTAAATAATCTTATTGAAACTGAATGATTAAATTAAAGTAAGATTGTTAATAATTCTGTATAATTTATTATGCAATGATAAGGCCTGTTTTATAATTTATAATACTGTATTTAATAAAACTACTTCTACGGAAGTAACCTTCCGTAGAAGATTCTAGAAATTAAATAATAATAATTATGCTACTCAAAATAACTGAATAACTTATATATATATAATAAGTCTCCTGTCACGATGTTTGTCCGCGATTCCTAAACTACTTCACCGATTTTAATGTTTCTTTTTTTTAATGTGTGCTTTTTTCCAAATAGAGAGATAGGATAGCTTAGATCTTTAATTAAAGTCGCAATTTTATTTTATTGCAAATTATTTGTCTTACAACCTGAGACTGACGGCGACCATTGTTTGTGCGACGGGAAAGCGATCGACGTTGCCATGGTGTTAATACAATATATTTAGTCACTTCAACAAATTAATATGGGAAATACATTATATATTTTATGTCAAAGCAACGTTTGCCGGGACAGCTAGTATAATATAAAATTCTCGTGTCACAGTGTTTGTGCGCGAACTCCTCCAAAACGGCTCAACTGTTTTTAATGAAATGATAAAAACTAAATCTCAGGCCTAACGAATGTACCTAACATTCGTTAGGCCTGAGATTTAGTTTTTATCTACTTTTTTAAATATTGATAAGTGCATTTGTTTCATAAATAATACTTAGGGCCTGTTTCACCGCTTCCTGATGAGGTGCCCGATAGGCTTATTTAACAGATTCTCCATACTCTATGTGTCAAGTTAAGTGGTGGATAGCCTTATCAGGAAGCGGTGAAACAGGCCCTTAGTTAATTATATTGACAAACGAAGTTCGCGGGGTCAGCTAGGTTTTATATAAATTCGTCCAACTCAATGTCTGTAACGGTCAGTAACGCATCCGTGGTCTAGTCTAGTGGTATAGAGCGCGGCTCTTGACTCGGAGGTCGTGGGTTCGATTCCCGCGTTGGGAACATGTTATTTCCAAGTTTGGTTAGGACAATGCAGGTTGATCACCTGATTGACAAGTAAGATGATCCATGCGTCGGATGGGTACTTATGTAAAAAGTGGGTCCTGCGCCTGATCTCTCGCCAGTCGTGTCGATCGTCCGTCCTACTGGGTTATGAGAGTAAAGGAATAGAGAGTGCTTTTGTGTACTGCACACACACTTGGGCACTATAAAATTACTCCTGCGTAGCTGGTCTGGTTTCAATGAAACCGGCCACCGTCACCGAAACCGGTGTGGGAGCTATTATTATTAGGTCAGTAGTCAGTACTCAGTACACAATACACATGTAAAGAAATTATGTGCTATAGCCTATAGGTAATATTTTCTAACTAACCTAAAAACAATAAACAACCCTGGAAGCTCTCTTTACTAAGGAAGAAATTGAGCACAGATGAAAATAATCAGTTCCTTGTTTATTGAATAATGCCCAGAAAATAAATACGGTGGGTGTCTGCGGCCCAGTGGCCGAAATTGGTTGTGTGTGGTCAATTTTTGTGTGTGACCAATTTTGGATGTGGGCCAACTTGCAAGTGGTCCCTATTCAGTTAAACGGATAAGTATTTTTTGAAAATTGAGTGGTACTCATAATAAGGGTTGTATTACCCTAGCTGGTCACGGTCATAAAACGGTTTAAATATAGGAGTGTTTTTTATCTATCGAGTAAAATATCTTTAGTTCGTAGTTCAAAGGTTTGTCAACAACTCCTGAGTTTTGCAACTTACGTGGTGGTTAGGGGCAAAGCCCCAATGTTCTGGTGGCTAATGGCTAGCATTTCTTATGGGTTGGTGGTGTTAGAGTGGTTTTCCTTGCCGTAACATGATACTTTATTTGCTGATTTTGTATAGGTAACTATGTCGCGATATATTTATTGCCACTATAATAAATTGAATCCCTGAGTAGCCAGAATCGATGTGACCACCAATAATATATACCCACCCACCATTAATATATTATACCAATAATAATAAATATGTTTGTTATCTACGTGTTATTGGTGGTCATAATAATTATTGATATGTAGTTGATGAAGTTTATTTAACAATAATCAAACATGATCATTTAAGTAATTGACAACAAAAATATCTACTTAAATAAGCCAAAAATGGGTTTCCAAAAAATTTCAGTCCAGAAATATTCGATATTGACCGAGAAACCTGCAAAATTATAGAAAATGTTGCAGGAAGACATCGGTACTCGTAACAAACCACCAGCAGTTCCTTATTTTAGCAAGTGGCAAATTGTGAGCGTAATTTACGATACGAGTACTTCCTCGTAGACGTAACGTGATCACAACCTGAGTGAGAAGGGATGGATTACATAATAAATCTATACTTATACATAATAAAATATTATAAAACGGAAGAGTTTGTTCGTTTGTTTGTTTGTTTGAACGTGCTAATCTCAGGAACTACTGGTCCGATTAGAAAAATTCTTTCAGTGTTAGATAGCCCATTTATCAAAGAATGGGCTATATTTTATCACGCTAAGACTAATAGGAGAGAAGAAATAGAGGAAAATGTGGAAAAACGGGGGAAATTATTTGAACGGGCTTATCTCACGAACTTCTGCAGCAATTTTTCTGTTATTTGGCACAGATAAGAAGTAGACCACGTGAAGGATTATAGACTATTTTTGTGGACTGATTTGTCTGTGAAATATCTAATTTACGTGGGCAAAGCCGCGCGGAACGTCTAGTTAAAAATAACTGAGCCCTATCTAGGAAATACTTCTGCTGTTTCGCTAGGTTTTCATATCCATTCTAGTATCATAAATGCGAAAGTGCATCTATCTGTCTGTCCGTCTGTTTGTTTGACTGTTTGTTACCTCTTCACGCCCAAACCTCTGAACCGACTTTGCTAAAATTTGGTATGGAGATACTTTAAGTCCTGGGAAAGTACGTAGGATCCTTTTTTCCCTGGAAAAATATACGGTTCCCGCGTGATCAACCGGTAAAACTATTAGGTACGTAATATCATAAAAATAGATACTCGTACATAAGTTAATAAGTAAGTAAAAAAAAAAAGATAAAAAAAATATATTTTCAGACAAAGAAGTCCATATTTAAAATAATTTTGTTACAATAAAATTATATAAGTACTAACAAATAATCAAAATGCAGCTCATCTTGCTACCCTGACATGTAGCTCAGTGAGTCTGCGAAGGAGTGCAGAGATTCGCTCCGCTATCATCTTCCGGACCCCATTCCGGCTCTCCCGAACTCTATGCACTACTGACGCTACCTTTTTCCGCATAATCGTGTAGAAATCGTCGACTCCTGCATCGGCAAACATCCCGGATGCACTGCAGTATCGAGGGAGCCGCAATAGAGACCTGAATATGTTATTGTAAAGGACCCGCGTAAATTGGTCAGATTATAACAAACCCAGCTGACTGATCACCATTCTTCACTAACATTGACTTGACCCGACCAAATCACGTAGGTCAATTTCTTTGATAGTACGTAGTAGCTACGTAGTATCACAGGATAATAGCTAAAACACCGGGAAGAGTCATAGATGTCAACATTCGTTTAAGGAGTTATTTATATTATATGAAGATTTGTATCGTATGTTATGTAATTCAATTCGTTATATCCTGCATTGTTCGCTTCCTATTGTTCTACTTTTTTATTCTATTAGTGGCGTAGTTAGAGCTGTATTTTTGTGGGCTCCTAGTCCAAGTGAAGTTTTTTTGCATATTGGGGGCTGTACTACGGATATAGCTTTTATGATTCGTAGGGTCGATCAGGGGCTCGATAAAATTGGTACAGTATGTATTCCGTATTTGTGTTTACAAACTTAACTACCTAACTAATTTGGACATAATATTATGATGGGCCAGTGATGGTACGAATAAAATTCGTCGATTGACCCAGCACTACTTGTCTTTTTCGCCCCCGTGGTCTAGTGGTAGAGAGCGTGGCTCTTGACTCGGAGGTCGTGGGTTCGATTCCCGCGTTGGAAACATGTTATTTCCAAGTTTGGTTGGGACAATGCAGGCTGATCACCTGATTGTCTGACAAGTAAGATGATCCATGTACCATGCGTCGGATGGGCATGTAAAAAGTCGGTCCTACGTCTGATCTCTCGCCAGTCGTGTCGGTCTTCCGTCCCACTGGGTTATGAGAGTAAAGGAATAGAGAGTGCTCTTGTGTACTGCGCACACACTTGGGAACCATTAAAGTACTCCTGCGTAGCTGGCCTGGTTTCAATGAAACCGGCCACCGCCACCGAAACCGGTGTGGGAGGCTATTATTATTATTATTATTATTTGGATTATATTCGTGAGCGAGTGAGAGAAGAGTGATCGTTAGTTCCTTTATTCGCGCACGATATTGTTATTGCTCTCCTATAATTACTAATTAGTAAAAGAGATTAGTAGCGATTGCTCAGTAGGCGAAACAACATCCAGAGACCTTTTAGCGTTAGAGGGTGATTGGTGCAAACCGCCATTACACCATTGTTTCTAAACGCGATATTATGTCTATACTTTACTAATATATTATACTAGCTGTCCCGGTGAACTTCGTGTCACTTAAAAACCTTCCCAGGACTTCTACGAATATTTTAAGACCAAAATCAGCCCAATCCGTTCAGCTGTTTTCGAGTTTTAGCGCGACTAACACATTTGAAAATCCATTTTTATATATAAGAAGACTAGCTGTCCCAGTGAACTTCGTGTCACTTTAAAACCTTCCCTGGACTTCTACGAATATTTTAAGACTAAAATCAGCCCAATCCGTTCAGCCGTTTTCGAGTTTTAGCGCGACTAACACATTTGAAAATCCATTTTTATATATAAGAAGACTAGCTGTCCCCGTGAACTTCGTGTCACTTTAAAACCTTCCCTGGACTTCTAAGAATATTTTAAGACCAAAATCAGCCCATTCCGTTCAGCCGTTTTCGAGTTTTAGCGCGAATAACACATTTGAAAATCCATTTTTATATATAAGAAGACTAGCTGTCCCGGCAAACGTTGCTTTGCGATAATATTTGCCATATTATTTTATTCAAGTGACTCTAAATAAGTATACAGTCACCATGGCAACGTCGATCGCTATCCCGTCGAAAAAACTTGGTCGCCGTCAGTCTCAGGTTGCAATAATGTTTATATATTGATAAGTGCATTTGTTCAACAAATGCACTTATCAATATATAAAGTACCCAGTAGCCGATTCTCAGACCTACTGAATATGCATATAAAATTTGGTTAAAATCAGTAAAGCCGTTTCGGAGGAGTTCGTGGACTAACATTGTGACACGAGAATTTTATATATAAGACTAGCTGTCCCGGTGAACTTCGTGTCACTTCAAAACCTTCCCTGGACTTCTACAAATATTTTAAGACTAAAATCAGCCCAATCCGTTCAGCCGTTTTCGAGTTTTAGCGCGACTAACACATTTGAAAATCCATTTTTATATATATAAGAAGACTAGCTGTCCCGGTGAACTTCGTGTCACTTCAAAACCTTCCCTGGACTTCTACGAATATTTTAAGACTAAAATCAGCCCAATCCGTTCAACCGTTTTCGAGTTTTAGCGCGACTGACACATTTGAAAATCCATTTTTATATATAAGAAGATTCTGTGCTATAGTTAACTTCTTGTTTCAGAGTCTCGGATGGCCCAGGACAACTCGATAGTGATAAAGCGTATACCGAGCGCTTATTTTTACCCGGTCAGCTTGTGGCCGTTAATGGCGCATCCAGTCATAGGTATTATAGTGCAAAAATATACCCTTTTACGACGATGTTATAAGTATCCTTGTCTTTCCAGCAACATAATAAATTGCAATGCAATTGCAATTAAACCTTCCTGCCAAATTTTGATATATTGATCCTTGTTAAAAATAAAAAATAAAACACGTATTTTTTTCTATTATAATCACTCAGTACTAAAATGCTGAGAAAAAGCTTCCGAAAGTTTAATTTGTCAGAAAGGTTTAATTGCACCCTGTATGATAGGGACAAAAAAATCATTATTAAATATTAATTCACGCTTGTATACGCACTCCGTACTTCCATACTAATATATTCCATATAATATCTGAATTCATGAATTGACTCTTAGGGATTAAAAGGGAGAAACTCCGTACTTCCATACTAATATATTCCATATATTATCTGAATTCATGAATTGACTCTTAAGGATTAATGTTTTTTTTTCAGACAGCAACGAATCTTACGAGGAGATATACAAAATAAGAAAATCAAGACGCGTGCTAGTCCAGGAAAATAAGAGATGAAGACTTTTTAACCGACTTCTGCTAATAGGAGGCGGTTATTATTATTAATTCTGATCTTCATTTAATTTAGGTAGCTTTAAGTGCTCTTTTATAATAAATCGTCAGTTTATTATAAGTTCTTAAATTAAATAAATGTTGTTGTGTTGAATTGTGTTTTGTCATGCCCCTAAAATAAATTATATCGTACCTATAGGCTTAACCCTCCCAAAATGAGGAGTTAGAAATTATAATTTAACTACTACGATGTACAGTGCTTTTACTTAAATATCAAAACTAAAGCTCAAATCCCACAATTCGTTTTAGTTTCGCTCTTGAGAGTGCCACAGACTAACATAAAAATGCATTGTATAGCTTTCTCGTCTCGGTGTGAGCTGACCTTTTTTATTCGCGAGTGTACACTCACCCTAAATTCGCGAGTATGCACTGACCCTAAATGCGCGAAGTAGGATGCGCCAATATTGATCACGCATGCGCACACACTCGCAGCATCACTGCCACAATAATAAGAGGTCCTCAGATAATATCTGAGGATAGGTTTTAATCTCATTTTATATGGTTCAAAGTTATTAGAATCTTAGTTTAAGAAGTGATATTTTCATTTAAGTAAGAGAGTTCTCAAGTTGTAGACTAGTTTTAAATGAATAGTGAAAAATGAACTTAAAAAATATGGTTAGAATTAAAGTTAGGTGGTTACTGCTGCTGTTCTTGGTCAAGTCTTCAAAAGGTAAGCATTTTTAACTATCTCTTTTATCAAATGAGGTGATTTCTAATCATTAATTTATTATTCTTTATTAGTGTTTCATAGTGCTACGCCCCGCCTACTTACTGCACTTTGCATGTCACAGTTGGAAGACAGATGGCGCTATTAAAACGTTTCTCGTTAAAAATAATTCTAATAGTAAATGTATTTACATCTCATTTACTGAAATTGGATAAGTAGTTACGAAAAAACATAAATATGCTGTTTTAGGGTTCCGTACCCAAAGGGTAAAAACGGGACCCTATTCATGAGACTTCGATGTCTGTCTGTCCGTCTGTCTGTCTCCAGGCTGTATCTCAAGAACCTCTATATCTAGAGTTCTGAAATTTTCACAGATTGTGTATTTCAAATCATTCTCAAAATCATCATCGATTGATCAAAATAAAAATAAAATTAATATTTAAGGGGGGCTCCCACATAATAACCTGATTTTTTTGCTCTTTTTTGCTCGTAATCAATAATGATAAGAGGTAGGCACTTAAAATTTTCACGAAGGCCTTAAATATAATTGTACTTTAATAATTAATAATAATATTTAAATAAAATAAAAAATTAAAGGGGGGCTACTATACAAAAACCACAATTTTTGGCTTATTTTTGCTCTATAACGGTACGGAACCCTTCGTGCGCGAGTCCGACTCGCACTTGGCCAATTATTTATTTTAGTAAACTAACTCTGTTCATGAATATTTAATGAGAGATTAATTATTTTATTGGGGTTGACATGGATAATTCCATTTACTTTCTTTAAATTCCGTAATAAAATAACGTTCCATACGTGAAGCTCCTTCCTACATCATTAATATCATGCAACATAAACTTATGCTCTCAAAAGACACGCTTTCGTTTATCTTCGATAGTCATTGTTTTGCAACAAACTACGCTATATCACTCACACAACACAACCTAACTCACACTTTCAAACATTCCAGGCGTGAAACTCCTCGAAGCGAATCCCGACGTCAAACGCCTGTATGACGACCTCCTCAGCAACTACAACCGGCTAATACGACCGGTGATGAACGTGAGCGACATACTGACAGTGCGACTTGGGCTGAAGCTGTCGCAGTTGATGGAGGTCAACCTGAAGAACCAAGTCATGACGACCAATTTGTGGGTGGAGCAGGTGAGAATTATTATATTATAGGAGAAGGTGGTAATGTGGCCCCCCCACTTTGTTTATCAAGCTTTATTAAAAAAATACAGGAGTCAGAAACCTAAAAAATACATTATGGGACTTCTCATTCATTTGTTTAAACATGTCTTATTAGGGAATAAATAAAACTCGTACAGGATTATCTAAAAAAATATGTATTCTTGACTAATCACATTTGGTATCTTGAGATCAAGTGATGGTAATGTGGCCCCCTGGGGGGTCACATTAAATGTATTGCAGAAGTGAAACTTAACGGCAAAAATCACAAATATAATAGCCACCTTCAGAACCTATACAGGTTACATAAGCCCATAAGTCACAACTTTGAGACTGTACCCATGGCTTTCCAGCTCTGTCATTGGAACAAATTGTGTCGCAGAACATACATGGCACGTCCGCGTTTTCAGGAACCATATTTGTATACGAGTCGTCATAATCGGTATTTACGGCGTCTTCGTCACTTTCATAGCTACTGCTGGAGATTGTAGTGTCTCTCTGGCTTTAAACGGCATTCCTACCAAAGCCTTCTCCATAGTGGTTATGTCTTCCACGTCATGAAACTCTCTTACATGTAATGTGGCCCCGGGGCCACATTACGACCAATGTGAGGGGGCCAAATTACAAGTATTGCTAACATTTAAACAAACGTTCCAAAAATATTTATTAAATGTCTAATTTTATATTAACCTTTTAAATTCCGTATGAGACGAGTTTGATGTATCCGTTGTTCGAACCCAAAAGCCAAATCTTTCTATTTTTTAACAACTATCGAAACAAAATCACACACACTTAAAAGTTTCGCCGGTCGCAAGTTTGAACTCGATCAAATGACAATCGAACGTGACAGCTTCTGTTGGATTTGTACGGCACTAAATTAAGCAGCATGCCGCGAGTATCCCGTTGCACCAAAATTATATTAGATAGCGTTGTTAAAACATAGAAATATTGAAATTGGCCAATATATATATATGCAGGGGCCACATTACCACCTTTTCCCAATACTAAAATTAAAAAAAGAGTTGCTTTGATTTTACGTTACTCTTGCGACGAAAGGTCTGCCTTCATGTTGGTATATGGATAACCATGCTGCCACCACGATTGTGCCTGCTTACAGTAGGCACAATCGACCTTGATAATAATGTTAACTTTTACTCTCACGACGAAAGGTCTCTCTTCATGTTGGTGTATGTTTAACTGTGTTGCATTCATTATTGCTTATAATATTATGTCTACTACTCTAATATACTCTAACAATGATGGGCAACTGAAGAAGAAGTGTCTCTTCCTGTGTTTGCCCATCACGGGTCAAGTTAGTTAGTGTAGAGGTTGTATTAGACGAAATAATTCCTCTAAATCTTTAATTACAAGACCAATGATATGATAAATATTGTTACAAGACATACTGTTTTAGAGAGAAGAAGAAGAAAGCTTCCCTGAATTTTTATCAAATAAATCCACTAAAATCGTCTACCTACCTAAGATTCTTCCCATACAAACAAACCTATCTATCCGGTATCCCAGTAAAGTTAAGCTATGTCACGTTCCAGAAATGGTACGACTACAAGCTGCAGTGGAATCCTGAGGAGTACGGCGGTGTGGAGATGCTGTATGTGCCCTCTGAACACCTGTGGCTGCCAGACATCGTGCTGTATAACAACTGGGATGGGAACTATGAGGTATAGTAACTCGTAATAATATTTCTGTTAGTTACTGCTGAAAAGTAGTATAGTGATTTAGCTAAATCTATAGTAAACTAGTAGTACGGGAGTCATAGCACAAAATTATTTTTGATTACTAACAATCAATTTTTTTGTGAGTAACTTCGTTTTGATAAGACGAACAACATTTGTATCGGGGAAAAATCTTGAAAGTGGTAGCTAACAGAAACAGAAAGGATTTCATACTTTGCTTTGACGGTACTAAAATATGGATTGTTCTATTTGTAGGACAATGTTACTTTTAAATTATATAACTAATACCCTATCAATATACAAAAAATCAGCTCGTTAGGGTTCCGCTATACAAGATGTACCACACACTGCACCCTGATGGTACTGCCCACGGAGGTTCGGCTATACTAATAAAAGAAACAATTCGTCACCATACAACAAACTCTTTCCAGACTGAACAAATTCAAGCCACTAACATAATAATTAATGACGCCAAAGGCCCTCTGTTGATATCAGCACTGTACATACCACCTAAACACAATATGAAGTATGAAAATTATACTGCTTTCTTCAAATCCCTAGGACCTCGGTTCATAGCTGGTGGAGATTTCAACGCAAAGCATACAGACTGGGGGGCTCGTATTACCACTCCAAAAGGACGACAGCTCCTTAAATCAGTGCAGTCTATGAGGCTAACAGTCACAAATAAGAAACCAGACCTCGTAGATTTCTTTATTTGCAAAGGGATAACGAGCTCTTCAATTAGATGTCATTCTTGCTTCGAGCTTTCCTCTGACCACTCACCAGTCATAGCCTACGTTAATTCCTCAGTGGAAAATATAGAAAAGAACTGTAAGCTGCATAATAAAAAGACAAACTGGCTACATTTTCGTGAACTAGTCACAAATTCTCTGAACCTTAATATACCGCTTAGATCAGACGATGACGTGATCGAGGCAGTTGAACATTTTAACAACATCATTCAAAAAGCTGCCTGGTCGGCTACTCCACTCCCAAGCATGAAGACGCAAAACACAAGCCACTACACAGAAGACATGCTAGACCTAGTAAAAGAAAAGCGTAATGCTAGAAAACTCTGGCAGATTACAAAATATCCAGAACACAAGGCAAATTTCAACAAAATCGTGAAAAAACTAAAAAACGTGCTAGAAAAACAGAAGCAGCTCGCAACAGAAAACTTTCTGAAAAATCTAGATGCCACACCAGCCACTGATTACTCTTTGTGGAAGGCTGCAAAAAATCTTAAAAGGCCTGTCTATCACCAAACAGCCATTAGAAAACCGGATGGTACCTGGGCTAAAAGCGACAAGGATAAAGCCGAAGCATTTGCAGAACACTTGTCAAAGGTATTCACGCCTAACGTAGACTGCGGATCCACAAAGACGAACGATGTTACAAACGCTCTTACGCAAACTCATCAAAATGATCTACCAATCAATAAAATCACAATAAAAGAAGTAATCAGAACTATTAGAAAACTAGACGTCCATAAATCTCCAGGTTATGACCTAATTACGGCGAAAATCCTTAAAGAACTGCCAAATACAGGCTACAAATATCTTACCCAAGTGTTCAATGCCTGCCTCTGGAGAAATTTTATTCCACCGCAATGGAAGGTAGCTGAAATAATCCTCATTCCAAAACCAGGAAAAGACGCAACGAAAGTCACATCTTACCGACCTATCAGTCTCCTTCCAACTCCCTCTAAAGTACTGGAAATTTTATTTCTAAATCGTCTGGCTCCAAAAATCGCAGAAGCTAAACTGATCCCAGAACACCAGTTTGGATTTAGACCTGGTCATGGCACGATTGAACAGGTGCACAGAATCGTGGAAAAAATCAACAACACTTTTGAAGGAAAGAGGTGGTGTTCTGCCGCATTCTTAGACATCTCTCAAGCATTTGATAGAGTCTGGCACGATGGACTGCTATTTAAAATCAGGAAGAACCTACCTATTAATTACTTTCTCTTCATAAAAGCGTATCTGAGTGGAAGACACTTCTACGTAAGACAAGGCGACGGCATTTCTAATTTGTACAAAATAGAGGCAGGGGTACCCCAAGGGAGTGTGATGGGCCCAACACTTTACCTGCTGTACACATCAGACTTACCACACACAGAACACGTCCTGACGGGAACATACGCTGACGACACCGCAATATTAGCAACCGACGAAACAGCTGCTGGAGCTTCCAACAAACTTCAAAAAAGTCTAGATAAACTATCTCGATGGTTGAAAGACTGGAAAATAAAGGCTAACGAAACAAAATCCGCCCATGTTACATTCAGCTTACGACACGAAACATGTCCAGAAGTCGAGCTAAATGGAATCAAAATCCCACAATCTGATGATGTACGATATCTGGGCGTATACTTAGACCGAAGACTGACGTGGAAAAAGCACATACAGACAAAAAGAAAGGCACTCGATCTCCAACTCCTGAAACTGCAATGGTTAATAGGCAAAAAGTCACAACTAAATCTTGAAAATAAACTTCTCCTCTACAAAAGTATACTAAAGCCTATCTGGACCTACGGGATCCAGCTGTGGGGAACAGCCTCTCCATCAAACATAAACATCCTGCAGAGGTTCCAGTCAAAAACCCTGCGAATGATAACTGGTGCCCCCTGGTACATCTCAAACACGCAACTCCACAGAGACCTAAAACTAGAATCTGTAAAGGAGGAAATAAAAAACTCCCTACAAAAATACTCTAAAAGAATAGAAAACCATCCCAACCACCTGGCTAAGAATCTAATGAGCGAAGAACCAAATGCAACCTTCAAAAGGCTCAAAAGACGAGCCCCTCAAGACATGCTTTAACAGAGCTCTACTAACAAAATGGTCATATCACTGGATATGTTCCATACACGCCAAGAATAAAATTACATAAAATCCAGCTCAATGTCTTAAAGACAGATCGCAGGACTAAAGGAGTTAAAAAAAAAAAAAAAAAAAAGGGTTCCGCTATAGATTAGAAAAAAAAATGTTCTAGGGCTCCCGTACTATAGCTAGTTAACCTTAATATACAGGGTGTAACAAAAATAAGCGATAATACTATTAGGTGTAAATGGGTCCCGTATATTACAGATTGCTATGAAAATAGCAGCGCTTAAAGAGTAACTTTTTTTAAAATTATTGTATAGAAAAATTTATGAAGCTGGGCCGCTTGCACGTGACGTCACAAAAATATTTGCTCTTTCATTCCTACTATATTCTCATTGTGAAATCTACATAAGGGTTACACCCTAATGATTATTATCACTTTATTTGTTACACTTTGTGAGATTATGGCTCTAAACACACTAGGCTGAAATACGCCGGCGTAAATTCCGCCGCGTTTACGACGCGTTTAAATTGCATACAAAATACGGGCCGAATACGAGGGGTGACAAACTATTACGTCGCGTTTTGTATGCGTTTGACATTTGCGGTGGAAATTACGCCGGCGTAATTCAGCCTAGTGTGTTTAGAGCCATAATCTCACAAAGTGTAACAAATAAAGTATATATATATATATATATATATATATATATATATATATATATATATATATATATATATATATATATATATATATATATATATATATATATATATATATATATATATATATATATATACTGCCTATACATAAATCCAGCGTTGTTATAGTATAAGACAATATCTTTGTAATAATAGACCTGGATCCCAAAAGCGTAAGGCATAATTTACTTTCTGATGGATGAAACCATAGGTTCTTGGTAGTGCCTCGTGTACTTAGAATACCTGCGAATTTGTGTAGCTCTAAGTGTGACACCTGGTCAGGTACCAGGTACCAAAGTGGATAAAAAATGAGTCTTACTTTACTTATTTTCTGATGGCTAATATTTATATATAATTTGTAGATTATTGTTCTGAACTAGTATCATGTAGTGTAAGACAGGTTTTCAATGACCAAATCTATTATCAGACGTTTTAAAAATAACTTTGTTGCTAATTTTTTTTCAAAGGCTTTATTTTTATTTTATAAATCAATATAGCACCTTAGAAAACAATACGATATTACAAGAATTTATTTTGTACTAGCTGTTGCCCGCGACTTTGTCCGTGTCAGCATACTGCATAGCATAATAACAAAAATTGGATAATTTTCCCCTGTTTCCTTACCCAAAGGGTAAAAATGGGACCCAATAATAAAGATATTTCAGCCTGTCCGTCTGTGTCCATATCCAGACTGTACCTCCCCTTTCTAACATGTAGTGAATATTATTAAAGTATGGATACCATTGAGTATTTTTTGGCCATATACCTAGTCAAGTTCCTACCTGTTAGACCCAGATCCCAGAGCGATAAGACAACTTACTGTCAAAATATGGATGAAACCTTATGTTCTCAGTAGTTCCTGATGTACTTAGAATACCTTCGAATTTGTGAAGATCTACATGGAGCTATACTCACTCTCACTCACTCACTCATTATGTTTAAAAATGTCTGTCTGTGTGTCCGGAATCTCTTCACGCCCAAACCGCTTTTAACCGATTTTTCTGAAATTTGGTACAGATAAACTTTGAGCCCTGAGGTTAAAGTATACCTATCCGTTTTTTCCGGGATAAAAAGTATCATGATATAATTATGTCCTTTCCTGGGAAAGCACATAATCTTATATATAAAATTCTCGTGTCACAATGTTAGTCCACGAACTCCTCCGAAACGGCTTTACTGATTTTTACCAAATTTGCATATTCAGTAGGTCTGAGAATCGGCTACTGGCTACTTTATATATTGATAAGAACATTTGTTGAATAAATAATAGTAAATTATTACAACCTGAGACTGACGGCGACCATTGTGCGATGAGATAACGATCGACGTTGCCATGGTGACATTTAGTTGTTTAGATATTTCAATTTAAGTTAAGATATTATTATTATTTAAGAAAATATATTGAAATAAAGGGGTATGGGCGGAATCGTCCCCACCCATCAACACAAGTGTAATGTAGCTCAATGGATAGATCTTGGCAAGATGATATTTTTATACTATGGCGACTTTGCCAAAATGCATGGGGTTCTCATGCTATCTTACGTTTAAACAATGATATTCAACTAAATACAGATCTGTTACGTTCATACTATTTTCCGGCTTAAATTGCTTCCGAACAATTTTCAAATTCAATTGTCAAATTTGACAGATAAGTGAAACAAAAGATACGAAATGACATTTACATAAAAGAGACAGACTATACAAAAGACGGGTCAATTGGCCCGTATTTAATGGCTTCACACCGCGCGCGGTTGTAACATAATTCTGCTTTGAGTTTTTTTATATAATATCATTGCGTTTAAACAAATATTTCGCTATCGTATTTATTGACAACTTATTCCAAAATACATGCTCATTTATGTATTCATTAGTGCACAGCACCGTGGGAGAGCCATGCTTCGGCAAGAATGGGCCGGCGCGACCGGAGAAATACCACGGGCTCACATAATATGTGCTTTCCCAGGAAAGGATAGGTATACTTTAACCCCAGGGCTCAAAGTTTATCTGTACCAAATTTCAGCAAAATCGGTTAAGCGGTTTGGGCGTGAAGAGGTTCCAGACAGACAGACAGACATTTTTACACATTATGAGTGAGTGAGTGAGAGTGAGTATAGCTCCATGTAGAGCTTCACAAACTTTAATAATATTCACTACATGTTAGAAAGGGGAGGTACAGTCTGGATATGGACACAGACGGACAGGCTGAAATATCTTTATTATCGGGTCCCATTTTTACCCTCTGGGTAAGGAAACAGGGGAAAATTATCCAATTTTTGTTATTATACTATGCAGTATGCTGACACGGACAAAGTCGCGGGCAACAGCTAGTAGAAAATAAATTCTTGTAATATCGTATTGTTTTCTAAGGTGTTATATTAATTTATAAAATAAAAATGAAGCCTTTGAAAAAAAATAGCAACAAAGATATTTTTAAAATGTCTGATAATAGATTTGGTCATTGAAAAGTGTCTTACACTACATGATACTAGTTCAGAACAATAATCTACAAATTATATATAAAAATTAGCCATCAGAAAATAAGTAAAGTAAGACTCATTTTTTGTTCACTTTGGTAGTCACACTTAGAGCTACACAAATTCGCAGGTATTCTAAGTACACGAGGCACTACCAAGAACCTATGGTTTCATCCATCAGAAAGTAAGTAATGTCTTACGCTTTTGGGATCCAGGTCTATAACTATTATTGTAATTTTAAGTAAGTTAATAACACATCATAATTAAGTATTTAGTTTTGGCTGTTTGCGGATTAAGTCTCAAACCGTCAGCCTCATACAAATAAAAAAGTTAGGATGCCGCTCCGCGCCTTTTTAAAATTAGAACAATATTTGAACATTAAAAATTTTTATTATTCTATTTTCCACACGTAAGCACTTTGTGCCTTATTTATCAAAATGGAAAAAAAGAAACTAATGAGTAATTATTACTGAAATACTTAAGAAATGTTACAATACATACAAGGTCGTGTAAATGTCTGATTTATCAATAATTATTGTTGTTTATATTTAAGTATTTTGGTCATTTTTGTGCACAATAAAGTTGTTTGTATATTAGTTTGTTGCTATTCAACCATTTTTCATCCACCATTGCACCATTCCAGGTGACCCTCATGACGAAAGCCACACTCAAGTATACTGGCGAGGTGAATTGGAAGCCGCCCGCCATCTACAAGTCGTCGTGTGAGATCAACGTCGAGTACTTCCCGTTCGACGAGCAGACATGCTTCATGAAGTTTGGATCTTGGACTTATAATGGCGCTCAGGTAAGAAACGTCTAAGCAGAATTGGATGTGACTGTAACCATCCTCATCACCTTGATGAGTGACAGTCTTCCACAGTGCGTTTTTCGCGTAACTTTGGCCGCTCGAATTGTTGATTGCCATAGTGTTTCAATCAGTTCTCACAGAAAACCGGCGTGAAACAGCGCTTGCGCTGTATTTCGCTGAGTGAGTGAGTTTACAGGAGGCCCAATACCCTACCCTATTCCCTTCCCTACCCTCCACTATTACCCTTATATTCCCCCTTAAAAGGCCGGTAACGCATCTCGCTCTTCTGATGCTGCGAGTGTCCATGGGCGACGGAAGTTGCTTACCATCAGGTGACCCGTTTGCTCGTTTGCCCCCTTATTTCATAAAAAAAGGTTTCTAAGTACCTTGTATTTTACATGTAGCCGATTTTGAAATAAGTGTTAAAAACTATTAAGGCTGCTCTCTCGAAAAAAGCGTGCAGATGAAACAAATTTTCATCGGCATTAACAGAGAAATTATATCTGAAAAAATAATAAGTAATCTACACGATATAATACGTAATTACTAATTTGATTTTGCTATATGTTTTCTATCGGTATCACATAATAAAGAAATAAAAAACCAAATCACCTCCAAATCGTTGAATGAAACCACTTTACTCCTTCATTATTTATCAAAAGAATATATAAAAAATATCTACTGCTTTGCAATACATAAGTTAATAATTTGGTTTGGTTACTTTTTTAAAATATGTATTATAACATTTATTTATTATTTATTTATATATAAGCCTTAAAAAGGTTTTTTCTCCTATTTTGCCCTATCATGGACGCGGCGAGCGTCGTAACCGCCACCGTACAAGGCGCGCTGTTATGAATGTTATTTAAAGGTGAACGCAGATTTGGCCGCACCGCACGCACCGCAGTCGCCGCCTTTCGAATTCTTTATATGAAGTTATAGGCAAGCTCGCATACCTACCCGCGCCGCAGTCTTCGCAACTTCTACATTCTTTATATGAAGAATTCGAAATGCGGCGACTGCGGTGCGTGCGGTGCGGCCAAATCTGCGTTCACCTTTAATGTCATTTACGTCGATATTCGCACTGACAGACAATCGACCTGCTAATTTAGGAAGAGAGGGCCCTTATATGAGTTTACGTGTGCTTATCCTCATAACCTCTACTCTCCAGGTGGACCTGAAACACATGGACCAAGTAGCCGGCAGCAGCCTGGTGCACGTTGGCATCGACCTGTCGGAGTTCTACTTGTCGGTGGAGTGGGACATCCTGGAGGTGCCCGCCACGAGGAACGAGGAGTATTACCCCTGCTGTCCGGAGCCTTTTTCAGGTTTAGTTGTTACGAAGATTCGTTTATCGCATGAAACGCGTACATTTTTCCGGGGATAAAACTATCCTATGTCCTTTCCCGGGACTCAAAGTATCTCCATACCAAATTTCAGGAAAATCGTTTCAGCGGTTTGGACGTGAAAAAGTAACCAGTAAGACAGATACACTTTACATTTATATCATGGAAAAAGTGTACGTAATATTGTGTTTTATTTGTGTTTCAAATGAATTTCCATCAAGAACTGACATTACAATCAATTACATCTATTATATATAAATCTCCTGTCACAATGTTTGTCCGTGATGGATTCCTAAACTACTTAACCGATTTTAATGTTTTTATTTTTTAAATGTGTGCTTTTTTCCAACTTGAGAGATAGGATAGCTTAGATCTTTAATTATAGTCGCAATTTTATTTTATTGCAAATTATTTACAACCTGAAACTGACGGCGACCATTAATGTTTTGCCATGGTAACATACATATATTTAGTCACTTCAATAAAAGAATATGGCAAATACATAATATATTATGGCAAAGCAACGTTTGCCGGGACAGCTAGTATATTTATATAATTATGGAAGTGTAATATGTAACTGTTTTGAGGGCAGTGTTGGATTATCGAATTTATCGGAGTTATAGGCATATCGGGGGTCTACTTTCATTCTAATAGTGCAATTGAGTGTCTGTCGATTCCGTCTTGGTTTTGATTGGAGATATTTTGAGTCTCTTGAAAGGACATAGGATAGTTTTTATACCGGAGAAATAAATAATTGTTTCTTTAAAATAAACGAAACGAAGTTTGCACCATTTGCTTCAAATTATTGAACGGAAATATTATTATAACATAATTTTAGTGTAGTAGTAATTTAAGCAAGTAATAACTGAAGTTTCTAGATAGCAGCAATAAATTAATCTACAAACCTGCGTATTGATATCCTACCAAGTAGATACTTGAACTATACTTACATACAACTTTATAATATAACTAGCTGTCCCGGCAAACGTTGTTTTGCCCATATTATTTTATTGAAGTGACTAAAATTTATATACATTGGCGACCAATCGCCGCCAATGATGTCTCTTAGACATTTTCAAATATTTAAGAACACCATGGAATGCGCTAATGCGACAGTTGAATGAAAGAAGATGACGAAAATTGAAGATGAAAATGCACAGTCAGTGTGGACTTAGCTATAGATCTAAACTCCCCTCTCGCACCCCATGACACCCACTTCGCAACGGGCCGTGCAGTAGAAATACTAAGTAATTATTTTAATTTCGCCATAACTTCAAAACCAAACGTCCAATTTTAGTCATTCAACGACCAAATATTATCTACATAATGGACCCCTTGGAATTACGCCGAGATGTAGCTTCGCTCTGCATCCTCTATCGGTTGTATCACGGGGAGTGCTCCGAGGAATTGTTCGGAATTATACCACCTGGCACCTGCAACTTTTCGCCATCGTCCCACGCGAAAAGCATACCATCCTTATCACCTTGATGAGTGGCAGTCTTCCACAGTGCGTTTTTCGCGTAACTTTCTACTGCGCACTGTGAAACTCTGGAACGAACTGTCACCAGCAGTATTTCCGGACCTTTACGACCTGCAAACCTTCAAGAAAAGAGCGTATTCTTAAAAGGCCGCCAACGCACCTGCATCTCTTCTGATGTTGCAAGTGCCTATGGGCGACGGTAGTTGCTTACCATCAGGTGACCCGTATGCTCGTTTGCCCCCTTATTTAATAAAAAAAAAGAAACATGAACTGTACTTAGTGATGAAATAATTTTATTTTGATAAGGATTAATAGCATGAGTAAAATAAATGTAGTCCAAAAAAATTCAAGGTTTTTTAAATAAAAAAATGGTTGTTGTGTGTCACTCAACATAGATAGGTATAGTGTGTTGCAGACTTTTTTGTAGATATTTATAAGATCTACATCTATTTGGAACATTTTATGGTTCTATCTTTTATATTTTAGGCAGCGTACGCAAAATAAATAACTTTTATGGTTGATTTTTAACACCTTGTGTCCGAAAAACCCAAATATATCAAGGAAACCTACTTTTTCCAAAATAAAATGTAGCCTATGTTACTCGTGGATAATGTAGCTTTCAAACGGTGAAAGAATTTTTAAAATCGGTCCAGTAGTTTTTGAGCCTATTCATTATAATTATACAAACAAAGTTTTCCTCTTTGTAATATTAGTGTAGATAATTATTGTACTGACGATGTTTATATTGAATTGTAATAATAATAATAATTGTGCATAATATGAAATATCTGTAATTGACATAGGCGCATAACCCTAGTCTGAGTAATGTAACTGATTGTACTGATTGTGTTTATGTTGTAGATGTTCCTTTGAAATAAATAAATAAAAACCATCATAATATCTCAGCAGAAAATCAGATCAAATAATAGAGTTCAAACAAAATACGATATTTTATAAATTGCAGAATGAGGCAGTTAACTACGGCTTGTTGTAATTACTGTGTCTCGTCAAAAAATGACATTATAATTAAGGTCCCGTTTTATGGTCTAAGACAGGGGTTCCCAAATTTTTTCAATATTATTATCAATATTTTGTCACGGCGCCCCTTTTTTTCTGAGACGGGGTTTGCTGTTGCGCATGCCGGAGGGTTTTGGGACAACTTCCCCGGGTATGTAGGACTCGCTACGGCCGTAAAGATGGTGAATTGAGCGCAGCCCTACCCACTAAAACCCGTCTATACTCTTCCACTCGTCGCACGCAGGATTGCGAGAACGCGCGAGCTTTCTTTCCGCGGCTCTGCGTGCGTGTGCCTGCTTGTCACCAGCAGGCCCTCCTCGAGTCCATACAGGCTCCGTGGCCAAACAAAGGCCCTTCCAGGGATTCTGTAGGCCTGACAATTTGGTGTCGCGATGCGCGAAGAATACGCAGCGCATCGCGACCCTCTTGGGGACTCGGTGCAATGAGCAGCGGCATCCCCATACCGCCGCCCCGAGCTCCCTGGCTAAGGTGGGACGCTGTGGTCATTTGGGTTGACCCGTTTTTGCCTTGGCCTACTTCTGCGACTAGGGTTGAGCGTCTCCTTCTCTCTTATCCCTCGGCCTCCTCTTTTGCGGAGATGACATCGTGAGCGAAATCCTTCACCGCTTTCCACTCTTGTTCGCCGGCCGCTGCTCAACATTGCACGAAACAGTGCCGGCAGCGTAAGGTCCGGTCCGATGGCAGCACTGAGTGCGGACGTTGTACTATCCAAGAGGGACACGCCGTGATGGTATGTTCGGCCGTGTCACTGTCACAGTCACAGTAGTGACATCGCGTGGTTTCTTCTCGACTTACGATCTCGCACAGGTACCAACCGAAGCAGCCATGCCCGGTCAGCATCTGTGTGAGTCGGAAAGAGAGCGCGCCGGTCTTCCTTGTCAACCACTGTTTCAGCACTGGTCGAATGGCCTGCACCAGATTTACGCTGACTTGAGGCTCTTGCAGCCTTTCCTCCAATTGTTCTAAAATAAACACCTTTTATGATTATATTTAGGTAAAGCAAGTAAATAATAAACAAAATAATATATTTAATCACGTGCCTGCTTTACATAATTCATATTATAATTTTATTTTATAATTATTGTGGTTATGGATAATGATGGAGGATCGACTCACGGGCCACGGCGCCCCTCCTGCCTTTCCGCGGCGCACCAGGGCGCCGCGGCGCACAGTTTGGGAACCCCTGGTCTAAGATAAAAACTTATTATGAACCGATGTGTCTCAATTGAATTTTTGTTTCAGATATAACTTTTAAGCTAACGATGAGGAGGAAAACCCTGTTTTATACAGTAAACCTAATTATCCCATGCGTAGGACTGACGTTTTTGACAGTACTCGTTTTCTATCTACCGTCAGACTCTGGAGAAAAGGTAAGTCCTGCTTAGTTTATATTACGACCCATCCAGATTCATGCCGAGAAATTCAGAAAAATCTCACCTCTTCTTGTCTACAGAAACATCTTTAAGCTCAATGCGACTTATTTCGAAATTCCCTCTTAAAGACTTTAACATAATATTATATCTCAAGTTTTATCTTAAGTTTTTTGTCAAATATTATACGGTTGACCATTTCGCGCCTGAAGCAAGAATACCGTATAGCTTTGTCCACATTGCGCCTTTTTTATTCATTAAGGGCATGCCTTATAGCGCTGTCAAAAGCAAACGTGAGGCATGCCCGTAACGCGCGTTGAAATCGTAGCGCGCGCTATGACACTTTTCTTTCAACGTGGGTGGATTTTGACGCGCGTCACGGGCATGCCACACGTTCACTGTTGGCAGCGCTATAAGGCATGCCCTTGTTGAACAAAAAAAAGGCACAATGTGGATTGTGGACAAAGCTTATATCACTCACCTTTGCAATGGCTCTCTAGTACAAAAAAATAAACAGCGTGGAACTATTCAAGGTTTGCTGCCTTTGCCATGTGACTTTTCCAATGAGCCTGAAAAACACAGTCCCAATTATAAGCTGTTATTCGATGTTCTAAATATTTCCATTAGTAAGGGTCTAGCCTGCCTCGAGATGTGTTTACTCGTTACGTTGAATAGTTACTTACAGTCTTGCTAAGAGGGCATTAGTTTCTCAAATTCTCGGTGTGAGTTTGGATGTATAAAGTCACTTCCCATACGCGTATGCTTATATCTAAAAGTAGTGTTGTCATTTGTAACATAATTTGCGACATTGAAGTAAAATTTGTGAATTATAAAATATATAAACAAATATAGCATCAATTTTAAGGTAACAGTAGTTGTAAAAGAATGGTCGATTAACAACTAGGTAAATCTAAAGTAGTTCATAATTATTGAAAAATGCATTTTAGTTAATAATAGAAATATGTAAAAGTGGAATAGTTTTATTACATAGAATTGAACTAGATTAGTATAATAACTTATTAGATACAAGTAATTAGTAGTTAAAAATAGTAATCGTAGTTGAAACTAAAATAGAAATTAAAATAGAAAATTTGGCAATAATTTCTAAAAAGTATTTTATTCTTAGAAATTATATTGTTCAAAGAATGTCGTGAAAAATAGAAAGACTTCAAAATATACATAACAATTGCAACCGCTCATCGTAGAGCAAGTACACAATAAATAAGTAAATAACAATTACTAAAACAATACTAGATAAGTAGTCCTCAATTTATATTCTTCAAATAAATTTTTTTTGGCCATGTTATAAACATACGTACTATGGGAAGCAATTCAAAGTGTACATACTGTTTCCATTGTCTTGTGAAACATTTTCTGTTCATTCCAATTCCAAATTGACTATAAATTCAAATGGTGTTTTCTATCGTTCAGAAATATAAGTCTAGCAGGAAACTAAATCAGAAAATTAAAGTTAGAAAATTAATTACAAGATACTTGAGATTAAAAAAATTGCAAGTTACTAAGCTGAATTAAAACAACATAATTACAGAATTTCAAGGTATGGTGACGATACCAGACTTTAGAGTTAAAAACTCCAACGATAAGTCTACAAAAATATCGATTGAGGATCTCACAAACACTCCAGTTGTTACATTTATTTTTTTATGATATACAACTAGAAAATAAGTATTGCATGGGGTTAAGGTTTTTAGATAATAATGATTATTGTAGCTGATAATATATTATGAGATAGTAGACTTATACTTCTGATTCGATTCTTGTCAATGCCCACCTGTCTTGTATTTTACTGTGTTTCTATATCCGCTCTCGAAACTTTTGATAATATAATAACTTATCCTGGGAAAAAAAAATCTCATTAATGGTGGCTATAAGTACTGTTACTGGCCTTATTTTTTACCAATTTCATAAAAAGGTTAATTAAGATTATTTCTCTACTTTGATACCTCATTATTGGTTTGGATTTTTATAATATAATTATTATTTTTATTGTTTTTATTTTAGATTTCGAGGGCGGATAGTTTCTGCAGGTACCATTTCCATTCTTCCATCCAATCACCCTTTCATCCATTTCCATCACCACTATGGTCTTTTTTGATTCATTTTTAGATGTGTGGATGTGACTATCATAATTATAACATCGCTTGCTTACAATGATTGTCTTTCTACTGGGATGTTTTTATTCAAAATTGAGAACGCACTCGAATTGGCATAAGCACGTTCTATTAAAACTAATTCAGTTTCTTTTGATTTGTTTACTTTACGTAATTTAATTTTGTTTTTGTCAAAATTCAAATTTGGGCTACTACAATACAAATTAGGCGACCAATGAAAGACCAATTCAACAACAGATCTCTACGATTAGGCATAACCTTTTTCACTACTAATATTATTTTAAATCGTAAGCACTGATTGACCAAAATTTCTGTTTGAGTAGGTCTAAATACATTGCCTGAGACGGGTCGCAAAATTTGTATTCGCCATTCCAGTGGAAAGACTGCTTACTGATTAACTTACTCAAAAAGGACTTCTCTCCTTAGATATCGCTCTGCATCTCAATCCTGGTGTCCCTCACTGTGTTCTTCCTTGGTCTGGCCGAGATCATTCCGCCAACGTCCCTGGCAATCCCCCTGCTTGGGAAATATCTACTATTCACCATGATCCTCGTCTCGCTGAGCGTTTGGGTCACTGTATGCATTGTTAACGTCCATTTCAGGTAATTCATGCATCTTTTCTCTCTCGTAGATATCGTTAAGCATCTCGATACTGGTTTCGCTGACCGTGTTTTTCCTGTTACTGGCCGAAATTATACCGCCCACGTCCCTAGCGATTCCACTTTTAGGGAAATACTTGCTGTTCACAATGATACTGGTGTCGCTAAGTGTGTGGATGACGGTGTGTGTGCTAAACGTACATTTTAGGTGAGTCTCAACTTGCCAGAGTAGTTCCCTTCCGTTTATTTTACTCTTCCTTCCTTCTATTAGCTTTTTCTGTGCAATCTAGAGGTTCTAGAAAATCTAATAGCACATTATTTCTTACTTTGCCTTCGTAAGATGTTTTAATAGCAACAAAATGTAAACTTGTGTAAACTAAACAACTGCATAGCATACCTTCTAAAAGTAATTAGGCTAATGCTAATTTATAACGCGGAAAAGCTACATAGTTTAAAATTTTAATGGAATCATCCAATAACAATCTCTCATTAATTTTTATAATTTATTTTGTTTATAGCAATTATGTAAGCAATAACTCCAACGATGTGTAGAACAGCATTATTTATGTTGCTATTTATTCCCCTAAAAATGCGAAGCAATTTCTTAATTTCTTTTTTTCTTCTTTAGCCACAGCCACTTATGAAATTATCTTTCTGTAATCTATTCTCAGATATTTCACATTTGCTGCTTTTTTCTACCCTTCCCTAGTTTTCTATCTATAATCCCATTTTGGGTTCAGTTAAGTTCAGGAATAACGAACAATAATAATAGCGAGCCAAGGAGGTACTAAAATCGTTCAAAAATAGGATGGATATTTTGTAAGTTATCTGACTGATATTTATTGATGCAGTATATTTAAGGTATTAAAATAATTGTTAATAGAAAATGCAAACAAATTAAATAAAGTTAGTTGATTATTTATGCACTGTAACTTGAAATAGATCTAAAAAGTGTTATGAATGCAACGGTGTACAAAAAGTAACAAATATTTTTTAAGCACGTAAAAATTGATTATACAAAGCGTTTTCTTGCAATTTTGCACAAACCTATTAATTGGATATTTTATGAATTTTAAAATGTCTTCTTTAGTTTTCTGAAAAACCAGCCTAGTTGATCGTAGTATGCATCGAAAGCATGTTACCTAGCGGCCATATTTCAAGGCATTGTTCTCTTATCTCACTTGTTACAATGACCGTACCTGATTTATGGCACTGAATATTTCATGAATTGACCATTATGTGATCGCCGAATGCTATTCAGAAGTTGCATATGCAAAGAATGTGATACCACAGTTTTACTATTGATGCAATAATGTAGCTTTGTTTTTTGTTTGGTTTAGTCCGTTTCCTAACAAACTTTAAAATTTTACAAGTATTAAATTATCGTGAAATATCAATATTGTTTGTATTAATAATTTATGGGATTACAATTAGTATTACAATAGGAAAGAGATTGGGTCGAAGACGAACAATGAACGAAGCAGTAGCTAATACTATTGCATTTAAGAGTTGATTTGGTATATTATATCAATTAACGATTACAGCATCTAAATCAACATTATCTCATGTTGCACTAGATTTTAGATTTATTATTAACTAGTGGAGTTCCCAGAGCGTAAAAATCGTGCAAACCTCCGTTTTTTTGCAATAGTGGATGAAAATTGAAAAGAAATAAAGGAATGTGTAGCTGATAACATAAATAATAAAGTTTACCTATTGAAAAGTTGTGCTTTTGATTTTTAAATTATTCTCTTCCACTTCAAGTAAACTCATAAACTGTTAAATTTTGAAGAAAATTTGCATATTTCTTTTTTTTTAAATATATAGCAAAATAATAAAATATATCATAATTCTTTCGATTTTTATCGTTGCTTATATTCCAAAGAAAGATAATAAGTTGAAAAAAATACATAATTTATATTTCAAGTTAATATTTTTGTATGTAGATGAGCATACCTCCAAATGTGTTTGTTGTGTGCCTCGCCAGGTAAAAGGCGTTCCAATTTTTCTTTGGTTTTAAATAGGAAGTTTAAAATTATTTTTTAGGTAAGCCTAGCCTTCTATTTTTTAATGTGTATAACCTTTTAGCTCTTACTTTATTAAATTTTCTGAAAATGTAGCACAAACTTTTCACGGATATTTCGAAGAAAATCTGTATTTTATTTCTTTTGGTAAGGTTTTTACAGAATTATTTTATTTTTATTTTTTTTCATTAATTATATTTGCTAAAACATACTTAAAGGAAAAAAATACAAATTAGGTTAAGAACTGATATTTTTTGCATTCAGATAAGCATTTTCCAAACATAGGTCGCAGCATGCGTCTTTAGTATGTACGTGAGATTTGTAGCACCCAATTTTTTTTCTGGCTTTAAGTAGGAAGCTTAAATATATTTCAAAGACTAGAAAACGTCTTTAATTTGTCGATGCATTTAATGTTTTAGCTGTCACTTAAATAAATTCTCAATAAATATAGAAAAATATTTTCGGTCTATTTTACACATTTTTGGAGATATTTAAACGTTTTTAAGTACTTAAAAGTTATCATTTCTCTAAAAATTAAATACGCACAACAAGTAAGTTTATTTTAAGCGTATTTTAAGAGAGGATACGATTGAGGAATGGGACAGGAGATATGAGGTAGGAGGGACGGCCGGAGTCACGAAGCTCTTTTTCCCAAGCGCTGCTGCTGCATATAAAATAGTCAAAAAGATAGACATTACACCTTACACCACGCAGATACTGACCGGCCACGGCGGATTCGCCTTCTACTTGCACAGATTCAAGCTGAAGGAGGATCCGTCCTGTCTGTGTCAGCCCGGAGTCGAGGAGACGGTTCCTCACCTGCTATTCGAGTGTCCAATTTTTGCTAGCAATAGATACGATATTGAACAAAAGTTGGGCACATCGATAACAGGTGAGAATCTGCCATCCATCCTGGGGGGGAAAAAGCGGGACATCTTCCTAGCTTTTTGCAGGAAGATCGTGGGTGTAGTTTATAAGAGAAATAGCAATATTATAATCTGTGATACTAATTAGGTTCTATTGATAGCTGTGATATTAGGATAGTTTTTGTATTGTGCCGCTGTTTTATTGAGTTTTTTTTTTTTTTTCTTATACTATTTATATTGTATTTAATTTTAGAATTATTATTTTTTTTTGTAATTATAAATTTAAAAATGTGAAAAAACAAGCCCTGATAATGTTAGGGGGAGGATTTTGGAATATTAAAAAAAAAAAAAAAAAAAAAACAAGTAAGTTTAACACACTTTTTGTTACAATCCTTAAATTTACCCAAACCCTTTTATCTTGGTTACGACGAGCGTTAATCTCTAAAAACTTTGCAAAAACCTTATAGTTGTATTTAGCTTAGCAAAGCAAACTTTCTTTTTTAAAAAATGTGTATTTGGTTAATTTTCAACGTAAGCAATCGGATAAGAGTCATTAAATAACAAGAACAAGAAAAAACATTTTTTTTGGGACCGGTTTTATATGGTGAAATATTAATTTTTAATTAAGTAACTAAAAAATTAAAAGCACAAAAAAATTTTTGGTAAACTTTACAAGTTATAGCGTAAAAAAGAAAATGACACCTCAAAAACAAAAATTCATTCACTATTACAATTTTCGGAGGTTAAAACCTCTGGCGACTGCAGTAAACGTAAAGAAAGGAAACTGAGAGCGATGAAGCTTGCAAATTCGTTTAGTATATTTTACCTTTACGTGGTTCCGATTTTGGCCATTTTAAAAAACTTTGCATCCCTGAACTAACTTATAGTTCCACAAAAACTTAGAACTACATAACGAGTACCTAAAATGTTACTAAAATAATTATTTTCTTCGTTTGTATCAGAGTAAACAGAACTAACCAGTAGGCCGACTCAGAAGAGATCTCGATATTCATACGTTTGACGCACTAGTGCTTTAAGAAGCGCTTACACGGGCAACAATTGCGGCAATAATTGCCCGGCGACATGAATGGACCGATCAGGAGCAATTAGTGGAGCAAAATGGAGCAATTTCAATAAATTGCGGCAATCATTTCGGCGATATTGCTCCAGATATTTCATATCGCTCAATGTCACCGATACGAATTGACGAATATCCGATGGGCTCGTGTATAACAGTATTGCCTAGTAACTAGTTGATGAAGTTGCGCCATATTGCTCAATTGTATTACGATGTATTGCGCAATATTGCTGCTTGTTGCCGAAAATTGCTTGATGTAGTCGTGACGTCAAAGTTGACGAGAATTGACTGGAGTGGAGCAATTTTAGTTACCCGTATAAGCGTACCTTTACTCAGCATTGTGAAACATGTTGATAGTGGAACTCGCGCCCAACTTCTGTAGATTCGCCCGTTTGTTAGTCCGCCCGAAGTCGAAGTACTCCTTAGTTCAGTCTACTCTGGTTAGTATTGTGTAACTTTGAACGAGTCTTACATATCCTTTTGAATCCTGCTAGGTCTCCATCCACCCACACCATGTCACCCTGGATGAAGAAGCTGTTCCTGCAGCTCATGCCCAAGCTGCTGATGATGAGGAGAACCAAATACTCGCTGCCTGACTACGATGACACATTCGTGTCTAACGGATACACCAATGAGCTGGAAATGAGGTAAGAAGAGGGATCTTCTTGATGGTATTTAGCCAAATGCCTACGAGTCCTATCTATGTACTATCAGAGAAGTTGATACCTAGGCAGATGGAGGACCTACGTAGTTTGATCGCGTTACGTCAAACCCAGCCGACAGATCACAATTATTAAGGTACAATTCCATGCATCGCGATAGATCGCGGCCGCGCACGACCTACGACTGTCGTCGGACGCTCGCGACCATAGGCGTTGTATGAAAATGTATGGCACCGCTTCCGAGGCCCGCGACAGACGCGCGCGGCCGACGACTGTCGTAGGCCGCGCGAAACCGTGTCATATAACTTTGACACGGTCGCGCGGGGCCTACGACTGTCGTCGGTCGTGCGCGACTGTCATAACTTCAAGACACGATCGCGCGCGGCTTACGACAGCCGTAGGACGCGCGCGTCAGTCGCGGGCCTCGGAAGCGGTGCCATACATTTTCGAGCGAGCGTCCGACGACAGTCGTAGGTCGTGCGCAACCGCGATCGATCGCGATGCACGGAATTGTACCTTAAGTCATTTGGTCGGATTACGTTAATTCAACGCTAGCTGTTATCTGATCGGATGGGTTTGACATAACGCAACCAAATTTCATAGGTCCGCCATCTGCCAATCGTAAATACACGGACCAAATGAACGCGAACATAATTAACGAAACGAAGTGAAATTTTAACCTGCTTTATCAATTGAAATTAAGATGCATTTCAATAATCGAAATCGCAATAATAAACGACGAAATTCGCGAAACCCAACATATTCTGTAATCCGACGCGAGTATTAATTCGTTAACGCGATGTGGACGCGACAAGTGACAAGCAGACGAGCGATTTTTAGGCACATTTTATAACTATTTATTAAAAAAACAAAAACCCCCCTCTCTCCAAATTCAATCCACCGTTTACACGACGAAATTAATGATACCTAACAAGCTTATATTATGCGATCAAAGCCGCGTAAAGTATGTCAAAGAATTTTAAATACGAAGAATTATTTACAAAATAGTATATAGTAAGAATCCTGGAGAATTACCTAATATTCTGCGGTAAATATAGCATAAAATTAGTCTTTCGCTATAGACCGTCACTGACTTTCCATAATATTTTCCTTATAACAATAAAGATACTTTACATCAGTTGGAAGACGTAACTTCATAGTCCAATGCGTCTTAATTTGCGGCGACAAATAAAATTTTACTGCCGTATCTAATTGTGTATCAGCTCCACATATAAGATTACAAAAAACGAGTGTAGGTGGTCGGAGACAAAAATAAACGCCCACAGGTCGCTCGTCTGCGCGATCAATTCAATTCCACGCAGCCTCCAAGGGGAAGCGCCGTCGATATTTATTCTCTTTATAGTTATCAACATTCTCAATATTTTATTTTGCAAAATGGAACGTTGTTTTTTTTATTCCCTTTAAGTTTCGTTTCGATCTAAAATGTAAAGTTTTTTCTTGTTTCGAGCAACAAAGACTAAATCCCTGTCTGACCAAATTTTATTAATATTTTTGTTTTCTTTTTAGGACTTTTCATGTTATTGAGTAGTCGTGTAATGTTGAAGGTTATTTGTATTTGTTGAGGTTTATTTTATTTAAAACCGATAAAGCCAACAGCCACAACAAGATTTTGATCTTTTTCTTTCTTCCATTACATAATTTCAATATTAAGTAATAAGTAGTAGGTACATACAGCTTAATCAGAAGCTAAAGTAACGATTTTAATACCTCGATCGTAGAAATCGCAGACACAATAGATTTTCAATTGTTATGCGGCATGTTTCTTTGTTCTTTCACTTAAACTACTGACTCGACGTAAAGTCTCAACTTCTTCAACATTCTTTGCGTATGTAACAGCTGTATTCAAGTTAAAGTTTACAATATGGAGGCGTTAATTCTGATTTTGTCCGAAGCAGCCATTATACTTTTTTTGTACTTTTCGGAAGTATATTGCGGCTTATATTATTTTGTACACTGTACTTTTACTGTAACAATTTAGTACATGTCAATCAGCAATAAAACCTAACTTAATGGCTCAATAAAACTTATATTCCAACAAAAATGCGATATGCATGTAAATTACGCACATAAATTTGTTTTACTAGCATTATAATTCTTTTTTATTGATTTCCTTCAAAACTTCATCAAGTTTTACTCCAACATCTTATGTATGTAACAATGTTATTGCAGGGTCTTATTTAATTTTTTTTTCTCTTGTCTATTATTTATAGATGCAAATATTTTAATCACGTAAATGGTAACATAAGAGCGTTTGCCTATACAATAAGACATTACAATAATTACAGGCATGTTCTAGACGTATAAACAGCCAGCATGCAATGCATTCGATAAATAACCATGCACCAAGTAATTTATTAACCAAACTGTTTTACTAAATGGCTTAAGGTCGACTTGACGTCGACTTTTATGAACATTGCTTTTATATGAAGTATTTTTATGGTAGTTATTTATTTCTGACGTTCAAACCACGTTGATGATATAAAAAGCTGAACTAATTTCAACAAACCTTACAATCAGTATGACAAATCCCTCACCAACCTACGGCCCTATCAACCGTTCGTGGTTACACACTTGACACTACACAGGTCATATTATTGAAATGTGCATCTTTTAATGTCATGGGCCCTTCAGGTGTCCACTTGTCCAACAATAACCATACTAATATCCATTTAATCGTCTGTCTGTCTGTTACCTCTTTATGCCCAAACCACTGAACGGATTTTGCTGAAACATTGAAAAATGGAGATACTTTCACGCGAAAGGACATAGGATACTTTTATCCCGGAATGTACGGTTCCCACCCGATTCGTAGTTTAATCAGCGGGGCTAAAATGGTAACATTTAGCAATTCCTCTCAATCAATTCAGCAAATGAATTGTCAAAACTGTCAAACTGACAAATGTCAAATCAGTACAAAAATGCAGAAATGAATTGCAAGCAGAGTTGCATTTTGCGATTTTAGAAAAATGAATCATATTATGATTCATATAATTATTCTACAAAGCGACCATTTTAGCCCCGCTGAGCTCCCTTCATCTCCCAGCAGGGACAGTCTAACGGACACCTTCGGCAAGGAAGACGGGGAGTACCGCAAGTCGCCCGCGCCAGAGGACATGCTCGGCGCCGGCGCGCAACGCCCGTCAGGTGAGACTGATTCATGTGAGTTCAACAGTTTTTGATAAACAAACACACACACACACATATCAGATTTAAACGCTGTTGGGATGTCCTTCATAGTTAGCATTGAGTAGCGACAGTATCGAAAAAGTGTCATGACAATATCATGCTGTTGCGTAACGCAGCAAAGTTAATAACCTAACAACATTTGAATCTGGTAATAATATACATACGCTTTTCTTTTAAATAGCCGCCCCCTTGTTAAATGGAATTCGCTAATTTCGATAGCGAAGTTAGATTCAGAAATCGAATATGGTGGATTGAAATTATGATAATTTTCCGAATTTATCCATCATATTTGATTATTAAATCGAATACGGAAAAATGCGCCCAGCTTAAATATTGAACGCTGATATCATGCTGTGTTCTTGCGTTCCTGGCAAAGAAAAGCCACTTCTGGTCCCACCAGCCCGTTCGATGTGCATCTTGAAATTCAAAAATGAAAATGAAAATCAAAATATTTTATTTCCAAATAGGTTAACAAAGTTAACACTTTTAGAACGTCGTGTCTACATAATACCTACCACCGGTTCGGGAACTAACCCGGCGAGAAGACCCGGCGTAAGAAACTCGCCCGGGTCCACCTTTTACCAAAAAGGTGGAAAATAACAATGATAGCTTAAGCTAATTTACACTAATAATAATAATAATAATAATAATAATAATAATAATAATAAAACACTTTATTGCTCACAATTACAAAAAATTACACAAAACACAAGCTCAAATTAAAACAGTTATTTAAATGTGTGGGCAAAGGCGATCTTATCGCTAAAAACGATTTCTTCCAAACAACCTTTGTGTTAACTGGAGAACTTTAATGTAAGCGGAAGTATAGTTATTTGTATAAGAAATAGGGACGAAAAAAATATATTATTAAATATATAATTAGTAATATAATTATAAATACTATATAGATATATACTCATTATGATAAATACTTAGATACATACATAAAATATTAATAACTACGAATGTTAAATGAAGAAGTTACCATCTATGCTTTTTTTAGAAGATATTTGTGCAATTTAGATTTAAATATTCCAATTACTAAGTATGTAAGTAAAGTAAGTGAAAATGTAAAATTTACATAGAAGCGACATAGAAACGACTATGGTCTGTCAGCTTATTTTTCCCAATATGTGCTATCATTTAGAAAATCAGTTACCTTATAATAAGCCTTAGTACACAAACGTTTTTTAACAACTTTTTTAAATTTATTAATTGAAAGATTTTGAACGTTTTCTGGGATTTTATTGAATAGGCCTTTGAAAGATTTGCTTACTTTGTTCAGCCTGGAAAGACTACCAAACATACATAATCACACTTTTTCTTATACTTACCTTATTTAATATCTTATCACAAATCATTATGCTAGTGTCTGTGTCCACTCACGAGCACCAATCTTCAGTGACGGAATCTGAGAATATGCTCCCGCGCCACCTCTCCCCTGAAGTAGCGGCCGCGTTGCAGAGCGTCCGTTTCATCGCGCAGCATATCAAGGACGCTGATAAGGATAACGAGGTAATCAACTTTCTCTTCTTTATCATCATCACTATCGTTATCACTAACAAGGATAACGATGTAAGCATCAACTTTCTCTTCTTTATCATTATCATCATCACTATTGTTATCACTGATAAGGATAACGAGGTAAGTATCAACTTTGTCTTCTTTATCATCATCACTATCGTTATCACTGATGAGGATAACGAGGTAACCATCAACTATCTATTCTTTATCATCATCACACATCACATCGTTATTATTGACAAGGATAACGATAAACTGATGATGATGATAAACTATCTCTTCTTAATCGAAGACGTGATTGGAAGAACCACATAAGTAACATTTTGTAACATAAGGACAATTAATTATTTTTATCTTATAGTGACTTTAAACAAACCTTGTAAGTTACCAACTTCATCTTCTAGCTAATATATTTGGCGCAACATAAAACCCACAGTTTCAATCCAAATCAATTTAGATGCATTATGCATAGATATTCATAATAATATTAACCGCAAAATACGAGCATTTCATTTAAAAATAATGATCAATGTTATCTAATTCGAATGCCTACGTTGTTTTGTAGAATCTAAATAACAAGAGAAATAAATCACAAAACTCTGTACAAAGTTCAATACGAGGCTCTTTGATGAATTCCCCAAAAGTATACACCTTCATAATTTTCACCGACGTAACAAAATACAATGGTTATTTGTATTGTACAATATTAACGGATCTGTATTTTATAACTGACTTACATAACTTTCATGATGCTCTGATTATATTAAAATTCATTCATAATTTCAGTAACAATTAATGTTACATGATATTATATGTATCCAATTTTAACTAGTAAACAAAGTATAAGATATATACATATCTGTCATCGAGACTTCAAAAGAACAGTCACGTTACAAATCGCTCCGAAGTTTTTATTAGAATTTGTAGTAAATATCAAATGTTCAATCGTGCACTATAGTGAATATTGTAATTCAGTTATTGGAGTTTCCAGTAATTAAATTATCTCGGTGTTTGGTACTGTTTTAAAAGGTTAAATTTACCGACAAAAGTGATTAGTGACGGTAAACATAAGTGAACTTTTTATTGACAAGTGACATAGACAAAACGACGAATGCAACATTTTTTACAACTACCTACGTGTTTTTATAAGTGTCAACGTCAAACATTGATATAGATAAAAAAATTCGCTGTCATAAACTCGAGTGTTTGTAGCCTTGCACGTTAAGTAAGGCGCGAGCATCCTAAAGGCCTGGGATCAAATCTTGGTGTTGACATCGGACTTTTTCATATTTATTTCTACATTTCTGCATACATAATGTCTGAATGTATCAGCTGTGGTGTATTAGTGAACAAAACTGATAAAATAACTTGTTCTAATTGCAATCTTATATACCACTATCGTTGTGTGAATTTAACTGCGACAGGATTTAAAAGGTTGAGTAAAGCAGCGCGCTCAACATGGAACTGTCCCCGTTGCTGCTTGAATACACATAAACCAAATAAATCTACAATTTCCGATGATGATGTCTCGCAGGAAAGTTCTGATGGCGAGGACGATAAGGACAGCCGTATACGACGTATAATAAGCAATGAAATCAGAAACACGATGCGTTCGGAAGTGAAACATATGATTCGCGAAATCAGATCAGAAATGGATGATTTACGAAAGCAAATCGAAGAATTAAAGTTGTCCGGATCTTTTGATATCTCTGAAGTGAACGATCTAAAAAAGAACTTCGCAAAAATTCAACAAGAAAATTCCGATCTTCGCTCTCAAAATTCTACCATGAGGAGTACTATTGCCCAACTAAAATCTGAAATAAATACTTTAGACCAGAATTTAAGAGAGAATAACCTGGAAATTAATGGTTTACCGGAAAATAAGGATGAAGTGTTACCTAATATCATAACTCAGATAGCTAAAGTTGTATCGTATGATCTAAAAGATTTTGATATAATGAAAATTACTAGAGTGGCTAGCATGAACAACAGCAAATCCCGTCCTCGAGCTGTGGTTGTAAAACTACGCAGCCCAAGATGTCGTGATGAATTGTACTCAGCGATTACGCGGTACAACAAATCCCATAGCGATGACAAATTAAATACATCAGTTTTGGGCTACGCCGGTGATAGACGACCAATTTTCGTATCCGAACATCTCTCTCCAACATACAAATCACTTCATGCAGCTGCAAGATTGAGGGCCAAGGAAAAATCATACAAATTCGTCTGGGTTCGCTATGGAAAGATATTTGTTTGTAAAAATGAGAACTCGGGAAGTATCCTAATCAAAGATGAAACTAGCTTAGATAAAATTGTCTAATGTCTTTAGCTTAAGTTATAATTAATTTTCATGTATATTAATTTTTGTTGTCTAAATGGCTGTTTCTATCTTTTATCAAAATGTAAGAGGAATTAAAACAAAGTCACATGAATTCAAAATGTCTATCTTAAATTCTGATTACGACATAATTTGCTTAACAGAAACTTGGTTAGATGACAGCTTCTTATCTTCTGAGTATTTTGATCAAAGGTATACAGTAGTACGACGCGATCGTAATGCTCAATTCAAAGAATTGTATTCCAAAGCGCATGGTGGTGGGATTTTAATAGCTGTTAGCAATAAGTTTACTTTTGTTAATAAAATTGCATGGCAAACATCTGTTGAAGATATGTGGATATGTATTAGTATTGGTAGTGTCTGTATAAATCTATGCTTAGTCTATCTGCCATCTTATATTCCCTTTCACATTGTGTCCCATTTTTTTGCTAGAGCTGAAGAATTATGTTTACAATATAATGATAGGACTACTTTAATTATTGGTGATTTTAACCTTCCAAATATCAATTGGCACCAATCTGATGATCCGTTTTTAAACATTACTAACCCTAAAGCGTTAGTATTAAGAGATTTTCTTTGCGTCACCGCTTGTAGACAAGTAAATAACATCTATAATGACAACGGCAATATCCTAGATCTTATTATTGTAGACGAAAACACAAATACTGCTGTAAGCAAAGCCTTCCCCTTGAGTAAAACTGATATTCACCATCCACCAATAGAATTCACTATTAAAAAAACTTCATATTCTAAATTAAACTACAATAATTCAAAACATAATTACGCATTTAGGAAAATGGACTATAAGGCATGCCTCCGTGACCTGCAATCTGTAAACTGGGTAGAATTTAGTTACTTAAATGGTAATGACTTCCTTCACAAATTTTATAACATAATATGGGATAAAATTGAACTATACACCCCTAAGTGTAAGCCTAAAAAGCAATGCTACCCATGTTGGTTCTCACTTTCACTTATAAAAATTTTAAAAGAAAAACACAAGTATAGAATTAGATTTAAAAAGTACAATAACCCCCGTGACTACGACACATTTGTTTCCTTAAGAACTAAAGCAAAGAATGCTATGGATATCTGTTTTAGACAATACATACACAGGATAGAAAGTGAATTGAATTCTAACATTAAATCTTTCTGGCGATATACAAAATCAACACAGGCCCGTATTAATGTCCCAAATCAAGTTTGTTATGGTGACCGTGTGGGAGTAGGGGGTAAGGATGTTGTTAATCTATTCGCTGAATATTTTGCGTCTGTTTATTATGATGACCCTCAAAAACAAAGTTCATATTCTTGCTCGATGAAATCTAATTACTCTATTGCTCACATAGAAATTACTGAGGACGAAATTCGGAAGAGTATAAAGAAATTACAATTAAATAAAGGCGCAGGTCCGGATGGAATACCACCGATCTTTATTCGACTCTGTGTAGATGGTCTCGTAAAGCCACTTCATATTATATACAATAAGTCCATTAAAGAGGGATTATTCCCTGATTTATGGAAAATTGCACATATTGTACCGATTCACAAGGCTGGTTGTTTAAATGATGTCACAAACTATAGACCAATATCCATTTTGTCACAATTTGCAAAGATATTTGAAGGACTCGTTTATAACGTTGTTTACTCCCATTTGCGTCACATTATTAACCCCAAACAACACGGCTTTGTATCTAACCGATCAACTGGGACAAACTTATTACTTTACACAAATTTTATAACAAACACCCTCGAAGCCAGGGGTCAAGTTGATGCCATCTACACAGATTTTGCCAAAGCTTTCGATCGTGTCGATCATTCAATTCTATTTACGAAATTAGAGCATGCCGGTATTCATGGCTGTCTGTTACGTTGGTTTGAAAACTATTTACACAATCGATCACAGTTGGTTACACTCGCGGGATATGAGTCGATACCAATTTTTCCACGTTCTGGTGTACCTCAAGGATCCAAATTAGGGCCTTTACTTTTTTTGATTTTTATCAACGATCTTTTGGGTCTCATAACATGCTATTGTTTAGCCTATGCCGATGATTTAAAAATATATTACACTATAAATAATTTAAGCGACTGCATAAAACTTCAACACAATCTTGATACCCTACACAAATGGTGCATTGAAAACCGAATGTCTTTAAACATAAAAAAATGTCAGAGTATCACGTTCACTAATAAAAAAAATTATGTTAATTATGTTTACCATATTAATGGATCTCGTCTGGGCAGAGTCTCTGTGATTCGTGACTTAGGGATTCTTTTTGACAGTTCTCTATCTTTTCAACCGCATATTGATAATATAGTAATGAAGGCTAAAAAAATGCTAGGCTTCCTTATTCGAATGACAAAGCCATTTAGTAACAATTGTAGTCTTATTCTTCTTTACAATGCCTTAATACGTAGCGGCCTGGAATACTGTTCTAGTGTATGGTCTCCCTACTACTCGAAATACATAGATAGCATTGAATCAATCCAGGCTCGTTTCATAAGACATCTTTGCATAAGAAACGGACTCCGAAAAGACATACCTATCTATACAGATAGACTGTCTCACTTTAAGATGATTTCTTTAAAAGAAAGACGAAATAACTCTGATTTACTCATGTTACATAAAATTATAAATGGCAACATTGATGCGGAATTGATTAACCACTTTAATTTTAGAGTCAATAACCATATTAGGCGTAAACAACGATTATTTGAAATTCCAACCTCAACTTTGAATACCACGTACAACAGTCCACTAACACGCATGGCACGACTTTATAATGAAAAACTTTCCACTGTAAATGATAATAATTTTGATATCTTTAATATGAAACTTTCGTCATACAGACACTACCTTTTAAATAGTAAGTAAATACTTAGTTAGATACCTAGTTAAACTATTTTGTTGTCTCGAATGTTTAATAAAGCTTAATTTGATAAATGTCATGCATACCTATAATTTGTGCATATACTGCTGAAAATATAATAATTGTATATGATATGTTTTCCAAAGGTGCTATTGTATATGTACTGTTGGTGTGCTAAATAAATAAATAAATAAATAAATAAATAAATAAATAAATAAATACTAGCGACCCGCCCCGGCGTCGCACGGGTATAAAATATATAGCCACTGAAAAAATTATAAAATCGATAGCCTTCACGTGGTCTACTTCTTATCTGTGCCAAATGACATAAAAATTGCTCCAGTAGTTCGCGAGATAAGCCTTTTCGAATAATTTCCCACGTTTTTTCCACATTCTCCTATTAGTCTAAGCGTGATAAAATATACTCTATAGCCTTTCTCAATAAATGGGCTATCTAACACTGAAATAATTTTTCAAATCGGACCAGTAGTTCCTGAGATTAGCGCGTTGAAGTTAGCCCTTTCAAAATAATTTTCCCCGTTTTTTCCACATTTTCCTCTATTTCTTCGCTTCTATTAGTCTTAGCGTGATAAAATATAGCCTATAACCATCCTCGATAAATGGGCTATCTAACACTGAAGGAATCATCAAAATCCGTCGCGTAGTTTTAAAGATTAAAGGGAACAAAGGGACATGAGGGAAACAAAGAGACTTTGTTTTATAATAAGTATAGATTTTCAATAGATGCCTTCAAGGGCTACTGACCACGTGGTTGATACGTGAGTGCTAAACGGGTGCTACACGTAAGCGCTACATGGGTGCTACGTGACCGCTATGTGGGTGCTACGTCGATGCTACGTGGGTGCTACATGGGTGCTGTATGGAGGCTATAGTGCAACTTAATTGCTAAATAGGTGGTACGTAAGTGCTAAGCAGGTACTAAGTTAGTGCTACGTGGGTGCTACGTAGGTGCTACGTGAGTGCTACGAGAGTGCTACATATTAAGTGCTACATTAGGGCTACGCGGGTGCTACGTAGGTGCTACGTACGTGGGTGCTATGTAGATTGTAGGTGCTATGTAAGTGCTACGTGAGTACTAACGCGTAAGTGCTACGTTGGTGCTACGTAGGCATTGCTTGGGTGCTACGTTAGTACTATGGGTGCAACGCAGATGTTATGAAAATGCTATTCAATCAAACGCAGCTCTTGTCTTAGATATTAATATAAAGATTGTTTTCGTCTTTTTAAATTGATTGGAATACATCACTTATTACTGTTTCTTTCCTTTCACTTATATTTTTAATGTAGGTCAAGTCACTTCCTTCCTTCCTATTCGTATCCTCATGGCTGAGGGACGTGACCACCAAGTCATGCTTACGAATAATAAAAGACTAACGGTCTTACCACAAAAGATCTAAACATCTATTGAACAGTTGTTTTGACACCCTTATGTACTGATTTTTTTCTAATCAACTGTTCAACAGGTGTTTAAATCTTTTGTAGTAAGACTGTTAAATTTTTTTATAAATTAAACCTTAAAATTGTAATGCTTGGTTTTTAACGTAACAATTATACTAGATATTTGACCGAGCTTCGCTCGGTATTTGATAAAACACGAATAAAATGATATTTTCTAAAAATGATTCCTAGCTAGATCGATTTATCGCCCCCGATACCCCCTATATACTAAATTTCATGAAAATCGGTCGAGCCGATTCCGAGATTCCAATTATATATTTATATACAAGAATTGCTCGTTTAAAGATATAAGATTATATTATGCTAAACATAAAACCAATGCAAAATCAACGTATTGTTCTAGTATATCCAACTACGCGTTGTGACCTGACCCCTTGTCCCAAATATCCGTCCATTGTGTAACTCATCACTTATTTATCGTTCAGCGCCGTTTCTTTACGAAACTGACGAAAAATTAGATGTAGGTTAACGGTTATATGTGACATTTTATTAGCTTTTGCTTGCAGTTCAGTCTGATTAAATACTAATTAATCTAGTTTAGTTTATTGTAAGTTGTAAAAACATAACTTGACGACCTCTGTGGCGCAGTGGTAAGCGCGTTGGTAGCTTAAGCCGGGGGTCGCGGGTTCGAATCCTGCCGACGGAACAAAAAAGTTTTCAAATTTTAATGTTCCTGGGTCATGGATGTGTATTAAATATGTGTATCATATAATAAAAATCTTAAATATATGTATAGTATAAAAATATTAAATATATTTCCGTTGTCTGGTACCTGTAACACAAGTCCTTCAGGTACTTACCACGGGGCCAGATTGACGTGGTGTGAAGCGTCCATAGATATTATTATTATTATTATAACTGGAACCGAAACTTTACATATTTTGTTGAAAATTTTGTTTGTGTTCAAGAGCTTTTGAGAATGGCACATTGATTATGCGGTCAATAATATAATAATATATTTCAATTGATTTTATTTGTCCCGATTGTAATAGTTTTCGATAAATAAACAGGACAAAGTCTGTCGGTCCCGCTAGTCGTGTGGACTAATTATTATTGATTATGACTATGAATATGTTTAGGTATATTACAATATGAAAATTATAATTTAAAAGTTAATACTTTATATATAGACATAAAAAAAATATTAAAATAAACGAGATGATGCAAAATTCGTTTATCGCGCGGGAACCGTAAATTTTTCCGGGACAAAAAGTATCCTATGTCCTTTCCCGGGACTCAAAGTATCTCCATGCCAAATTTCAGCAGAATCGTTTCAGCGGTTTGGGCGTGAAGAGGTAACAAACAGACAGACAGACAGACAGACCGACACACTTTCGCATTTATAATATTAGTATGGATTTTATTATTTTTGTCGGTGATATTAGTAAATATGAAATAAAACACCTGTATAATTATAATACGTATCATACAAGCAGTGACTCTACAAAAACTACTCATCTCGTTCCCTAATAAAACATTCGTTCATTACAGCAATGATAGTTCGTTCGTCGGAGATAATTGGTTCATTCGTTCACCGTAATGATAATAATACGTTCACGTTTGCCTCACGTGATGCTGCACTTTGTACGTAATTAGTACCTTTGTTTTTTGGCTTATAATCTTTGGTTCGGAGAATACTAACCGTTGTCGCCTTGTCGACAAGAGCTATTTTGCTCTGAGCGTTAGGTTCTATTCTACGTGAGCTACTCCTATCGCTTACAGTATAAAGGTTAAAACAAACCTAAGCATCAGTGACAGGGGACGCGGTACGCGATACGGGAGCGTCTGCAACGCGAAACTGGCCGTGCACACCTGCGCGACTACGGTGCGAACCGTTAATATTATCATGACACAATCTATCAAAACGTATACAAATCAAAAAATCATAAACTAAAGAGTTGTAGAAAATAATATAAAAAAGGTTTTAAAAAATAAGTCTAGTTATGTACACTTCAAAATACGCGTCTGACAACTTGACGCGCACGTTCCGCTTGCCGACGCGAACATTTCGCGTCGCGGTCGTGCAGGTGTGCACAGCGCCATAAGATTACATGGGCAGCGTCCGCCGCGCGGTAGACGCTACCGCTTCGTAGTTGCTTTGGTCGCGTAGGTTTGTGGAATCCTTTATATGCCCGCCACTCCGTTGCGCCAAAATTAGTTTATGGCGTGGGAACCGTACATTTTTCGGGACAAAAAGTATCCAATGTAAAGGCCATTGTAACAGAACGCGCCCACGTCAAATTTAAAAAAAAGTGAGACATTTTTTCACGGTCGCCATATTTGGTTAGGACTTGACCGGGCTGGCTGGTAGTTTCAGTTGTGTTTCGTAGTTTATTTAACATTTGTAAAAAACTAGTGAATAAACTTTTGTAAAGTACTACACAAACCACTAATGGTTTGTGCTTTTATTTTGTCGAGATTAAATAATAGATTTTCACAATCTCCACTACAATATAGGATACCGCGACTCTCTCTACATAATATTATACTCATTTCGTCTTATTCTTTGTCTCGTAGATTGAATAAGTAACAGTATATTACTTTAATGCATTGTAACATTGCTGTTTCATTTAATTCAAATCATTTTAATGGCATCATTAATACAGTAATTAGCAGTACAGTAATAAATTAGTGCTTACACGTTAATCTGGAGGTTTTTGGACGGCAGCCATATTCACGTGAGCTCCAACCGAATTTCATTTCAAGGTGTATCATTGGCACACCTCCAGAATTGGATCTGTATGTAATGAGTGCTTTATTACTTTATATGCTTTGAAAGGATATAATATGACGTTGATACCTATGGTTAAGTTTTGCGTTTTATACAGTAGCAATACTAAAGGGTGCCTTTCAGATTCTTTGCAAAAATCCACCATGATAAAAGAAAATAAGAAAATGTAACTTTGTGACTGAGGCTGTAGGTTTCATTTTCTTCTGACATTGGTCTAGTTACCGTGCCGTTAATGCCGCAGCTACTTAGTAATGGCGTAGAGCAAAATGAAACCTATTGCCTAAGTCATAAAGTGGCATTTTATTTGAATTTTTGTCGGTCGCGATCGCTTGTGACAAAGATAGGAAATCCATAGCTCGAAACGCCGCGATTTTGATTTTGTAACACCTTTGCGATGTGTTGTTCATTATTTTCAGTGTTTATTGACCCTTGAAAAAAAATCTTGTATTTGTAACTATGATAATTCATAACTATATATTTGGTCACAGAGTATGATTTTTAATTCGACACGAAGAATCTACACCAGCTTTCGAAATACATGAAATTTTCCAAATCCAACTAACCGAGTTCTATAAATTAACCCGGGTTAATTACACGTGAACCACACCCCAAGGAGCCGGGTAAGACCCCCGGGGATCGATAGCGATTCAAATCCGCTGATCACACCTAATGAGACGTTGGAGACTGTTGACTTTATCGTAAGAACGTCCTAATCGAGTATATTACTGCCTTTTCGGCATGTGTGAGCGCAATACATACTTTATTTGTAGGTTAACAGCCTGTTTCACCAATTTCTGGTAAAGTGTCGAATAGGCTATTCACAGATTTTTTAGCAGATTCTCCAATTTTCAATTGTCAAGTTAAGTGGTAGATAGCCTCTTCGGCACTTCTCAGGAAGTGGTGAAACAGGCCCTAAGTATTGTATGCCAAGGTTCCTAACTAGGAATAAGCTGTGTTTTAAAGTTTTCATCAGAAAACCATCGTCATATTCGTCTATGTAATTCCTCAAAATATCCACGTTGATCGTACTAATTCTTATTCTAGTCTAATTATTCCTAAGTTTACACGCTTCTTACGTGTCGACGCAATTCATATTTCTTAAACGCTCAGGATAGATGCTAAGAGCGTTTAAGAAAAGCTTAACTGTCTATTATCTTTAACATACGGAAAAACGAAAAACGGTAAACGAACACGCGTTTGAGCGTTTTTCATAAGTTATAGATAACACACAAACCACCTTTAGTATAACTTTAATATTAACAGTTTGCCAGTAGAGCTTGTCTAGCTTGAAATGACGCGCCCCTCCCTCGTATTCACAGTACAAATATGTTTCATTTATATCAACTTTGAAGTGGTGGAGCGCGTCATTTCAAATTAGACAAGCTCTACCCTCGTTGACTTTTCAATACACCTTCCATTGACAGTCAAAAATCGCCCGTCTTGCCGCAATTTTTCAGCCCCGCTGATGAATGCAAATTATATCGTTCCTAGTGCCTCTAATCCAACGGAATGGCTTTAAAATTTATTAACCCAACGGGTGCTATTTATATCAGCCTCAAAAATGAACTACGGTTATCTCCAAACCGTTAAAACGTGTCTTGAATAACAATTTCGGGAATGCTCCGGAAAGATATGGTCCACTTTGGTGTGGGCTGAACTTTTTAGGGCAACTGTCAGTCTTTTGACTTGAAAAGTCAAGACAATTAGTTGTAGTCTTTTTGAAGTCAATCATCAGCGCTAATAACAATTGAAAATGATGCGACAGTGTGACGTGTCTGTCTGTTACCTCTTTACGATGAAACCGCTAAACCGATTTTGTTGAAGAGATATTTTGAGTTCCGGGCAGAGGATACTTTTTACCTCGAAAAATGTACGGTTCATTCGCGACAGACGAATTTTGGCATAACGGAGATGCAGGCGTTATCTAGTTTAAGGCCTCTATATCCGCCAATGACCTTGATCATTGTCTGTCAGTGCGAATATCGACGTAAATGACATTAAAATAACATTCATAACAGCGCGCCTTGTACGGTGGCGGTTACGACGCTCGCCGCGTCCATGATAGGGCGAAATAGGAGAAAAACCTTTTTAAGGCTTAATATAATACATATTTCAAAAAAGTAAAAAAAAAAACAAATTATAAACGTATGTATTGCAAAGCAGTAGATATTTTTATATATTCTTTTGATAAATAATGAAGGAGTAAAGTCAAAGTATCATTCAACGATTTGGAGGTGATTTGGTTTTTTATTTCTTTACTAGCTGACCCGACAGACGTTGTCCTGTCTTAACGATGATTATTTAATTCGAATTGGTATAATTAAGAAAACAATAGATTAAAATTAGTATCTTCACGCCAAATTTCATCAAAATAAATTAAATAGTTTAAGCGACAATCATAAAAGTTTATTGTGCTGGAACCGTACATTTTCCCGGACAAAAGTATCCCTTATCCTTTCCCGAGGCTCAATGTATCTCCATACCGAATTTCATAAAAATAGACTGAATAGTTTAGGCGAAAATCATAAAAGTTTATTGTGCGGGAACCGTACATTTTCCGGGACCAAAAGTATCCCTTGTCCTTTCCCGAGACTCAAGGTATCTCCATACCAAAATTCATCAAAATCAATTGAATAGTTTACGCGCAAATCATAAAAGTATATTATGCAGTAACCGTACATTTTTCCGGGACAAAATGTATCCCATGTCATTTTCCTGGTTCTAAGCTACCTCTCCACCAATTTTCAGCCAAACCGGTTTATCCGTTCTTGAGATAAAAGTTTATTGTGCGGGAACCGTACATTTTCCGGGACCAAAAGTATCCCTTGTCCTTTCTCGAGACTCAAAGTATCTCCATACCAAAATTCATCAAAATAGATTCAATAGTTTACGCGCAAATCTTAAAAGTATATTGTGCAGTAACCGTACATTTTTCCGGGACAAAATGTACCCTATGTCCTATTCCTGGTTATAAGCTACCCCTCCACCAATTTTCAGCCAAATCGGTTCATTCGTTCTTGAGTTATAAGTAGTGTAACTAACACCACTTTCTTTTATATATATAGATTATGTGATACCGATAGAAAAAATATGGCAAAACCACGTTACGTATCATATCATGCAGATTACTAATTATTTTTTTCAGATATAATTTCTCTGTTAATGCCGATGAAAAGTGGTTTCATCTGCACGCTTTTTTCGCGAGAGTAGCCTTAAAGATAAATGGAAACACGGACCGTAGCGTTGATGATCACCTTGTGACGATACATTTTTAACTTAAAACGAATCGAATATGAGCTTATCAATAATAATAAGGCTAATAAAGTTTAATAGTTATTAAAGTAATATCAAAAACAAATCACTTAGAACTTAAGACACTCTGTGAATATAACTTAAAACTACTTTAATAGATTTTGATGCTGTTAATTTAACTTTACTTTCCGAACCTTTGAACACTTGACAATACCTGTAGCAGAGATTCCTCTTAAACTTTCGTCCAAATTTAATAAATTCTCTTAAATATTTAATTAAGTAAGTATAGTTAAATATTTGCGTAAACTTGATCTTGGCTCTTTTGGTCTATTCTGTAACTTCTAACAGTAAAATTTTATAATAATCGGCCCAACAGTAACTTAAGATAGGATAACAGTAACTTAGTTAAGAACAGTAACTTACACAAGCATTAGGTATTTAGAATAACGAAATTTTAAGCGAGTTGCGGATAACACAGTATGGGTCGCACATAACTAAGATCACTCTGTCTATAACAACGAACAGTGAAAACAAAGTAAAATAATATTTAAGAGGTGTTCCTATAAAAGATCGCAATTTTTGCGTATTTTTGCCCAATAATTCTTAAGAACCCTTCGTGTGCAAGTCCGACTTGCACTTGGTCGATTTTTAACACGGTTTTATTAGCTTGGGCTGTATGTATGTAAGTGGATCTTTGAGCACGATTTTTACTTATCTTCACTAGTCTTAATTCGAAACTTTGCATACCTATAAAGAGCCAATGACAATGCAATATTTTGTTTAAATGAAAAATTAAGCGTGTTTTTATTAGTTTTTTAAAACTAACACTCATTAATTTTTGTGTCTAAGGACCTGTTTTACCACTTCCTGATAAGTGCCGAATAGGCTTTCCACCACTTAACTTGATGATGAAGTATGGAGAATCTGTCAAAAAAGTTGTGAATAGCCTATTCGGCACTTTATCAGAAAAATGGTGAAACTGGACCGTTAACAGTCGTAATAAGTCGTAATTTTTCAAGCAATACCCTCAGAGTTCCTGATGACCTGATGTAGACCCCTGGAGACCAATTTATCCAGCTCCCCCATTAACATTGATCCAGCTAATGTTCACAGGATTACTACTCTATTTGTATTATGTCGTATTTTCTTGTTATTACACTGGACCTTTACGTAGTTTTATTTCATGCTTCCGTAGATACATAACAATCCATACTAATATTATTAATGCGAAAGTGTGTCTGTCTGTAACCTTTTCATACTCAAACCGCTGAACCAATTTTGGTGAAATTTGGTATTGATATGTTTTGAGAGAAAAAATTAAATTTACAATTAAAGGAAAGGACGACCTCTGTGACTTAGTTGGTGGGCTGTTGGTAGCTCAAGCCGCGGGTCGCGGATTCGAATCCCGCCGACGGAACAAAAATTTTTTCAAAGTTCCTGGGTAATGGATGTGTATTAAATATGTGTATCATATAATAAAAATCTTAAATATATATGTATAGTATAAAAGTATTAAATATATTTCCGTTGTCTGGTACCCGTAACACAAGTCCTTCAGGTACTTAGCACGGGGCCAGACTGACGTGGTATGTAGCGTTCATAGAATATATTAAACTCCAAAAAATATATATTTAACTCTAAAGACTTGAAGAGTTGACATTTAGTCATTGAAATAAAAGATTCGCGCTGAATGATATACATCAGTTTCTATATAGTATTAAACATCAGAAATATTAATACGAGAAGTATCCAAGTTTCCAAGTTATATTAATACGCACGTACCACACGTACCTAATATGAATCATAGCCGAGGGCTACAGATTCTAATCCCGGTCTATGAAAGTTTCTATTTACATAATAATGATATTAGCTACTGCAGTCAATTCATAAAGAATTTGAGTGATTGTAAAATAATATTTTTTTTTATGCAATAAGGGGGCAAACGAGCAAACGGGTCACCTGATGGAAAGCAACTACCGTCGCCCATGGACACTCGCAGCATCAGAAGAGCTGCAGGTGCATTGCCGGCCTTTTAAGGGGTAATAGGGGAGGGTAGGGAAGGAAATAGGGAAGGGTAGGGAAGGGAAAAGGGTAGGGGATTGGGCCTCCGGTAAACTCACTCACTCGGCGAAACACAGCGCAAGCGCTGTTTCACGCCGGTTTTCTGTGAGGACGTGGTATTTCTCCGGTCGAGCCGGCCTATCCGTGCCGAAGCATGGCTCTCCCACGTCTATATATATATATATATATATATATATATATATATATATATATATATATATATATATATATATATATATATATATATATATATATAATATTGTTATTTATACGTTATGTTCTAACAAACCATCGCGTTTTTCTTTAGAAAAAGGCAAAAAGCGAAAGCTTTACCGTTTTTTCTCCTAAAATTTCGTCCACACATTCAGCATTGCTCGATAGTTTTATTCCAGTTCGAAGGAAATTAGGAAGAGTTGTGTCAAAAAATTTGTCAAGCCGGCTCGATTCGAGCCTCGCTCGCTCGATGCGAGCCTTCGAGCTGTGAGTTTTGCGGTCCACACGGTGGTTTTTGCTCGATTTCGAGTAAAACTATCGAGCAAAACCGTATATGAGTTCTTAGCATACATTTTGTTTAGCGGCGTGTTTGTGCTGTCATTTACATACAATTTATTCGCGCGGCGTAGTCGCCAAACCGCGGGTATGATCAGTTACATATAAATTGAGCCTGAGGGGGCAAAACATATTAAAATTAACTCAAATAAATTGGAAACGCTAAGTGTAATGAAAAAGCATCTGGATATAAACCATCTTTCAAAGGAAAATAAGCAGTAAATAAGGCAAGTGGAATACAAATCATCTGATCATCGGCTTTGGCCATATTAATGATCGCAATTCGGGAATCCCCGCTGAATATATTTGAGTTTGGAGTTCGTTTTAAAAAATTAGGGACTTGCCCCGATATTAATCAGTATTCGACGGGTATCTGACAAAATAATTAAGTAATGTTAATTCTGGATTAATTTTAGGTCAAAAATGTAAGCTTTATGTTTATTGTGATATGTTTATTGTGATACGTTATGTTTATTGTAATATGTTAAGGTCAACAAATATTTAATTATTACAAAGTATAAAATATTATAGTAAGTATTTTGATTTCCGGAAGATTGATTTTACTGACAGGCGGTGACGACGACAGAGAGAGAGGGAGAGAGAGCGAAAGTACGGACGAGAAGCAAGTTAAAAATCAATCTTCAAGGAGAACACAAGTAAAATACTCGTAATGATTATAGAATGTTGACAGCGTTTTGTACGTGATTTGAATAATATAAGATTGGAGAATTATAAGTATCTAATATATTGCCAATACAAATAAATAAAATTATTTCGATTCTGATCAATGATCATATATATTATTATATACTAGATCAGAGGTCCCCAACCTTTTTTTCATGTAGGCCACAAACATATTTTGGTCTTGGTGTCGCGACCCGCAACAAAAATTTTTTAGGGATAAAAAATATCATTTTCAAAATTAATTATTTAAAAGTGGAAAAGAAAATTACGACTATCACGACGACTACATTATTTTGTCGGTGGGCGTGAATTTTAAAATGGTTTAACAACCCGCGGGCCACAAATAAAGCCCCGGCGGCCCGCGGGCCGCTGGTTGGGGATAGCGGTACTAGATGATGCCCGCAACTCCATTGTACTTAAATTCGTTTATTGCTTGGAAACCGTATATTTTAAAAGAATAGTATTTTGTCCTTCCCCGGGATTCAAAGAACTATCTCCATAACAAATTTTAGAAAAATCGGTCCAGCTTTTTGGACGTGGTAACAGATAGACACACTTTTCGAATTTATGGTGTGGATCAGCATGTTATTTTAATTTTTTGATCAAGATAATGTTAGACAAGGTTATATGCAATAATATTCATCTTCGTCTTTTACCGATTCGAGGATTCAAATTCATTTACCAATTCACATTGATTGGCGTTCTGCATCCATTCAATGTGCAAACGCACTCAAGCAGTTCCAGCCATTTCATTTTCCTCTTCGACAGCGTCTGTGTTTTTGATCGCTGCATCTGTTTATTCTTCACTGTCTGTATTTTCGGTTACTTCCGTTTTTGCATTTCCTTCTTTGTTTTCTATTTTGGCTCCAGTTTTAGCAATTTCATTTACTGTCTGCGGGAATAAAATGCACCTGGCATTTTAATATTCATGAACATTTACACGGTGGTTTTGAGTCGAGCATAATGAGATATTCGTTTCATTAACTAGTTCATTACTGGATAATATAACCACAGTAACGTATGACGGTTGTAATTTTAATATAGTATTATGGACCAAAAATTAAATATTATTATACTGTAATAATATTCTGGGTATTGGTTAAAAAATCAGTGGCTTTTGTTGGTTTGGTTTGCGTGTTTTTTAATTGTAACAAATAAACAAAATAAACTCATAACATTTTATCTGGTCAAACAAAGAACATTGACTAAATTAAATTTTCTTATGATGGTAAGCGAGTACCTACTAAGTTACAAAATTTCATATTATCAATAGAAATGTTTTGGTTTATAATTTTAACAAAACATTGAAATACACAAAAGTGTGCAAACGAAATCGATGAACGAGCACAAAGAAATTTCCATCAAATACGAGAACAATGTACAAACTTTGGAAACCTCTTAGCAATTTATATTGCTATTTATTTTGTAAAGGAGTTTTAAATTAAATTATAAAAAAACTTCTTATAAAACTCTTTAGCCGGCTATAGAAGTTTGAGAAATTAGTAATTTGAGGGAAAACGATTAGTCAGTGAGGGTCTGGTTTCCTTTTAACAAAGTATATAATTTACAAGTTTCGCGCCAATTATAGCGAGACGATTGATGGTTGGCCACATTTTATACTTGTTTAGGACTGTGGTTTCATGGATATTTTGGTTTTATGGTGATGTCTAATGAAAGAGACACCACCGTACCTATACATAATTTTTGTCTGTTTGCTTATTGACATATGATTTACTTTGCAAATGGACAATTATACGTTTCTTTTCGAAAATTAACAAATTAAGTAACTTAAGTAACTTAATACAAGTAATAATGGAGTTCCACATGCATCAGTCTTGGCAAAAGTTATCACTGGGCTACATATTATTATAGTCATCCTTTTAGCTCTTAACTACCTGCATTTATGAAATAAATAGCATGGTATTTTACACAGTTAACTTAGATTGGCGCGAGCACAAATTCTCTTCCTTTATCTTATTTGTGACGTCACAGTTTATGTTACCCCCTAATTGAACCCTTTCGTGAAGAACAATAAAGAGTTGAAAGACTTTGCGTCTGTTTTGTTCGGCGCGGTGATGAAACAATCTCCTGTCTTAGATTAGCGAGTTTGAAGATTGTTTAATATAAACCTTTTCTCTTATAAAAGACTTTCTATTTATTACCTAGTTACCCAAGAGGGTAACTATGTAACAAGTGTAAAGGGTAACTATGTAATAAGTAAGATACTTATAAAGGTATTTTATTTTTGTCAGTTTGTTTATGTCCAATACATCGGAATATGCACACGACGGACAACGACAATACTTTGATTGACGCTGCGTAAATTGTCCAAATATTACTAAGATTACATTAAACATAATTATTTTTTTATTGGCAGCGTTTATAAAATATCAATTAATATTATATTGTGATCGTAGACTAAATACTTCTAAAATAGTTGAGGTGGTGGTTTAAGGCCGTCCCCCGAGCAAACGACCTTGGCCATACATTTGCCGCGTTGCCGAGATCGCGCCAAAACCCTATTATTTTTACTTATCTTAGTTCAAAATTGTCCTAAAAAAATTTAAAACGGCGAATATGTAGTTTATGATATTGTCGATCTATTGGCGTGAGTTTCAAATAAAAGTAATTTGTAAATCCTAAGGAGATGCTGAATATATGCTTGAATTTTAACAAATTGGTATTACTTTGGAAGCTGATATCATGAGTTACGAAACAAAAATAGAAAATTTAAAACGACAAAAGGAATGTTGATATACTGAAGATTATTGCTGTATTTTTATTATAACTTTGTAGCTTTCAGATTATGAGTTTATAAGGTTTTAAATACGGTCAATTACGGAATCTCCGGACGGAACGCCCTTAATAAAAAAATTAATACTTTTTCCGGTGTTTTATGCGCGTAGTGTGTTTCTAAGCGCTACACGCTTATTATAAAACCATACGTAACAACACTTACTTACTGTATTAGTTAGTACACGACAACGGACAAGGCATAGTTTGACCAGACTTAGTCTTCCTTATTTAAAATAGAAAATAGAATAGAAAAATATTTCGTCTGAGATCAAGATGGCCGATTGAATTTTAATTTTCTTTACAAATTTTTTTCTTCCACAGGTGGTAGAAGATTGGAAGTTCATGTCCATGGTTCTCGACCGCTTCTTCCTCTGGCTTTTCACCATCGCCTGCTTCGTGGGAACCTTCGGCATCATCTTCCAGTCCCCCTCCCTCTATGACACCAGGGTACCGGTAGACCAGCAGATCTCGTCCATCCCCATGAGGAAGAACAACTTCTTCTATCCAAAGGACATTGAGACTATCGGAATTATTAACTAAGCTGCTGGCGGCTGGTGAGAAGTAAGGTGTGTTAGAGATGATGATGAAAGATGTGAAATTGTGACAGACTTAAGGTTGCTCAACTCAGCTCAATGAAACAACTTTTCATCGGCATTAACAGAGAAATTATATCTGAAAAAAATAATTAGTAATCTACATGATATGATACGTAATTTGGTTTTGCCATATTTTTTCTATCGGCATCACATATTAAAAAGAAATAAAAAACCAAATCACCTCCAAATCGTTGAATGAAACCACTTTACTCCTTCATTATTTATCAAAAGAATATATAAAAAATATCTACTGCTTTGCAAAACATAAGTTAATAATTTAGTTTTTTTTTTACTTTTTTGAAATATGTATTATATTAAGCCTTAAAAAGGTTTTTTCTCCTATTTCGCCCTATCATGGACGCGGCGAGCATCGTAACCGCCACCGTACAAGGCGCGCTATTATGAATGTTATTTAAATGTCATTTACGTCAATATTCGCACTGACAGACAATCGACCTGCTAATTTAGGGAGAGAGGGCCCTTTAGTTGTGCAAAAAATAAGTAAGCCACTATGAATACGACCCAAGAGCCCGCTCCAGCCAGATTTTCGTCATCTTCATACTTTACCGAAGGTTAGGTAGACTATAGTAACCGCGATCCAAACTTCGTAGTTGCTGGTTGTTCTTACCTCTATAGGGGTCATAAACAAGTAAACTTTCAGCTTTTATAAAACGATGAAAGTCTGGCTGTCGCTGGCTCTTACTATCAGTTCACATTTTAAATTAGCCATTCAAAATTATTGTAACAGGTACCCTGACCATAAGGTTTATATATAGGTAGTAGGTACTAGCTGTCCCGGCAAACGTTTCTTTGCCATATTATATAAAGTATATCGCCTGTATTATTTTATTGAATTAGTGACTAAATAAGTATGTCACCATAGCAACGTCCATCGCTATCCCGTGACCCGCGTCGTATAAACAATGGTAGCTCTTTATAGACAAATAATTTGCAATAAAATAAAATTGCGACTATAATTAAAGATCTAAGCTATCCTATCTCTCAAGTTGGAAAAAAGCACACATTTAAAAAAACAAAACATTAAAATCGGTTAAGTAGTTTAGGAATCCATCGCGGACTAACATCGTGACAGGAGATTTATATATATTAGATATTAACTTTATGACCCTGACACCGCCAATCTGCCAATTCAATGTGTATCTGCTCGCATAGTAAACTAGGTTCAGTTTTAAATACTGTTACGCTAGGGTTCTTCGGATTCGGAGAGAAAGACCTGGTGACTCTCTTGAAGACTTTATTCACAAACACTAGCTCACACTAATCACTAAGTCCAAACACTAAGCACTATCACTGTCACTCACTATTGATCACTTGTTCTCACTTCGAAGTCGCCTCGAAGATCGCTCAGATAAAACTTAACTGACTGCCGGCTTGTTTACCTTTTATATGGCCCGCGACGCTTTCTGGAACGTTCCATTCTGGATTGTTTACGTAAATACGCAATTCACATAAACAATGGTTGGACTTTTCTAGAAAGTACGCGCAGAGGTAAACAACTGTCCGTATCCGTAACAATACCACATCGCATCGCTTCGTCACGTTGCAATGGGAACCTATACTATATAACTAAATTTGGTATATAATCATGTTGATAAATTAACAAATAATTTTACAGTAAATGAAATAATAATTATTATGACACTGTCGTCAGCTGATGGCAAATCTAAATTTAGTTTAAGAGGCCAGTGAGCAGAAAAATATGCATGAATGTTTCCCGGCCAAGCACCATTAGACAATAGATTCATCTAAAAATATACATGGAAAAGGTATGAATGTGGAAAATATACTAACATAAAAAATGTTGTGTTTCATGCGAAAATTCAAAATAGAAATATAATATTGTTTTCTTCTAATTTGCGAAAAATGCAAAGTAGTTTATATTGACATAGTAATTGTGTAATTGACCAGAGTAAATTAGATTAATCTTATTAAGGTCTATCTATAATCTATTACGATGACGAGTTTCATGTTGAAATTTGAGTTTCAAAATAAATATTCTTATCACTGATAGTTATAATATTATTATCATTGAAAAGTAGCTTTAAAATTTTTAATTTGTTAATTTTATTAAGGAAATAAGGGTTGTTAACATAAGTAGAATTACTATTAAGGTTTATATGAATAGTCACTTAATTGTATGGCTGTGAATTTTAAATGTAGTTGAAAAATTGTTTAGATCTAATATAATATTATTGTGGTACTAAATAAAGTATAAATAATAACTTATTGTTTCATTACAAAATATAACCACTTATAAAAATAATAAAAGATACAGGCCCAAAAATTAGCCCTTGTGGTACTCCCATTTCTTTACGTTATAGACAATAATTAATTATTAGTGTGACAGGCTTAAAATAATTAAGTAAATGAGATTTTCTTTATTTCGTTAATGTTTCTCAATTAGAACAGTTACAAGATCGAATAAACTCATGGGACAGTCTTGTAAGTATTTGGCACAGTCTCCATTGGTACCAGATGCTTCTGCCTCGTAGTATGCATCGTCTAGGCCTTCTTCTTTAGACGCTGATGGGCTGTAAGTATCAGAAATATATTTTTGTAAGTATTGTAAAATATTTTTATTACAATATTATCATGCTGTTGCTTACCTAATATCTACACTAATGTTATGAATGCGAGAGTGTGTCTGTCAGCTGTCTACCTGTCCGTAATCTCTTAACGCAAAAACTACTGAATCGTTTTTGTATGACTCAAAATACTTTGAGTCAGGCAAAGGATAGTTTTTATGCCGGAAAATTTATAGTTCCTACGCAATTACGAGCATTAATTTTAGCATTACAATTTACACTACTAAGTTACTGGCACTGTGTCTGGCACGGTGGTATCTGCAATTGTTGAGTGAATGTTTGGTACTCTTTCATAAATAAGCTATTAAGCAGATTGTTATAAAATTTTGTATGGAAGTAGCTTAATCCGAAGAAGTAATAATATGTACTAGTATTTCAAAATCTTATAAGATTATCTAGTACGCAGTACGCTGGAAAACCTAAGCTGGTACAAATAAAACTTTTGACACAATTATTAAAATGATTGGCAACCATTTTGCTAACACAATAAAAGGAGGATAGCCTTTACTCACGTAAATATAACATGCATGATGTGCCCAACGAGACCGTTGTGGTAGAGTGGCGTTTCGGCGGCTTCGCAGATGTTTCTCAGCATACACTCTCTACCGTTCATTCCGTGTCTGGAAAAGAGATGCAGTACGTATCAGAAGTATACCAGGGAATGGTATTATAAATCAAAACGGAGGAAAGGAAATTTATTTGGTTAAACATAAGCTGATACTTTTAAAATAAACAAATGCTGGACTGGTAATCTACAATCGCAAAATGCATGTTGAACGGGTATTATGAATAACAATTTTATGTTTTGTAGCTTACCAGTTACCTATATACTTAAAGCATAATATGTTATTCGAGTTATGTTTGAAGTCAGATCTATTCGAAATCAGTCAACTTTTTAACCGACTTCCAAAAAACGAGGAGGTTATATGTTCGGCTGTGGATTTTTTTTTGTATGTTCAACGATTACTCCGCCGTTTGTGAACCGATTTTCAAAATTTTTGTTTTGTTGTATTAGGTTTTACTCCAATTTGGTACCATGTTCACAAAAGTGGTGACCTGATGATGGGATCCATGAGTAATCGAGGGAACTTCTCGAAATTCATATTGAAACATATGGTGATTTTGATTTTATGAGAAGCATCCTAAGCATATGCTACCAAGACTCAATATTTTGCACCGAGGTATACTATGGTTCCGAAGATACTAAGAGAACTCCGGATTACTTATGGATACAAGTTTGGGAGTTTAGGCGCTGTTTTAAGAACTGAAAGCATATGCTTCTATGCTAATTGCATTCATCATCATCATCATCATTATCATCATCATTATCATCATCATTACCAAGTCAGGGTCACCAATGTCACCAAATTCAACCTTATCCCCAGAGCATAAGGCACACATTTGACATTACTTCTGAGAAGTTAAAGTTGCTTCGATCATGTAACATTCTGTCCCACTTCGCCGAGATATTCTGTAAAACAACCTAATTTCAACCTTTTGCATTGCGTTTAGCGTTCATGGTACAATAACTGTCGTCTGCCGGGTACCGTACTACGAGTATACAGTGCGAGGCGTGTGCGACAAGTCGAGCGTACACCCTATTGAAACTAGTCCGGTGACCGGCTACTTAGCACGTCACACGTGTTCACTTCGATTTTTTTAAAATGTATTGTTTAAAATTGTCTGCAGGCTGCAGCTGATATTATATTTTGTAAGTGTGACTGTAATAAGTAACTACGTAGAATAATATACTTACAGGTGTATTATTCTACGTATAGTACGCGATGGCTTACTAGGTAACTAAAAAGAGTGAAATTATTATTTTTAACAAAAAATTAAAACCGACTTCTAAGGTAAAAACAATAATAGCATCCTTATAATATGAACTAAAAAGTATTAAATAATTATTCCTATCTAATAGTTATTAATAGATGTCCGAATTTATATAATACAACACCACAATGTGGCCGCTTGGGAGTTGAAGCGTTCGAGACCGGTATCCTGCACGATACTTATAATTTGTCGCTAATACCTAGTTTGATCCTTCGATCGTGGATTCTTGGAAATCAATTGTTATTCTATAGTGTCTTGCTCACCGGTAAGATTGTAACAAGATACGTAGAATAATATTATACAGGTGTATTATTTACGTACATAGTACGCGATAGTTTAGTACTAGGTAACTAAAAACTAAAAAAGAGTGAAATTATTAAAAAATTAAAACCGACTTCTAAGGTGCGATTTCATCAAAGAAATGAAACGCGTTCAATGTACACTGAACCGGTTCAAAACGTATAAACGCGATTATAACATCGAATTGCATTTCGCAAACATAAACTGAACGCGTTCACAGCAAATCCGAGTTTTATCTTCTGAACGCCCAAAGTCCGAAGTTTAACGTCATAAAACCCGTTCAAGCCCTGTCTTGGCGGAACGAAAAACATAGACAAAAGAAATGTCAAAATAACAGTTTTGACACATGTGTTTGGTTAGTTTATGTATTGTTTCTTACTAATTTGTAGATAAATTAACGTGAAAAGGCTTTAAATTATGAAAAAATGTAAAATAATCGCGTGACGTCACGTAAACTTAGATTTAATAATCGCGATCAATAGAATTTTATGAAATCCATTTGAAATAGAACGAGATTTACGTCGCTGCATGAACGCGTTCAATGGGAACTAAGTTTTATAAATCGAAGTTTTATGTGTGTTTGGTGAAATCCCACCTAAGGTAAAAACAAAAATTACATCCTTATAATATGAAGTCGGTGCCAGTTCCAAAAGTTTAAAATATTCTGTCAGAGAACTGAAGATTCATCTGGTTCCGACTTCAAAATGATGAAGATTGAGTACAAAAATAGTTGAGTTTTAGCCGAATTCGGAAAAAGGCACTATTAGATAGGAAAAATTATTTAATACTTTTTAGTTCATATTATAAGGATGTAATTTTTGTTTTTACCTTAGAAGTCGGTTTTAATTTTTTGTTAAAAATAATAATTGCTGCATTGCTATCGCAACACGCAAGATACAAAATCACCCTGCCGAGCTAAGCTTCATTGGTAGAAATTCAGATAGAAATGGAGAAACAAAAAGCAGATAAAGTTGAAAATATATTCGAACTTTTAGTCTGTTTTATGAGATAAAAATCAATTCTCTACAAGGTCCTAATATAATAATAGCAAAATTACTAGAGCCTCTTATTTTGGAAAAAATATACAAAAAAATAATGCAAAATGTGTAACAAAATGTTGCTAATAAGTAAACTTACTCCTCAAATTTCGTCTCCAAAACGGTGTAAGCTAATTCTCTGGTTATACTGCGGGCTTGCCGGGTAGAAATTATCTGAAACAGGGATCTACGTTAATTTTATGGGTTCCGTAAGATTTTATCGGAGGTTTACGTTGGGAAGATCCATTCGGAGACAAGGAAGTATCGTAATACCCTTACCATGGCTTTGATATTACAATTGCGCCTTTGTGATAATGGTTGTATGTTACTTACAAAATATTATACTTACAACTTTGATTTAGATATGGGCATTATTTTGATAGTAATCTACTCACGTCCATAGTAATATTAAAAAGAGCGGCTCTTGACTCGGAGGTCGTGGGTTCGATTCTCGCGTTGGAAACATGTTATTTTTCCAAGTTTGGTTAGGACAATGCAGGCTGATCACCTGATGATCCATGCATCGGATGGGCATGTAAAAAGTCGGTCCTGCGCCTGATCTCTCGCCAGTCGTGTCGGTCGTCCGTTCCACTGGGTTATGAGAGTAAAGGAATAGAGAATGCTTTTGTGTACTGCGCACACACTTGCACACTGTAAAATTACTCCTGCGTAGCTGGCCTGGTTTCAATGAAACCGGCTTCCGTCACCGAAACTTGTCACAAGTCCATACTTGTAATACTTATTTACTTTTACTTGTAATATAGAAAGTTTGCTTGTATGGGAATACTTTGGGTCCCAAGAACGGACATAGGAATGATACTTTCTATGCCGAGAAAATGTGCGGTTCCCGTGCTATGAAGTAATTAAAAAAAATTTAGTATAAATTATAAAATATTCTTAACTAGCAAACTCACTGGTAAATTGGGGAAGAGGACTTCATCGATCTGCGTGATGTTTGACAGCACGCTGTAGTTGGATTCGAAGTTGTAGGACACGAACACGTTCTTGTCCGGGATGTCGATCGGCACGGAAATCGCGAGGAAAGTCTGGAAAAATGGCGGTTGCGATTTCATTTAAGAATGTATAATTCACCTTTATCTATCACATAATTATCGTGTAAACAGATCTTATAGTTATACAATTTTTGTTTCTTCGTCTGATAGATAGATAATAACGTGACACAGGGTATGGTTCTAGTATTTTATTTTCTATTTATTTGTATAATGTATTTATTTATTTCTTTAACTCAGGCATCTTGGCCCATATTATAAATACCTTACATACTAACACACATATTACAATTATACTAAAAACTAACACTAACACTAAAACACTATAATATTAAGTGGTAAAGAAACTAAAAGGTGACTAGGTCTTCAATTTCGAATAGTGATGAGCATATTTATATTATATGCTCATCACTATTCATATATTCGTATTTCTAGTACAGTCTTGGTCTTGGTCATATCTGCCTGTTCTCGGTTTTGGTCTAGGTCTCGGTATTGCTTTTTTGCAAGACCAAGTCTAAGCTGCTAGACCAATTTTGCTCATCAGTAATTTCGAATACAGCCAACACTATATTGACATGGAACGAAAACTACGGAACCGAATTTGGCACAGGTATCTCATCTATCATGATCAATTTTTTTACTATGTACTATCAGAGAAGTTGATTCCTATGCAGATGGGGGACCTACGTAGTTTAGTCGCATTACGTCAAACCCAGCCGACTGTTTACAATTAACATTGAATTGACATGATCCAACCAGAGATCCAACTAAATGACGTTTGTCTGTCAACTGCATACGAATCAATTTCCTCGATGGTACAAAAATTGAATATTTTTTATGGTACGAATACCAGCATCCTTTCAAAATCTGGTAAGCAATGCAATATGGTTGAAATTTTAAACTTACCCCGTACAAACTGGTCGGTGGAAAGACGAGAGCTCGCTTCGATATATCATGGCCTCTAGTAGAGACGAGAAGAAAAATCCTGAAATTTTACAAAAAAATGTCAAATTCATAAGCTTTTGTAGGTATGTTATAAAATAAAATCCCGATTTTATTTAACTTATAACCAAGAGAAGTTAGAAAAAGCATTCCTAGAAAATATAACTACTTATAATTGGTTATCCAAGAGAAGTTAGAAAAAGCATTCCTAGAAAATATAACTACTTATAATTGGTTATCCAAGAGAAGTTAGAAAAAGCATTCCTAGAAAATATAACTACTTATAATATAGGTCTACCCATGGTCTTCTACCAGGATCCGAAGGCAATTTGTGACAGCAGATTTTCAAAAACTATTCTTGATCAATGATCAAGGATAGTTTTTGAAAACCTAAAAATTTATCCAATGGATAAATTTTTATATTTGCATGTTTAACACACAGAATCAGCCGCTAAAATGGGTCTAAATGTTTTATTCCAATTACCCCGATATTGCTAGAGTTAATTTATTTTCTCACTTTTTGCCATCAGATTCTGGTAGACCTATAAAAAGTTACACAATCACATCACAATCAAAATTATTACATGATTCCTTTAAGCCCCATAAGAGCATCGGTGATCGCGACAATAATAGAATACAATAGCATTTCCAAGAATCCGCGATCGAAGGATTAAACTAATTTTATACTAGTCATATTATTATTGTATTTTCTATTTTATGTAAAAAAAAGAAAAAAAATGACAAAAATACTTACAATAAAATAGTAGACCGCATTGTGCTCGCAATCAATTTAACACTGAACACCGATGTTAAGTTTTTTACCGCTAGTCACAACTCACACTTAGGTACTAATAACAATTCTTTGTTCTATGTTAATAGTGCCCAATTTTGGGACATTGGTAACGTTGTGACACAAAAATGGAAACATGTGTAAGTTTGAAAGCTTTGGAAGCTAATGTAATAACTTAATGGAGTAATGAAAGGATCTACAAAAAGTTGGAAAAATATTTACAAGGAAAAGAAAGTATTTTGGAATTCCCAAAATAATTAAAGCCATTGAGTGTTTTGCAATGATTGAATTGAAGCCCAAAACTTTATATATGTATAAAATGTCAAAAAGTATGAGAATTTACTTTTTGACATTTTGGGCACGGCAGTGCCCCAGCCAAGCTTTTTAGCAAAGGCACGGCCGTACCATACTTTTCTCGAAGCGGTTCGCGGCTATTTCACACCCCCTTTATCTTCGGTGTTAACAAAGCTAGGGATTTAGAATTTCGGTCACTAGGAGCAATTATTAAAACTAGCTTAATCTCCAAATTACATGAAATTCCGATAAAGAGTTTAATATTTACGGATGGTCAAAGTTACTACATTTTGTCACTGACAAATCAAAATTCTAAGGTACTTCTAGCAGGCTTAGAACCTGGAAATTTGGTACCCGGATAGGTCTTTATTCTCAATGAAAGGAAAAAATATGAAACCAGCCAAGTGCGAGTCGGACTGACGTACATAGGGTTCCGTACCGTAAATTTGTATGGGACCCCCCCTTAAATATTTAGTTTATTTAATTTTTATTATTAATTATTAAATTTAAAGTATAATTGAGTATTTTCTGAAATTTTCAAAAACCTTACTGTTACCATTATGGATGTAGAGCAAAAAAGGGGAAAAAATCGTGTTTGTTGTATGAGGCCCCCCATTAATAATTTATTTTATTTTAATTGGACTATTAGCTTTTATAACGACACCAGGAATACATAATTTATGAAAATTGCAACTATCTAGCTATTGCGGTTCTCGAGATCCAGCCTGGTGACATACGGATGGACGACGGACAAACAGCGAAGATTTATTGATAATAGGGTCCCGTTTTCATCCTTTGGTCAGGAAAACCTAAAAACTAAATATAATATTAAGTATATTATACTTTATAAAATAAAAGAAAAGATTTTTATGTTTGTAACATTTGCAAGAACAGCAGGAGTTTCGACTGCATAATATTTGTTTTGCGTACAAAAGGCTACTACTTATAAAATGTAATCAGTACAGCGATTTACATTCTCACTCGATGTATGGGAGTTTTAGGTTATCACGTCATGAAATAAGGTGTGCTTCTTTCCTGCGTCAAGGAAAGTCGAGACGCTTACATCAGTGCTGCTCAACGGTAATGCTAAAAATGGCCACCTCCAAGTACTTATTCTACAATATGTGAATATAATAATCGACACAGAAATCAAAAGTATTTACGTTACGTTGTCCACCTATAGAACTAACGAAGCCCCAAAGAAAAAATATAAAGGAGATAAAGAATGAGTGCTAAGCTAAGTACAGAAAAGTTATAAAGTGACCAGCACCTGTAGCATGGCTATAGTATAAATACGAAAGTATAGACAAACAGCGGAGATAAACTGAAGGTGCCGGTCCAATCTTTACCGCGGCTAGCCGCGATCGACCAAAATTTAATTAAAATGCTACTTCATGACTAGATTATAGTCTACGTCATAAAGTAGGATTTTATTTGAATGTTTAGGACTATCTTATAGTCTATGTCATAAAGTAGCATTATATTTGATTTCTTACGATCGCGGCAAGCCACGGTAAAGATCAGAACGGAACCTTCAGTTTATCTCCGCTGTTTGTCTATACTTTCGTATTTCTACTGTAGCCATGCTACAGGTGCTAAAAAGAAAATAACAAAAACCTTCAAAAAAGAAATGAAATACTACCAAAACATGAAATGTAAAAGGAGCCAAGCAAAATAATGCATAGCTATTCAATACTTCTGTCGTTAAAAGTTTTCAGATCACATTCAAGCCAAGACTTCAATTTATTTTCTAATTTAAATTAACATTCAGTAAATGTTTTAATAGATTTCTTTATTTTATAATTATTATAGTAGCTTGGCAATGAGCACTAGAGAAATAATCAGCGACCAATTAGTTTTATTGGGTACCATCGGCCACATGATGCGTCGTTACATACAAAAACACTTTACGCTTGCCGTCTGTATAAGTACGAACTCCTCCAAATATGCAGTTTTATATTTGTTTCTATTGTGCTCATTGCCAAGCCACTATGATTGTGCATTATTTTGCTTGGCTCCTTTTACATCTCATGTTTTGGTAGTATTATACTCGTATTATTATTATCATAAATTATTATGCAATTCGTTATATAGCAATCTTAACTATCTGAACGACAGCAAAGAAGTTTAGGAATTTAGCTAGCTATGAATCTCATTTGTCTTTTAAGGGCGTTCCGTCCGGAGATTCCGTAATTGACCGTATTTAAAACCTTATAAACTCATAATCTGAAAGCTACAAACTTATAATAAAAATACAGCAATAATCTTCAGTATATCAACATTCCTTTTGTCGTTTTAAATTTTCTATTTTTGTTTCTTATACTCATGATATCAGCTTCCAAAGTAATACCAATTTGTTAAAATTCAAGCATACATTCAGCATCTCCTTAGGATTTACAAATTACTTTTATTTGAAACTCACGCCAATAGATCGACAATATCATAAATTACATATTCGCCGTTTTTTATTTTTTTTTGGTCAATTTTGAACCAAGATAAGTAAAAATAATAGATAGGGTTTTGGCGCGATCTCGGCAACACGGCAATGGCCAAGGTCGTTTGCTCGGGGGACGACCTTAACATAAAAAATAATCTGTTTAATACGCTATTTTTTTTTCTATAGCCAATATTTAGAGAAATACACAAAAACCGATTTTTTTTTCTGTGTGATTTAAAAATCGAAAATTCAAAAGTAAATGTAGTCTACAAAAAAATATATACATACAGCCGAACGTATCACCTCCTCCTTTTTGGAAGTCGGTCAATTAGTTTAGCTATCAAATTTATATGTTCATAGTATATTATATTTACACGAAAAGTATAGTTCACATTAGTATGACAGCCGAAGAACAAAATTAAAATAGCTGCTTAACGTGAGAGATGAAAAAAAATTGAGAGCCAAATCATCGAGAATGCCGTATTTCATGACATTGAAGGCTCGGTCATTGGTGTCGGGACACATTGTAAAATAGGCCGAATAATTTTGTTTTAAATGGTTAATTTGATATTTAATTTTTCAATGTTTCATTTCAACTAGTCGTGTGATCATGTCGAGTATACCGAGCGGGCACTCGTCTAAGTATATGTCGCAGTTTCCTCTCCTCCCGTTTAGTTCGGCTTCGTAGTATTCGTCGTCTATGGCTTCTTCTCTGGATGTTGATGGTCTGAAAAAATATTTTTATTGATCAAACTTATTATAAGTTAAGAAACGGCCACCAAAAATGCCTTATTTTAGTCAGTCGTTTACTGATCTATGTCAACAATATTATCTGGATTATAGGTACATAACTAGATGATGCCCGCAACTCCGTTGCGCCAAAACTCGTTTGTCGCGCGGGAACCGTACATTTTTTCGGAACAAAAAGTATCCTATGTCCTTTCCCGGGACTCAAAGTATCTCCATGCCAAATTTCAGCAAAATCGGTTCAGCTGTTTGGGCGTGAAAAGATAACAGACAGACAGATAGACAGACAGACACACTTTCGCATTTATAATATTAGTATGGAAGTATGGATATTATAATAGTCGCTGCTACACCGCGAGATGGCGATATCACAATCAGTATATTTTATGTAAATAGCGGCGCAGTCACGGTTTTCCCTCACCGCGAGCATTCATTTGTAATGTAACATTATAGATTCGTTTTTGAGCATTACATTACACGTGTAATGTAACATTAAAGATTCGACTTCGAGCATCATATACAATATCTCCCTGACTGACAGCATTCGCGTGTAATGTAACATTCGACTTTGACCATTCCATGTTACAAGTTGTATCAAGAGCACTGTAGTCTGTATCATTACAAGGTGCGCATTGCAATGCTCGACTCTATAACGTTACATTACAACAATACAAGCGAATGCTTCCAGTGAGGGAACACCTTTACATACAATGGGGATTGTCCATTTTTTTTTAAATTTTGCTCATTACAAAAACATTTCGAGGAATAAGGTCAGTGATCGTTTTTCTGTATATAAACGAAAAAAATACCCATTAGTTACTTATATTTTTGAACAAATATGTTTAACCTTAGTTTGACCTGTAATGGCGTTAAATTAGCAATAAATTCGACCAACATTACGTTTCAAACTTTTGGTAAGCTTTTCGTATCAGCTTTCACATAATGATAACTTGTATTTGACGAACCAGCCATTATAAATAAGAATCAAAGGAAAAAAAACATTCTGCAGAGGTCAATTGGCCGCCGATGATGACGTCAGAGCGAAACTTTAAAAATTTATTGAGAAAAAACTAGCCAATGAATTTCAAAATTATTGAATTTATATTCTTAAAATACCCTATTTTAACGAAAAAAAATATAAAAAGTACATGTAATTTTTTTTGGACAATGCCCATTGCTAGTTAGTTATCTTGTGGTGTACCCGCCAAACCGCGCGTTCGTATAATATACAGTTATATACATTCAAAGTCAGTAAGTATAAACAAACAGCGTACATGCAAGTAGATCAAAATGTAGACCACGAATGATGACGTCATTATGGCGTGGTCATGTTTTCATATTTCAGCTGAGTATACAGATATTTACGGGGTTCCATCAGAGAATTTGATTCATAGGCAGATGGTGGACCGGTTATTCGGTGGTGTTTATGCCATGCCAATGTTAGTCGTGATTTCTCAACTAGACATAACTTGACCTGCTGCTTCTGCCTATGAGTCAATTGCTCCTATAAAACATCATAAAATTTTTATACAGTAATAAGGGTTTGTATATGTTCCTTAGAACGAGTTGACTGTGAAAGTAGCAGAGTAGCAGCGCTGAAAGAGCAATAAATTTTTTGCATTATTAGTATGGGCGAGCGTCACGAATTTTCCCACACATAAGTGAAAAAAATATAAAATAAGAGGTGTCAAGGGACACCCGAATGGAACAAAGTTATTTCATGTTCAAAAAACCTGTAGTATCTTCTTCTATATCTTCTATACTTATTATAAAACAAAGTCGCTTTTTTTCCCTTATATCCCTTTGTTCCCTTTAAACTTAAAAACTACGAAACGGATTTTGATGATTCTTTCGATTCTTTCAGTGTTAGATAGCCCATTTATCGAGGAAGGTTATAGGCTATATTTTATCACGCTAAGACTAATGGGAGCGAAGAAATAGAGGAAAATGTGGAAAAACGGGGAAAATTATTTGAAAGGGCTAACTTGAACGCGCTAATCTTAGGAACTACTGGTCGGATTTGAAAAATTCTTTCAGTGTCAGATAGCCATTTATTGAGGAAGGGCTATATTTTATCACGCTAATACTGATAGGAGAATGTGGAAAAACGGGGGAAATTATGTGAAAGGGCTTATCTCGCAAACTACTGGAGCAATTTTTATGTTATTTGGCACAGATAAGAAGTAGACCACGTGAAGGATCATCGATTTTAATCATTTTTTTCAGTGGCTATATTATATTTTATACCCGTGCGACGCCGGGGCGGGTCGCGGGATAATATTATACACTCAAAAAAATATTTAAAAAAAACGCCATCTACTGACGCGTACGCGGAGTACTAACAACACTGTTAATTCTGTTGCTATTAATTCTCAAAAAACGCCATCTAGTTGACGCACAGGAATACTATCAACGCCCTCTGCCCCTACCATGCAGGTACTAATAAAAAAGTTTCGTTACAACTTTTTCAGTCAAAACTCTAGAGTCTAGCCCAAGGCGCAACGCGCGATAAGAAACTACGTTCCAAAAATACTCTTGCAACGCTGTTACTTTCACAGTAAACTCTATACATAGGCCTGGAGATACTGACACAAAATTCTTGGTCATTTGTACCAGTATGGCGGTTTTACAGGGGTATAATTACGTAAAGGCAAAAAGGAAAATGGTGGTCATAGCGCTCGCACTGGCAGCCCAAACGCGTGGGCCTTAATCGAACGTGTCGGATAAATAACGAGTGTCGAACGATTTGTTCCACATTGCTTGTATTTTCAGATAGTCGAAAAAAATAAGTAGGCGAAAGCGTAATGCCATACTTGTCGGGTGCGGCTTACAGCCCGCCATACCGACGCGAATACGTTAATTTTAATAAAAAAATTTAACCATTTGTACCAGGCTAATTTTTGCATAGCTAATCATCGTCGAGTAGCCATTCACGAAAATCACCTTGCCATACTTTTCCGACAGGCCCCAATGGCCGCCATACCACAAAGGTGTAATTTATTATCATTTATCATAGATAGATATCATTTTGTTTTCTGATATCATACTGTTATCATACTGTATAATTATACATTTAAATATTTCTGTACTTTTATCATCATAGTCGGATAAATCTCGAAGGGCCGTTGGAAGGAGGTGTGTTTTGCAAGTCTGCAGTTGGCAGATTTAGGCAGCAGTGGCAAACTGCCAAGTGTCAGTTTTTGAGGAATGGCCTACATTAGCGGCCAAGTCTGACATCAGTGATTTTCGTTAGAAAATGCATTATAAAAAGCTGTTAGCGTCAGTGCTGGACCAAAGATTCTAACAGGTTGAAAATGATTTTCTCTGTATAGATTATTCAACTCTGCTATAACTGGACATGTCTCAATGAATATTAATTTGCTAGTGTCTATGCTTAGCTTTGACATCGTCTTTGTGGGCTTTCTTCAAAAAGCAAAAGATAAAGGAAGCATTAAAATATGGTACACCATCCTCATCACTTTGATGAGTGGCAGTCCACCGTGATATTTTGTGTAACTTTCTGCCGAGCTCTTCTCTAAAACTCTGGAAGAAACTGTCACCAGTAGTATTTCCGGACCAATAAGAGCTGCACACCTTCTAGAAGAGAGCGTATTCCCTCTTAAAAGGCAACGCACAAGCAGCTCTTCTAATGTTGCGAGTGTCTATAGGCACCGGTAGTTGTTTTCCGTCAGGTGACCCGTTTGCCCCCTATTATATGAAAAAAATATGCCATTGGCATAAACTTACGTGAATATAATATGCATGATGTCCCCGACAAGTCCGTTGTTATACAGCGGCGTCTCAGCGGCCTCGCAGATGGAGCGTAGAAGACACTCCTTGCCGTTCATGCCGTTCCTGAAAAATGGGTGTTTATATTACCCGACTGTGGCAGAAAGAGGGTAATTTTAGGTGGCATTATAATTATTATTATGATCGTATATTTATTAGATTAGGACTTGAGAGATATGTGGCGGTACCCACAATTCGCCTAACAATCCAACATCGCGCTATCGAAGTTTCGGAGAACGGCAAGATATATACAACGTATGAAATGACGTCAGTGGGCTTCGGCCTGACCGGGCATACCACCTTGCTCGGTCGGAAGATCTTCCTTTTCGGCCGCCACGAACACCGTTAAATTGGTGACCACCGACAAGAACACGCATCCTTCTGGACATCAATCATCATCAACACTCACACACCGTTAAAATATAATAATAATATATATGGACACTTCACACCACGCCAGTCTGACCCCATGCTAAGTACCCAAGTCGTTTAGGATTGATTCAGAACGCAACGCGACGCGGAGATGCATTTTTAAATTTATACGGATGTGACATATTCGCAAGACGTCTCACGCAATTAAAATCTGTCAAATCCATACAAATTTATGCCCAGTCACACCTCGCCTCGCCTCGTCACATTGCGGTCTGAATTATTGAAACTTAATGGTTATAATAATATAACTCAAAGGTGAAACTATCTTAAAAAGATCACATCTACATAAATCATCTTCCTTTAAAATGCCTAAGAAACTTACAATAAAATAGAGTTTTGTAAAATCATAAAATATGTTACAAAATCCTAAGTACAACATAGTAAAATAATTTTTAAGTCTCCATTTATTGAATGTAGCCGAGCGCAATGGCCGCACCGGCCGCGTTGGCTCTAGCACTAAACTCGGCTATATTATGTGCCCCAGGGAGAACATTTTCTACTTTTACCACCCGTACATGAAATTTTAACACATGGGTATTGGGTAGTATTGATTGGGTTTTATTAAAATTTGTGATGCAACTTATTGTATGTAAGACATTTTACTAAGGTTTTAATAATGCAATGTAATTATTCTAAATTCTAATGATACTTTGAATATGACATAGAAAACTTTTGTTTTGGCTCCCTAATTGGACTCATGAGCATCGACGCTCTAACCACAAGCAATGTTGGAGTAAAATTCTTTTGGATTTACGGCAAAACTTTTTGAAACATGATTAGAAAAGAGTTTGTATTTAATCACAAATACAATCATTATCTTTATTTCAGACAACTATGGTGCATTTTTTGGAGTTTACTCCTTAAGAATCGATTTTTTTATATAAGGCGCCCGGTATGAGAAAAATCCGAGGGGTAAAACCTGCTAAATGTAAAAAAAATGTGTCACGTTTTTGGAATCATCGGACATCGGAATATTATATTATTATATATTTTTTTTTGTTATAAATATCAATAATTAATATTGTTATAGTGAAGTTATAATTTTTATCATTATACTGGCTAAAGTGAACTAAAAGTATTTTGAAATAACTATGGCAGAAAGGGGTGTAGATAATATTGCCGGAACATCTGATTTCATATGATATTAATCTTTTTTCAGTTGAATAAACTCTTTTTGTGTATGGTTAGATACTCGTACTTAAGGAGTAAACTCCAGTCGTGCGTCGGAGCTGACACACTTTTTTATTTTTGGTAATAACCAGCTATAATTGCCCATGTATCTTAGAAAAATTGTACGATGAATTTATTTACCGGAATTTTTTGAAAATATTTTAACGAAACTGAAACCTTAAACTTTGAGGTTTCAGTTAATTTCGTTAAGATTCCATAAAATGCAAGCATAAAAGTAACCAGCTGTCACATAAAAAAAGCCACAAACAGCACTAAAAAGCCATAAAGCAAATCAATAAAATCGAATACTTGGATAGTAAATAAAAATTGAATCCACGACAAATAGTATTCCATTATAGGAGTGTAGCACAAACAACTATCAAAGTTAGTCACATTGTGAACATAATTGAAGGTATCATGTAACGTACTCCTTGAAACTCGTCTCCAGGACGGTGTACGCGAGCTGCCGCGTTATACTGCGACTGTGGCGGGATGATACTATCTGAAATAGAATAATAAAATAGTTAAAAAAAAACTAAAAACACATTTTTTTACAAACATTTTTTATGAAAATTAATGCAATATCATTGGCTCTTAAGGGTCAAATCAGACCGCAACGTGACGCGTTGATACATTTCTAAATTTGTCAATAGCGAGTAGAAATAATGATAATATTATGTATAATATTATACTGTTAGTATTAAAAATGGCAGTATAATATATTACAAGATATCTTTAATATAAGATTCTATCAGAGAAATTGATTCCTAGTCAGATGTGGACCTAAATAATTTGGTCGCGTTAAGTCAAACCCATACGACCGATCACAGCTAACATGGAATTGACATAAGCCGACCACATGACGTAGGTCCCTCAACTGCCTAAGAATCAATTTCCTCGATGGTACATGTTATATTAAACTAATTAAATTTTAAATAAAAGTACAAAATATGTGTGTCTTTCCTTATGTTAATTTTACACGCCGAATTCCGAAACCGCTAACTAATTTTGATTTTCCTCTAAGTTACGGTAAAAACAAAAGGTAGTTTTTTTTACAAAGGGTTTTAGTTGCAGTGGAAAGCATTATAAAGTGTTGATATTTACCGGTAAATTTGGGAAGATAACTTCATCGATTTCAGTGATGTTGGTTAGTACGGCGTAGTTGGCTTCGAAGTTGTAAGAAACGAATACGTTTCTGTCCGGTATATCCACTGGCACGGCAATCGCCAGAAATGTCTGAAATTGAAAAAAAAAAAGAAATTTAATCACGAATATTATTAAAATAAATAAAAAATAATTATAATTTTTTTTGCTAATTTTAGTCTAGAAAAATTCGTGAAAATCCAGGGAAGGTTTTCAAGGTAGAAAACTTATGGGTTAAGTGATACGAATTTCACGGTTCATCTAGTAAAGGCTAAATTTGTGAGTGGGAAAATTGATACGAAATGGAAAAGATTGATCAGGAACGATACTTTGGGCCCTCGATTATTATGAAAAGGCCGTCACTTAGGCTACTGTTTTTTTGGCCTCGATGCAGGTAAAAGCTTGTCTATAGTAAAGACGAAACAACATTGTGTTTACCTAGCTTTGTTAACATGGAAGATAAAGGGGTGTGAAATAGCCGCGAACCGTTTCGAGAAAAGTATGGTACGGCCGTGCCTTTGCTAAAAAGCTTGCCTGGGGCACTGTCGTGCCCCCAGATATCCAAGATTCAAGGTAACTTAGTTTAGGTTGTTTGCATATTGCAAGGTCGAAAATCAAAATTTTCAACTTTAACTCTGCATTGGTATTAATACCTGCTTATCGTTTGAGAACTACATTTGGTTTGTCAATATCTCTCTAACTCGAAATATTTTTAATTCATTCAGCTAAAAAGAAAAACTATTTTACTAAACAACACTTTTACAAGAACGCAATCAATTGCATTGTAAAACATTGTTATTTTGATTGAAAGCTACCAAACCTTTGGAAGGCATTTCACTTTTAGAAAGCACTTCCAAAAGGGACAAAAGGAAACAAGCATCAAAGGCGTGCAAGCGCAGTATAGACAGAAGTCTATCTAAAATGAAATTCGCTTTAAATCGAAAATCGGAGAACAGCTTATAAAAATGCCTCTAACTGAAAAAAACAGTTATCGTTTTTCCTCGTAAGGGAACGTCCAAAAATAACACGAGTGATATAGGGTGAAATATTTTGACCGTACCCCCTCCGGGTACGGTCAAAATATTTCACCGAATCACATTTTATCAGGGTGTCAGAAAAATTATCGTATTTTTTCGAGCATAATTTGAGTAGTTGCATATTTTTTTATTTTATTATTATCACATTTATTTATTACTAGGTAACGCCCGCAACTAACAACTAAGTTATCGCGCGGGAACCGTACATTTTTCCGGGACAAAAAGCCTCCTATGTCCTTTCCCAGGACTCAAAGTATCTTTATACAAAATTTCAGCAAAATCTATTTAGTGGTTTGGGCGTGAAGAGGTAAATTAAACAGACAGACAGGCAGAAAGATGGACAGATAAACATACTTTCCGTTTTATAATATTAGTATGGAAGTATGGATGGGAATGAGGCTTAGGTGCAATTTCACCAACGAGGCTCGAATTAGTATCATGTTACCTCTTTCGTTTTTCATAATAAATGAAAGAGAAGACATGACATTTTAACATGCTGTTAACACTAACAGACGTTGGTGAAATTGGGCCTTAGTGGAGACAAAACTCACCATAATAATATACCTACCTTACCAGTTACCATAGGGTTAAGGTCAAAAACGTCTTACGTGATTCATGGACGCCTAACGTGCACTTTGCTCTAACGAATATGTAAATAGGCTAACGAGGCGTTTACTTTACCTTTAAATATTTTAAAATTCATTAGGAAACGTGCTAATACGAAAATGCAGCGTGTTCGGTTTTTAAATGTTGGTAATCAGAACAAGCTTGCAATGCCTTCATTTTAACTGTGCCTTTAATTTACCTTGATGTTCCTGAATTTAGGATCTTAATTAATAACCCTGAATTGAGACCGCTGAATTAACAGGATTTTTAGACTACTCAATTTAGGTTCTTTTTTATTTCAGGTTTTTGTATTTAGGGGCCTGACTTTAAAGCGAGTTTAGAGTTCAGACGACTTAATTTAGACTACCTACTGAATGGAATAAAAAATCCTGAATTAGAATCACTGAATTCAGACCACATAAATTTGAAGATAAAATTTAGGATCCTGAATTTAGCTTCCTGAATTTAGGTTCCTGTATTTAGATTCCTGAATTCAGGTGAACCTTGGGCCTTTTGAATTGCCCTATTGATTAACATTAAAAACACAAAATAAAGAAATAGTGAATACATTACCCCATATAAACTGGTACGAGGGAATATCAAAGCTCGTTTGTCCAAGTCATGACACTTCACCCACGATGGACTGAGAAGGAGGACCCTGGAAAATTTTAATGTTTGATATTATTAATGAGAACAAAACAATTAATGCAATAAATCAATCAGGAAAATACTACTAAAATTAAGGTAAGTACTTGAAATAAAATATGAAATGGATAACATAATTTTATTTAATACTAGCCGTCCCGGCAAACGTTTCTTTGCCATAATATAAAGTATTTTGCCCATATTATTTTATTGAATTGACTAAATAAGTACGTCGCCATGGCAACGTCGATCGCTAGCGCGTCGCTCAAACAATGGTCGCCGTCAGTCTCACGTTGTAATAATTTACTATTATTTATTCAACAAATGCACTTATCAATATATAAAGTACCCAGTAGCCGATTCTCAGACCTACTGAAATCTGAATATGCATATAAAATTTGGTAAAAATCAGTAAAGCCGTTTCGGAGGAGTTCGTGGACTAACATTGTGAAACGAGAATTTTATATAAGTATAAGATTATACATATTTTATTGACTACATTTTTATAATGTAAAAAAGGTAACAAAACGGCTAGTATAAAGTATGTATATGCTAATAGGATAATTTTATATTTATTATAAGACTTTCATAAACGTGATTTTAAGGTGCAGTGGTTGTTGCAACTACGTACAATGGGTTTTTTAAATAACGTTTTTTGTAAAGTAAATGTCATTATTTAAGTATAAAAAAGTACTGTTTTAAAATTGAGAAAATTTCCTATACGCAAAGGTATATCAGTACACAATTTGAAAAATTCTGCTCGATAGAAAAAAATCTCAAAGATGACTATTATAACGCTGTTTTTCATAATTAAATCATTTTACGGCTAAATTACACACTTTCTAGAAAAAACAAAAATTGTAGTACATTTGTCATAACCTAACCTAAACGATTTGATATATTTGATTTGTGTAATACTAAAAACAAAAGGTTTTTTCTCCTATTTTCTATTATCAAGGCACGCGGCGAGCGCGTAACCGCCACCGTACAAGGCGCGCTGATATGAATGTTATTGTAATGTCCTTTACGTCGATATTCGTACTGACAGACATCGACCTGCTAATTTTCGGGACTACTGGGCCTTAACTATTAGTGAGGGACGTTTTAGGGTTCTGTAATCAACAAAACTTGGTTGACTACGGTACCCTATAACGGAACCCTAACCAGCTAATTTTTTGTATATTGGTAGGTTAATAGTTATATAATTTAAGAGTAACATTGTCCTACAAATAGAACTATCCATGGACAATTTTTCTATCTCTGCTAGCTACCACTTTCCAGTTTTTTCGCAGATAAAAAGTTGTTTGTCTTATCAAAATGAAGCTACTCACAAAAAATTAGCTTGTTAGTAATAAAAACAAAATGTTCTAGGGCTCCCGACTATATTTGTTTGTGCCAAAGAAAATAAATATTCTACTGAGTAGACTGTATAATATTATAATGCTGAGAATTTTCAATATCCATTACCATAGTTCCAATTTGGTAACAGTGGGTTTTGAAAAATGTGTTTGTTTCTTTTTAGTAAAATATAAAAAATGTTTTGGCAATAAATAACGTTTTTTTGTTCTTTTTTTAACATAAATAATAACTTTTTTACAAAGTAAGATAATTACATATTTTTTTAATTTCGCACACTGCACTGATTTTTTTTTAATAGAACAATGTAATAAAACATACTCACAGATAAACACACAAATATTTCCAACTCATGGTGAGACCACAACTAGATTATGACAGATAATCTTCAGTCGGTTCAAAAATTAACGACTGCCCGTTAACTGGAAGCTCGTGAATTTCAACTTGCTCTGAACTCGATAATGTGTTAATTTTTCACCGTACCAATAATCTGTTAATTTTATGGTCCTAAATAGTTTTATCTACATTTTAAAAAGGGCATTGGCCTATTAATCCAACCAATAAAACGACACAAAATTCATACTAATATTATAAATGCAAAAGTGTCTATCTGTTTGTCTGTTACCTCTTCACGCCCAAACCGCTGAACGGATTTTGTTGAAATTAGGTATGGAAACACTTGGAGTTCCGGAAACGGGCACAGGATACTTTTTTCCCGGAAAAATGCACGGTACTCGAGCGATAAACAAATTTTGGCGCAACGGAGTTGCGGGCGACATCTACTCTATATATTATATAATAAAAAATCGGCCAAGTGCGAGTCGAACTCGCGCACGAAGGGTTCCGTACTGTTATATACGGAAAGTTGGTAAAAAATTGTGTTTTTTTGTATGCGAGCCCCCCTTAAATTTTTATTTAATTTGAAGATTATTATTAATTATTAAAGAACACGTATTAATATTTAGGCCTTTGTGAAAATTACAAGTGCCTACCTGTTACCATTATTGATTACGAGCAAAAAAGCCCAAAAATTCACGTTTGTTGTATGGGAGGCCCCCTTAAATATTTACTTTTTTTATTTTTAGTAAGTATTTATTGTTATAGCGGCATCTATACACAATCTGTGAAAATTTTACAAGTCTAGCTATAGGTTCTTGAGTTACAGCCTGGTGACAGACAGACGGACAGACAAACATCGAAGTCTCAGTAATAGGGTCCCGTTTTTACCATTTGGGTACGAAACCCTAAAAATGGATCCTCAAATGTATTAGTCGCGCTAAAACTCGAAAACGGCTGAACGGATTGGGCTGATTTTAGTCTTAAAATATTCGTAGAAGTCGGGAAGGTTTTGCGAGTAAGTAATATTATGATAATAACGACAATTAAATTTTCCTCATACAAAATGTTCTTACCTGTTTGTTACAAAGAATCGGTATTTTTGGCATAGCACGTAGTTCCTAGATAAAATAAGGGAATCTACAACATATATCAATAATAGCCAAATTATCGCGTATTTGTAAGAATAAAAACACTAGACGCTTTCTAAATTCAATTTGACACAAAAACAAATATTTTTTATCAAATACCTACATTTTCTAACAAGTCTGCTATAATTGACATTTCGATAGACTATAGAACAAAGAATACTACTTCTTCTTTTTTTTTTTTTTCGTTATGGATCTCGGCTTTTAAACCATGGCCAGTGTCAAGTAAAGTTTTGGCGGGAAAAAAAAATTTCGTAAAAAATTTACAAAATTTTCAAGTTGTTTTTCCAGATTATCGTCAAGTCGAAAGTCTAGTCAAAGTCTAAAAAGTAGTCGGTAAAGTCAACGAGTCAAGTCAGTTGTTTTAGTAAAGTGGTAGACCCTTTACTAAAACTTTCGATGGAGTTTTGGAGGGAACACAAAATGGCACGTTTCTTGAAGTTGTGTAAAGTTGTTTTTCCAGATTATCGTCAAGTCGAAAGTCTAGTCAAAGTCTAAAAAGTAGTCGGTATAGTCAACGAGTCAAGTCAGTTGTTTTAGTAAAGTGGTAGACCCTTTACTAAAACTTTCGATGGAGTTTTGGAGGGAACACAAAATGGCACGTTTCTTGAAGTTGTATCACTTGCCCACACTTGTGCACGACAACGAATATTTAATGGTTAATATTCTACCAACATTACACATTAAAAACCGAAATAACACAATTATAGGAAAATAATACAAAAACAAAACGTCACTCTTTCGTATACCCGGCAAAACTCCTTCTTCTTCTCTTAAATTGCTCCTGCGTGAATCCAAAGTGAATCGCCTACCTCAGAGTGTGATGACGGAGACTGTAATATTATAATACCACTTAAAATAACCCATAGGGGGTTTGCACCATAACTATAACTGTAACTTTAACAATAACTTTAACTATAACCACAACGCAAAATGTCAAATCTTTGGTTAAAGTCAATAGATAATGGACGCCATATTTAACGATAACCAGAACCGCTCAAACTTATATTGAAATTTTTTCGTGAAAATAATAATTGTAACCACGGAATATTAATCCTTCGATCGGGGATTCTCGGAAATGCTATTGCATTCTATTGTTGTGGAGATCACCGGTGCTCGTACGGGACTTACAGTGTTGTTATAACAAATATTTTTCCTGACGATTTTACGGATACTTAATTCATTTTTTATACTCTTAACCCCATTAACTATAGCTATAACAAAAAAATAAGCGCAACAGACATCTGTCAAATTCTGTGGTCAAAGTTAAGGTTAAAGTTAAGTTCCTTAACTATGAGTTATGACTTATGACCATAACTTTGACCATAACTGTAACTTTAATCACGCCGTTGGTGCAACCCACTCTTAAAAGTTAATTCGTCTTGATTTGATCATCATGTTTTTTTTTAATTGACGATATTCGCCATTACATAAGTGAGGTCATTTGAAAAAAAATTGTTAAATAGGTACCCACGAAAAAATTATTATCTCATTCTACTCTTATCTCTTTACAATTAATTAAATGGCGAGCAGGAAATCAAATAGCAACGGTCGTCGAAGCCGATTTAGTTTTCGAACGACGTTTGATTTCGACGTAGGCTTCCTTGCTCACCAATATCTTCTTTTTTAAGAGTAACAAGTTATTTAAGTGATTATAATAGCGAAATTATTTTAAACAAAGCTACACATTAAGTTTTCGAGTGATATTTGTATTCTATGCGAGGGCTTCGCCTCCCGAGCCCTCCTTTCCAGAAAATAGTTGCTTAAAACAACCCCCTACTTGGGGTTCTTCGACTTCTTCCCCAAAAATCGGTAACTTCAAATAAAATGGCTTCGCGTCGTTAGTGTTACGTTTTTTCTCTTGTTTTAAAAAGTTCTTGATTTGATGTGAATATCTCAAGGAAAACAACCCATTCAGTTTTGGAGTGAGGTTTGATTACTATACGTGGGGCTTCGGCCCCCGATCCCCCTAAATTGATATGTCACGTAATTAGTAATAAAATTAAATTAAGAAATTTAAAAAAACCCCCGCCAAACAACTTTAAAAAATAATAAAATAATATTTACTGCCTTTAAGTCCAAATAATTCCTAACTTGTGTAAAGTAATATTTTAGTCCATAATTGTTGTCAAGGTGTGTCGTGGGACCGCGCCGTCAAGTAAACTACAACATACAACCGCTAAGTCACTGACTATCTCGATTCAGTTCGCTATGAATTGATTGTGAAATGAAATCAAACAATTATTATTAATAATAACAATAAAATTGGAACAATTAGAGATCATAAAAGAAAAGAAAAATAACAGATTTGCATTGTTGAATGACCAAACTTGCTTGACTACGTCACCGCTTATTAATATGTTCGGGGGTACTGGTGAGGGTAGTGGGGGTAGTGGGGATAGTAGCGGGGCTTGATAGGATATAAAAGGCGGTGTTTTGGCCGGCGGCGGCACTTGACGGACGTTGTTCGTAGAGTCCACATCCTGAGGATGCTCCGGTGTTGGAGCGAAACGCGCGTCGAGGTTTTCAACCTGCATGGTGGTGAGGGACCTTGCACGGATTTGCCAACATTATTGCTTGTGTGGTGGTGGTGTTTGCAAGTTCTTGCATGCGAGTGTACGCATAGGCAGTGTGGGAGGAGGGAGGTGCTGTACGCATGCCTATGCGTGCACCCACTCATTTACTTAAAGGTGGAAGTTTATTTCGCGGAATATTGCTAAAAATAATAACAAACTAAATTTTAATCTACATTAGCGGTCCCCCGACACACCTTGACAACAATTATGGACTAAAATATTACTTCACACAAGTTAGGAATTATTTGGACTTAAAGGCAGTAAATATTATTTTATTACTTTTTAAAGTTGTATGGCGGGGGTTTTTTTAAATTTCTTAATTTAATTTTATTTCATACTTTTTAAACTTGTGTTGGTTAAAGTACAGAAAAATTCCTATCAACAGAATCATAAGTATTCTCATGATTACCATCTATCAATGTCCTTTTCGATGAGGCTGTTAATATGAGCCCAAACATGAAACCTCCCCTTTGGGTTTATACGAAGCTCGGTTCCTATAGAATCCAGGTGATGCTGCAGCAGCAGCATATAAAATATATTTACTGTTTATCTACTTCTTACTGGTTGTCGCAATTAAAATGAGCCTAAACACGAAACCATCTACTCTAAGATGGCGAGGAGTTAGATATCCTATTGATTATCAGGTTATGGTGCATCACCAGACCAACTTTTCATTATTATGTGTATACGTATATTGTATATTCACAAATGTCACGAACTAGAATGAAATATAAAACCCATCAAATGACTACAAGTTGCTAAAGGCCTTTCATGAACCAGATAAACCCTGACTGTCCAGCACTGAGCAATAAAAAAAAAACCAGATCAAAATCGGTCCACCCGTTTGGATGCTACGATGCCACGGGCAGATACACACACAGACAAACAGACAGACAGACAGACAGACAGACTCGTCAAACTTATAACACCCCTCTTTTTTGTCGGGGGTTAAAAATAATGAAATACAGAATATTATTGTTAAGTGAAACAAAGTTCCCCGGGTAATCTAGTAATTGATAAATACATACAATATAGCAAAATCGGTTCAGTGGTTTGGGCGTGAAGAGGTAACAGACAGACACACTTTCGCATTTATAATATTAATAAAAATTATATAATACTTCGTAGATAGGAACACAAATATTAGTATATTTTTGTGTTCCTATCTACACAGAACGCACGTGTAATCGAACTTATAAAATTACATGTTCTGACTGACTGACTGATTCATCATCGCTGAGCAAAAACTGTTAAAGTTACAGCCACGAAATTTGGCGAGTAGGGTTGTTTTGTAAAGTAGACACCCACTAAGGAAGGAATTTTGAAAATTTTACCCCGAAGGGGGTGAAATAGGGGTTGAAAGTTTAAATGAAAGTCCGTCATTTCTTAAGTTAGAAACATGAAAGTTTATTTTTGGACTGCTGATTAAAAATGAATGGATAGGTATTTAAGCGTTTCTGGTAATTCTACCCCCAAGGGGGTGAAATTTGAGTAGAATGTTTCAAAGAAAGTCCGTCATATCTTGAGTTAAAATATGAAAGTTTATTGACGTTTGCGTTTGACGTTTGCTTAAATAGGGTCTCGTTTTTACCCTTTTTATAAGGAACCACAAAAAGGGGAAAATTATCCATCTTTGTTAATAGACTATGTTAACGCGGACGAAGTCGCGGGGAACAGCTAGTTTATGATAATAATGTGTGTAATTGTGGTCGAGATGTTTTAGATTATCTTTTTAGTTTATTATTCACTGGATCCCTACTAGGTTTAACCATCTTCTCTCATTAATTTTCAGGTCATAACTTCTGACGTGAGTACATTACTTACCCATCCCAAAAATGTGCATATTAGCGTTGAAGAAGTTTTCACTTGTGAAACTGCAGTAGGCGAAAACAAATAAGAATTTTGATGAATGTGAGTACAGAAACTACATTTAGGGTAGTTGCGGTCGGTTAATCGTGCCCGTGACTGTGCCTAGACGGGGAGTGGAGCACCATGGGGTTTTAGTGGGTAGTTCCTCGGAGAGTCCCACATACCCCGGCCGATGTCCCTAACCCGCTGGGGATGCGCAAAGCATTTCCCCATGTAAAAAAGGGTCAATTCAGACCGCAACGCGACGCAGATTGGCATGACGCCTCACGCAATTTAAATCTGTGAAATCCATAAGGCTGGTTTTAGTGTCACGCGGGCCGTCGGTACGAATCGCTCCGTAGATCGATTTGTATGAAATTTTGAGTAATGCGGACGGCCCCTCCGTATTACTCTAAAACGCTCCTTAGAGCGTAATGCACATTGCGTTTATACGGAGCGATCCATACCGACGGTCCGCGTGACACTAAAACCAGCCTAAGAAATGCATATTCTACGCGTCGCGTTGCGGTCTGAACTGACCCGATGGATGTTATGTGATTATGATCATGGTCATCATTGTCCATATCGATTCTTATTGTTGACAACAGTGCTGTGGCAAACACAATATGGGTGATAGTTCAATTTGATGTTCAATCAAAATATTGCTATCGCCGGCGCTGCGGTCAATATTTACATGCGCCTAAATTGCTTTCGTACCCATCTGATGAGTCTATAGCGTAGAGGGTACAATGCGTTAACGGATTAGAGTAGGGCTTCCCAAACTTATTTGTACTGTGACGCCCTAGGGACTTTGCCATTTCTTGACAACGCCCCTGAACCCAGCCCCCCAAAAATAATTTCCAATTTTAGAACCAACCTATACAGGTCATCATAAGAACACTATTTGGACATTTTTATTTTTATGAGGAAATAATGACCTAATCAAAACTTAACCCTCCGTGCACCACGTGGATAAAAGTTACACCGCGCACCACGTGGGGTTTGTCAAACCCCAACACTTATCTGGGCAAGGAATGAGTAATTTGTATTTATTTTTTTATTTTATTTCAAAAAACTATTTTTTGTTTATTTAATAGTAATCTAAACGAATACTGAGTTAAATATCTCCCATTTTTAATCTTTTACAGCCAAAAATGAAAATTTAGTAATCTTTTACCAAGTAACACATATACTCTTCTTTGGGCTAGCTCCTACAATTAAAAAGTTATCTTTTATTTTCAATTCTGCTTGAAAGTTTAAAACTACCCTTTATAAAGAAAACAAATTAAAAATATTAACTTAATATAATCATTCTACACGATATTCAGGCAAGTTGAAATCAGTACATTTTTTACAATGAAAGTGGGCACGGTATGTGTAAGCAAATAGGTACATCATTGTGCTCATAACCCTATTTGAGTTATCAATTTATATTCCTGATATAATTTGAATACTTCTTTAATAATCTTGATAATCTTTTTGGTGGTCCAGGGGTTGTTTTGCCAAGAAATTCGTGAAAGCGCTTATGAGAAACCTCTCAGTAACCACGGATTATATATTTGCGATTTTCAAATCTTCTTCTATAGTTAATGGAATCAGGCGTTACTTTGCGGAAATCCATAGCTTAAAATTTAGTTTGTTGTTATTTTTAGCAATATTCCGCGAAATAAACTTCCACCTTTAAGTAAATGAGTGAGTGCACGCATAGGCATGCGTACAGCACCTCCCTCCTCCCACACTGCCTATGCGTACACCCGCATGCAAGAACTTGCAAACACCACCACCACACAAGCAATAATGTTGGCAAATCCGTGCAAGGCCCCTCACCACCATGCAGGTTGAAAACCTCGACGCGCGTTTCGCTCCAACACCGGAGCATCCTCAGGATGTGGACTCTACGAACAACGTCCGTCAAGTGCCGCCGCCGGCCAAAACACCGCCTTTTATATCCTATCAAGCCCCGCTACTATCCCCACTACCCCCACTACCCTCACCAGTACCCCCGAACATATTAATAAGCGGTGACGTAGTCAAGCAAGTTTGGTCATTCAACAATGCAAATCTGTTATTTTTCTTTTCTTTTATGATCTCTAATTGTTCCAACACGCTCAGCCGAAAGCCTTTATCGCATTTATGTAAAACTTTATAGGAATGGCCATCGGGCACGGTATGATTACTATCTAAAAGATGTTTAGCAAATTGTGACTTATCAGGATGACCATTCCTATAAGCCGCGATATGTTCTTTATACCGAGTCTCAAATCTGCGTCCAGTTTGACCCACATATACACTATCGCATTCAGGACAATCGATTTTATAGACACCGGACTGATATTTTTCATCAATCCGGTCTTTGTTATGACACAAATGATGTTTTAAAGTATTATTTGTCCTGAATGCGACATGCATATCGTTGTTTTTCATTATTTTGGATAAGCGTGCAGATACCTCTCCCATGTAGGTCAAACTGGACTTATATCTAACTATCTCCTTATCAATAGGACCTGCGTACAAAAACTTAACCAGTTCTTTCTTGTTTTTATTTTTCAAAATATTACTAATAATTTTTGGACTATATCCGTTGGATATCGCATATCGTTGGATCCGTTGGATCCGTTGTATCCGTTGGATATCGTTGCAAACAAGATCTCATTTCGGCCACCTTATGCCATAAAAAATAGTCTACAATTAGTCAACAAAATTAAAGATGTGACTTTGCCACCTCGTTGCAAATTAGTTTCACTTGATGTTGATAGTTTATTCACTAATGTTCCACGTAAGGAAACATTGGGTATTTTAAGGAATGCATTACAAAAACGTTTACCTCCTGGTGAAAGTAATGAATTGCTTACTCTTACTAAAACCTGCATGGAACAAAACTACTTTCGATTTAACGGCGAATTCTTTGTTCAAGACGACGGTCTAGCTATGGGTTCACCTTTAAGTCCTTTGATGGCCGAAATATTTATGGATGATTTTGAACAAAGAAATATCGTCGTTAATAAAAGTATTTTATATTACTTTAGATACGTAGATGATTGTTTTCTTTGTTGGACGGGTACACAGAGACAACTGGACGTATTTGTTAAAGAACTAAATAAAAAACATATTAAAATTAAATTCAAATTAGAATGTGAAGTTAATAACACCCTAAATTTTCTCGATTTGTCTATTTCTAGAGTTAATAATAAACACAGTTTTGGAATCTTTCGCAAGCCGACATATACTAATACTACTATTCATGCTTCGTCATGTCATCCTTGGCAACACAAACTCGCGGCCTTTCATAGTTACATTCATAGATTATTATCGATCCCTCTTAGTAAAGATAATTATCAAAAGGAGCTTAATATCATTTTCCAAATTGCGATATCCAACGGATATAGTCCAAAAATTATTAGTAATATTTTGAAAAATAAAAACAAGAAAGAACTGGTTAAGTTTTTGTACGCAGGTCCTATTGATAAGGAGATAGTTAGATATAAGTCCAGTTTGACCTACATGGGAGAGGTATCTGCACGCTTATCCAAAATAATGAAAAACAACGATATGCATGTCGCATTCAGGACAAATAATACTTTAAAACATCATTTGTGTCATAACAAAGACCGGATTGATGAAAAATATCAGTCCGGTGTCTATAAAATCGATTGTCCTGAATGCGATAGTGTATATGTGGGTCAAACTGGACGCAGATTTGAGACTCGGTATAAAGAACATATCGCGGCTTATAGGAATGGTCATCCTGATAAGTCACAATTTGCTAAACATCTTTTAGATAGTAATCATACCGTGCCCGATGGCCATTCCTATAAAGTTTTACATAAATGCGATAAAGGCTTTCGGCTGAGCGTGTTGGAACAATTAGAGATCATAAAAGAAAAGAAAAATAACAGATTTGCATTGTTGAATGACCAAACTTGCTTGACTACGTCACCGCTTATTAATATGTTCGGGGGTACTGGTGAGGGTAGTGGGGGTAGTGGGGATAGTAGCGGGGCTTGATAGGATATAAAAGGCGGTGTTTTGGCCGGCGGCGGCACTTGACGGACGTTGTTCGTAGAGTCCACATCCTGAGGATGCTCCGGTGTTGGAGCGAAACGCGCGTCGAGGTTTTCAACCTGCATGGTGGTGAGGGGCCTTGCACGGATTTGCCAACATTATTGCTTGTGTGGTGGTGGTGTTTGCAAGTTCTTGCATGCGGGTGTACGCATAGGCAGTGTGGGAGGAGGGAGGTGCTGTACGCATGCCTATGCGTGCACTCACTCATTTACTTAAAGGTGGAAGTTTATTTCGCGGAATATTGCTAAAAATAACAACAAACTAAATTTTAAGCTATGGATTTCCGCAAAGTAACGCCTGATTCCATTAACTATTTAAAATCGGTGAGCATGACCGATCAGGCACGACTCTACATTAAGTTAACAAAATTACATCGTATAGCCGCTCAAAATGTTTGGTTCAATCAACAATGCAAACGTCTAAACGTTATTCCTAATTATATTAATGTAAGAACCAACACGCACAGCCGAGCCTCCAATATTGCTATCAAAAAAGCCGAGACTATCTGGCTTAACGAAGAGACACGTCACTGGTTTACCGTTAGGAATAATTTAAAATTACATCTCAAAGTTCTTTATACCGAGCTCTCTTTTAAATTACATAATATCGAATTCGATCGCTTAGACGAAAAGGCACGCCATTTCGCAGCAATCGAAGTGCACGCTAAATATTTAAGTCAAAAGAAAAAGTTTCAGACTTTGGTAAATAAAAATAGGATTGTCCAATCACATGCAGAATCCAGGTCTGAACCTTTTTCCTTCCACCCTCGCGTCAAAAACTTAACCAGCGTACAATTTGCCAAGGATGAGATGACACTTTTGGAAAAGGGTCTTAAATATAATATCACTCCTAATATTAATCAGAATGCTTTGGAAATGCTTGCGGTGGATTCGGAAATAACTGCCGTAGTTAATAAGAAAGATAACATGGTTAAGGGCCTACTAGCCAACGAAATCAAAGGTACTCCTTCCGGTTCTTCTTTTCACCCCGAAAGAGTGGCTTTGAGGTCATTAAAACAAACAATAGATAATAATAACTTAGTAATATCTAAAGCGGATAAGGGTAACACAGTAGTAGTGATGGAGCGCGACGATTATTTGGACAGAGTTAATGATGTGATTCAGGGTGAACAATTTCTAAGGGTTCCTTCTGACCCAACAAACAAGTTTTTAGCTAAGCTTAAATTAGCAATTAATAATAATCAATATTTATTTCAAACTGAATCATCAAAGAAAAAACTCATCCCAATGAATCCTCGCGCACCATCACTGTACGGCTTGCCAAAGATTCACAAAACTGATATTCCCATGCGTCCAGTTGTCTCATACATAGGTGCACCAGCGTACGAGCTGGCAAAGTCACTTAATTTCATAATAAAAGAAAAGATCTCATTTCGGCCACCTTATGCCATAAAAAATAGTCTACAATTAGTCAACAAAATTAAAGATGTGACTTTGCCACCTCGTTGCAAATTAGTTTCACTTGATGTTGATAGTTTATTCACTAATGTTCCACGTAAGGAAACATTGGGTATTTTAAGGAATGCATTACAAAAACGTTTACCTCCTGGTGAAAGTAATGAATTGCTTACTCTTACTAAAACCTGCATGGAACAAAACTACTTTCGATTTAACGGCGAATTCTTTGTTCAAGACGACGGTCTAGCTATGGGTTCACCTTTAAGTCCTTTGATGGCCGAAATATTTATGGATGATTTTGAACAAAGAAATATCGTCGTTAATAAAAGTATTTTATATTACTTTAGATACGTAGATGATTGTTTTCTTTGTTGGACGGGTACACAGAGACAACTGGACGTATTTGTTAAAGAACTAAATAAAAAACATATTAAAATTAAATTCAAATTAGAATGTGAAGTTAATAACACCCTAAATTTTCTCGACTTGTCTATTTCTAGAGTTAATAATAAACACAGTTTTGGAATCTTTCGCAAGCCGACATATACTAATACTACTATTCATGCTTCGTCATGTCATCCTTGGCAACACAAACTCGCGGCCTTTCATAGTTACATTCATAGATTATTATCGATCCCTCTTAGTAAAGATAATTATCAAAAGGAGCTTAATATCATTTTCCAAATTGCGATATCCAACGGATATAGTCCAAAAATTATTAGTAATATTTTGAAAAATAAAAACAAGAAAGAACTGGTTAAGTTTTTGTACGCAGGTCCTATTGATAAGGAGATAGTTAGATATAAGTCCAGTTTGACCTACATGGGAGAGGTATCTGCACGCTTATCCAAAATAATGAAAAACAACGATATGCATGTCGCATTCAGGACAAATAATACTTTAAAACATCATTTGTGTCATAACAAAGACCGGATTGATGAAAAATATCAGTCCGGTGTGTATAAAATCGATTGTCCTGAATGCGATAGTGTATATGTGGGTCAAACTGGACGCAGATTTGAGACTCGGTATAAAGAACATATCGCGGCTTATAGGAATGGTCATCCTGATAAGTCACAATTTGCTCAACATCTTTTAGATAGTAATCATACCGTGCCCGATGGCCATTCCTATAAAGTTTTACATAAATGCGATAAAGGCTTTCGGCTGAGCGTGTTGGAACAATTAGAGATCATAAAAGAAAAGAAAAATAACAGATTTGCATTGTTGAATGACCAAACTTGCTTGACTACGTCACCGCTTATTAATATGTTCGGGGGTACTGGTGAGGGTAGTGGGGGTAGTGGGGATAGTAGCGGGGCTTGATAGGATATAAAAGGCGGTGTTTTGGCCGGCGGCGGCACTTGACGGACGTTGTTCGTAGAGTCCACATCCTGAGGATGCTCCGGTGTTGGAGCGAAACGCGCGTCGAGGTTTTCAACCTGCATGGTGGTGAGGGGCCTTGCACGGATTTGCCAACATTATTGCTTGTGTGGTGGTGGTGTTTGCAAGTTCTTGCATGCGGGTGTACGCATAGGCAGTGTGGGAGGAGGGAGGTGCTGTACGCATGCCTATGCGTGCACTCACTCATTTACTTAAAGGTGGAAGTTTATTTCGCGGAATATTGCTAAAAATAACAACAAACTAAATTTTAAATCTTCTTCTATCAAAGTCATACTTAATTTGTTCTTAAACCTATCCAGAAATGCTAATTAAATCGAAACAAATTCAAATATCCCTGAAATATAGATTTTTTCGTATTCCACAATTATACTACATCTACATAACTTTTTGACGACGTCCTGAACTACGTGGGGTTTGTGGGACCCCAGCACACTTTCTACACTTTCTGTTCTTTGCATCGACGACAAAAATGCGAAACAACTGCCATCAAACGATATGGAAACGTCTTAACTGCAGCTACTTAAAGCTTCAATAAAATCGCACGAATTTGTTAAAAGTTGTGAAATTTTTTGTCTGGGGTTTGTCAGACCCCACGTGGTGCACGGAGGGTTAAAAAATATATTTCTGAAAGATATTATTAAAGTCAGCAAGGCTGGCTAATGCGAATGATGCGCTTGCTTTTCTGAGCATAGCTTCTGAAAGCGGGGATACTGACCGGGATGTATGAATGACATAATGACATAATGGTGATCACTCAATTTGGTTGTGTCGACATGCGACGCCCAGGGTCGTCATGACGCACAGTTTGAGAAGTCCTGGATTAGAGGAAACCAGTAGGTTTCCTTTTTAACCGCGTGTGCATAGTAATGCACACGCGGTTAACCAGGGAATGCAAGACACATGTAGCTAAGTGCATTAGGATATTAAATCAGATTTTTCCTGTCTATTCCTGATAGCCACCATTCCTGATCCACTATTTTTTGCAACATTTTTGGAACTCGGGAAAATTATTCGGTTATATAATTTACATAGTAGCATTACTATTTAAATAAGTCGCGTTAAGTCCCGATTAATAAGTTTTAATCATAATGCAACGCGAAAGTTTAAAATGTTATACGGAGGTTTTATTTTACTCTACGCCACTACAAAGCAGCGATTACATGCGTCGCTAGATCTGCAATGTCGGTATCGCTCGTGGTCGCTTACGACAAAGATCGGAAAGTCACCTTTAGGTTTTCGTTATTGTTAGTATGGAGTGTAGGAGAACTATGTATCTTATAATATGGGGGGTATTTGAAAAAGTGTCCAGCTGTACGCAGTAAACAACAGCTGTTTAAAAGTGGCGCTAGCTGCAGCAAAGGGCATGGAATGAATGTAGCCGTTGGTGACAAAATACCTAATAAATAAATAATAAATAAATAAAATTAATAACAAAAGAAATAATACCAATATATTTTGAAAAATATAACCTTAAATAGCTGAAATAAAAGCTGCTAAATGATTTAAAATTTACCCTGTTGCTACTGCAGCGCCACCCTAATTTAACGCATTTCAGCGGACACTTTTTACATACAGAGATAGTTCTCCTCCATCTACACTCCATAATGGGGATTGTCCATTTTTTTTAAATTTTGCTCATTACAAAAACATTTCGAGGAATAAGGTCAGTGATCGTTTTTTTGTATATAAACGAAAAAAATACCCATCAGTTACTTATATTTTTGAACAAATATGTTAAACCCTAGTTTGACCTTCAATGGCGTTAAATTAGCAATAAATTCGACCAACATTACGTTTCGAACTTTTGGCAAGCTTCTCGTATCAGCTTTCACATAATGATAACTTACATTTGACGAACCAGCCATTATAAATAAGATTGAAAGGAAAAAAAACATACTGCAGAGGTCAATTGGCCGCCGATGATGACGTCAGAGCGAAACTTTAAAAAATTATTGAGAAAAAACTAGGCAATGAATTTCAAAATTATTTAATTCATATTCTTAAAATACCCTATTTTAACGAAAAAAAAAAGTACATGTGATTTTTTTTGGACAATGCCCATTGTTAGGTAACAAATAGTGTCGCCTCTATACGCCTATCTCGTCTTCTGTCCCACCGATACCTGGTATTGAATCCATATTAACGTCGACCAATCTGGCGGGCGGGCTAACGAGTTTTGAAAAATATTTTTTCTTTATTTGCCAATCAAGGTGCACCTGATGTTAAGTGCCGACTTTAGGGGAATAATCTAAAAAACTTTTAGGGGTGAATTAATTCGTTGAAAAACAAAATAATGATATGCTTTTTAATAGTGTGTTGTTCAATAATTCTGGCACTTCATTTTTAAAAGCTAGTTTAGGGAACTGCAGAATATGCTCCACTATAGTCTGCATGTTTGTAATAGCTCGTGTTGGTATTTGACGGACAATGTCCTCCACATTGGTCTTTGATGGGCTAATCTCCAACACAAGCTATTACGAACACATAAACTATAGAGTGGCATATTCAGCATGATTGACGTAGATTTTGCATGCCATAGTCAACTTTTATCATGGTGGCAATCGTGGCAATCGTGGCAATAATTGATTCATGGGATGTTTTTACCAAGACCGTGCAACCTGTCGTTATCCACAAAATATACATTTATAAAGAAAGAGCTTAACCATACGGACTTCATATAAGACGTATTAACTTTATATAAAACTATGTCTATTTTGTTGGTAGCGATTGGTTACACCATCACGTTAATCATTATTCATGGTGTCTTCATACAATATGGGCTATATTGTATGAAGACACCATGAATAACTGCATCGAGAGCATAAAACAGTTATTCACTCAAGCTAGATCAGCAGAGTTTACTGAGATACTCGTAATTGGCGCCAATTAAAAGGTTGGCTGGAGTGCAGTCGAAGCAAAACAATATTAACTTGCTCCGACTTCCAGACTCATGATTGTACAATTTTTGTATAAACAGTATGCAGTTTAACAAGGGGTCAATATTTACACCCAGGTACAAGTTTTTAATTGTAAATTGTACGTTTACAGTGAGGGTTAAAGATAAGGGGTTTTTATCTTCTTCACGTTAAGGCCGTCCCCCGGGCAAACGACCTTGGCCATACATTTGCCGCGTTGCCGAGATCGCGCCAAAACCCTATTATTTTTACTTATCTTAGTTCAAAATTGTCCTAAAAAAAATTAAAACGGCAAATATGTAGTTTATGATATTGTCAATCTATTGGCGTGAGTTTCAAATAAAAGTAATTTGTAAATCCTAAGGAGATGCTGAATGTATGCTTGAATTTTAACAAATTGGTATTACTTTGGAAGCTGATATCATGAGTATAAGAAACAAAAATAGAAAATTTAAAACGACAAAAGGAATGTTGATATACTGAAGATTATTGCTGTATTTTTATTATAACTTTGTAGCTTTCAGATTATGAGTTTATAAGGTTTTAAATACGGTGAATTACGGAATCTCCGGACGGAAAGCCCTTAAGAGTATTGTTCTGTACCTTAGAGACATTAACATAGGTAAAAACTCGGTCCCATAACAATTACTAGAAGTGGATATAATGTACTACGCGATTAAGTGATTTAAGTAAATCAAATTTCAGAAAACTTATTTTTATAAATTTCCATAAGTATAGTTGTGAGGTATATTAGAATTTTATTATCACTAGCAGCTGTGCCCCGCGGTGCTACTTGCGATTTATTAGGTAAAACAAATTGTGATATTTTTAACAGTAAAAAGTGTATATGTTAATCGAGGGTATCTACTAACTCCATACCAAATTTTATCAAAGTCGCTCCAGCCAATTAGATGTAAAGAAGAAACAAGCATACAAACTCACAAAACTTTCGCCTTTATAGTATTATTGTGATTCGCTAAGATAGAATAAGACCAAAAATTAGCCTAGAAGTCCACAATCTACCAAAGTAGTAAAGATAATCCAATCTGTACATTTTTAAACCAAAAGTGAGAACAAATCGAGAGGGTTAGTTGAACAGTCTTGAACGTAGTCGTAACAGAAGCCTTCTGATCCCCAGAACTCTGCCTCGTAGTAACAGTCCTCTATATCTTCAGCCATGGACGTGGATGGCCTGGAAAAGAAGAATATGCTATGATTATAATACTCCCACACCGGTTTCGGTGACGGTGGCCGGTTTCATCAAAACCAAGCCTCAGGAGTAATTTTATAGTGTCCAGGCGCGCGCGCAGTACACAAGAGGCACTCTCTTTTCCTTTACTCTCATAACCCAGTGGGACGGAAGACCAACACGACTGGCAAGAGATTAGGCGCAGGACCGACTTTTTACATGCCCATCCGACGCATGGATCATCTTACTTGTCGGACAATCAGTTGATCAACCTGCACTGTCCTAACCAAACTTGGAAATAACATGTTTCCAACGCGGGAATAGAACCCACGACCTTCGGAGGTCGTGGGTTCTATTCCCGCGTTAAGAGCCACGTTCTTAATCACTGAACCACGGAGGCGTTTCAGATATGCTATGAGTTAATAGAGCTGGGCACGTCCGTCCGTCCGTCCAAAGTTAAAGCAACTCTTTTGAAAAGATAATATTATGTGCCAAAATAATAAATAAATAAATAATAGAAATGCAATTTTTAAACACTACTGATGACAAATTATGGTTATCAACACTCTCGATCACATCAGTGTAAAAAAAAACTAGATCGAAATTGGCCACACATTTTTCTCTCACTTTTTTGGTAAAAAGTGGAACCCGTGCGAGTTTCTTACGCCGGTTCTTCTCGCCGGGGTAGTTCCCGAACCGGAGGTAGGCATCAGGTAGGCATACTGAAAAAAAATGATTCAAATTTACTCAGAAATAAAACATTTTTTATTTTATTTTATTTTATACGTGTGGATGCTACGATGCCACAAAAAAAACCTACATAATAATGTGTTCTGCAATCTGTATATTATACAGACGTCAACAAACCGTCGATTGGGGTGTTATAACTTATAAATAAACAAAACAATTTAACCTTTATAATAAGTGATAACACAGTAAATGCAATGATTATAATATACTTAGGGCCTCTTTCACCACTTCCTGATAAGTGCCGAATAGGCTATCCACAACTAACTTGACAGATGAAGTATGGAGAAACTGTCAAAAAAGTTGCGAATAGCCTATTAGCTTTGTCCACATTGTGCCTTTTTCTGTTCATCAAGGGCTTGCCTTATAGCGCTGAACTTAACAGCAAACGTGAGGCATGCCCGTAACGCGCGTTGAAATCGTAGCGCGCGCTATGACACTTTTCTTTCAACGCGGGTGGATTTTGACGCGCGTCACGGGCATGCCACACCTTCGCTGTTGACTGCGCTATTGAACTTTTGAATTTTGCGCTTGTTGAACAAAAAAAAAAAAGGCGCAATGTGGACAAAGCTATTCGGCACTTTATCAGAAAGTGGTGAAACAGGCCTGTTCGAGAATGTATTCGCCCATAGGTTTTCGCCGCTGGCTCGGATCGGACTCGAAGACCGAGGCTACACCGGTAATCTTGCAGAGCGGGGGCGTAAATAAAACACGAGTAGTCGAGGAGAACATTTACCCCGAAACGCACCTCGCTTACCTGGCTCGAACGAATGCCGTATGGTGAGCCGCTCCGATTCGCATGTTTTCCGTCTCACTTTTACTATCGGAAGCGGCTATTTTTCCCTATTTTCCCTATTTTCCGTGAGCCAGGTAATTGAAACGCATTTCGGGGAAATTCTTTATTCATCGTTCTACAATATTTAACTTAGTCTAAGTATCACAACTTATATTTTAACGTAATTACAGTCAGGAAAACATGAAAGTTACTACAATTTACATACTTTTTCACACAGTGAACTCAATATTTTCCGAACTACTTATATGACACAACTAATTTTTCCTGTATTTATTAGATAACTTATAACTTATTAAATTAACTATATATTATTACTTAGGGAGCCACAGATTTATCGTAATTCACTTTTTAAAGTCTATTTGTAAAAACACTAATTTGCACTGAGTCTATTTCTCACATATCACTTTAATTAGTTTATATGCACTCACTATACGTTTTTCGGGAGCGAGGCTGCTGTCCTCAACAAGGCCCTTAAACTGCGAAATAAAGGCTCATTTACATAGTTCGACGATGGGGTGAAATTAGACGCTTAACCGTATTGTCGGGTGATGGGGTGAATGACGGCCTATCGGAAATCAGTAATCAAACAATTGCCTATCACTCGAATTAGCCGGTCAACTGCACCACTAATTGTTCGCAGCTAACCGGTATTTTACAATCTATTTTAATGTAATAGCGGTATTTAACGATCTAAACTATTGTATAATTAACGTAATATTAATAGTAATTATTATGAAATATGATTTGAAAGGATTTTAGGAATTCTGACGATGAAATAAACAGTAGTATTGTGATATTTTATCCTTTCAGTACAGTACAGTTTTTTACATAGGGGTGACAAGGAACCCCATAACGACATAGTCTAGGTACCAACCATAGCTTAACTAGCCAAGTTACAAAAGGCAATTTTTAGAATATTAATTGAAATATGCGGCATATGAAAATCGTATGTTTTAGCAATTTAAAAAATTTTAAAAGTTTACCGTGTGGGGGACTTAAATATCCCAAGGTTCTAAGCTAAATAATGAACAGACTCTTTATAGTTTTGTTTCATCCTATAAAAGAAAACAAACCATTCGTCATTGGCTTTTTAACTAACCTTACCACCATTTCACCATTGAGTTAGAGCTTAGAACTAAGCGTTTAGGTATTGCAATTGTATCTCAGGTATAGGAATAAAATTTATATAAAACTAGCGGTCGCCCGCGGCTCCACCTGCGTACTTTTCTCTTGAAGTTTTTGACGTGATAACGTCTTATAATTCGATATGGGGTGCGCGCCCGAAAAACATGACAGTTCAGCGGCGCTACCTCAGCTGAGGCGGTCCATATAAGGCTTGAAGTGCAAGCGAGAGCGCGGAACGAGCGACAAGGAAGCACAATCGGCCTTTGTAAGTAAGTAAGTAAGTAAGTAAACATTTATTCAGTACAAACACATTACAATAAACATTTCACAAAAAAGACACTAAGTATAATATTTTAAAAAACAAAAATAACATAAAAAAGGAACATTAACAAATAAGTGCCAGATGAACATAATATACTGTAGGTAGGTATCTATTTGGGTAAAGATAGCAAACGACAATGTAGTGCAATGCGCATTCCACCGAAAAGGACCCCACTCAGGTGACGATCACGGTATAGTACCTACACCGCGATCCCTGGTGTTCTGTGGGGCCTTGTCAATCGCTTTGCGTTCGGCAGCGATCGACATCCGTCTCTCTCCTAAATCCTACTTGAGTGAGCGATGCTTATATTTTGACAGTTGATAATGTTACTCTTTCTAACTAACGATGCAGTAAGTTGAGTGAAAGAGAAAGCTCATATCGGCGTATAAGCGTCAAAAGTTTGTAATATTATGTCAAACCTAAATCCTAATAGGACATAATAAAAAAGGAGTCGATCTGCAATATTTCATGTTTAAAAAGTGCTAATAAAAGTGTTTAATGAACGTTAAATGCAATATCTTGTTGGGTTTTGTGGTTCCGCTATGTAATACACCATAAAAACGGCCAAGGAAACGGCCTCAAACACGTGGATTTAACTTATCATACGTAAGATTTCAACAACGTTTTTTGGGCTTATCAATCGGTATTTTTATAAGCTAAAAAGAAAATTTACAAGTTTAATAATCCCATATTAATCATGCTATTTATGGCATCAGTGAAAAAAATGTCACATCAAGTAATAATTTGACTTCAAATATTGCATAGCTTTTTACGTGTAATTTAGGGATGCTCTCTACTTAAAGTATATGTTTATCGATAAAAATATTGTCATGGACTAAATGATTTTGTTTTCAGGATTTGAAAATGCTTCAAAATAGACGACGAACAGAAATATTTAGACGCAAGTTTCATGCAAGTTTTTAATTCTCATGAAGGCATCACAATATTGGGATTATCATTTCAAACATAAGTTTGAAACAATGATTTTATTGAAATAAAAAAGTTCTAACGGAGAGCAAAATAATTGCACGATCTACAGCTCTCACACCTCCCCCCTGTATGTACTCAGTTCGTTACTTAGATCTACTTTTTGAAATTTTATCCTGTCATTACTCTTTTTGACGTGACAACGTCTTATAATTCGATGGAGCCAGCTGCACGCACGAAAAAACATGACTCATGCGGCGTTACCTCGCTCTGAGGCGTTCCATTTAAGGCTTGAAGTGCAAGCAAGAGTGCGGAACGAGCGACAAAGAGGCACGTTATCACGTTTAACTATCGTCAGTAAACCGACTTTACAGACAACCGTTTTTTCTGAATTATTTTTTCTATAAACCTCACGGAGCCCGAGACCTTGCCAACGAATGCAAACCGTGGAAATCGGTTCGTGCGTTCTGGAGTTATAGCGTCAGGAAGGAAAACCCGACTTATTTTTATATATCAGATGATAAAGCAATCAAACTTACGTGAGTGCAAGATGTAGGAGGTCTCCTAAGACGCCATTTTGCGGATCAGAGGCGGCGTTCTCGCAAATAGCCCGGAGCAGGCACGGCCGGCCGGGGTAGCCGTGACTGTGGACAATTGACCGCTCAGAAAATTAAAGTTTAAGAATCTTAGGAGGTTATTTATGACGATTTACATTGTAGTATCGCCGTACTAGGGTCCATTCAGACCGTAACGCGACGCATAGATGTATTTCTAAGGTACTGAATTGACATATATTATATGCAAGACGTCCGCTCACGAAAACTGTCAATTCAGTCGCGCGTCGTGTTGCGGTCTGAACTGACCCTTAGTATGGATATGGATGAAAGTATTTTATCTTGTAACTACAAATTATAAAGTCATTGATATCATAAAATTCTTACCGTTCCAACATAGACTCTATAACGGTGTAGAGGTGACGCCGTGTGAGATGATGACTGGTATGACGTTTCTTTCGAGCTGTTGTCTGTAAACGAAACCTAAAGTTGTAAACTCAAGAAAAATGTAGTTATAGCTTCTTCATCATGGATGTACGCAATACATAAGACACACTTATTTCTTCTTAGAGAATATTTAGTCTATGCATGTAGATATATTTTGTGTATGTGTATTGCAGCGTAGAGATAAACTACGATAACATGGCGCGCCCCTCCAAAATTCAAAACGTTTGAAGTGCGTTGTCTTGCGCGGTCGGCTAGTTTATGATTAGTTGACCAACAAATCTTGGTAATAAGTGACATTAAGTGAAATACGAGTAGGTTGATTGGTTGAACCCCCCGATGGTTGCTCGCCTTGTCGTGGCGGTGGGGCTCTAGTTACCGCGGCTTGGACAACCGCGGTGAAGCAAAAAGGCAACCAGGGCCGGCCGGTGTCGCCGCCTGGCCCGAGGAGGGCACTCCCAGCGGACTGGAGGAGTCCGCTGCGGATGCGCACCGAGGCGGGGCCGCAGAGGAAGAGGCAAGTAGGTATTACGGTGCGCCGCTTGCCCTATCCTCTGCGGCCGAGGTGTGGTCGGTGGCAGAGCCACAGACCTGATCTGCCACATGGCCTCCAAGTAGCAGACTCGGGGGGCGTCTGCTACAGCCCTGGTGGGGGCCGAGGAGGAGAGGAGAAGAAGAAGAGAGGAGAGGGAAAAAAAAAGGTTGATTGGTTGAATACTTACTACATACAAACTCTTTCATAAGGATGTGACTACACACATTGAAACAGTAATTTGGAGGGGCGCGCCATGTTATCGTAGTTCTCTAGCGCCAAAACCACTAATCAGATTCCAAAAAATTGGGTGACATACGATTAGTTAGAGATAGTTTTAACTTTTGATTGTTACCTCGATATCTCCAAGCAGGGGTTCAAAATATGTGGCATTGTCGACATTATAGTAGTTCGCTTCGAAGAACCAGGCAGCGCTCACCAGATTCTCCGGATGTATGGGGATGGAAACTGTTGCGAACACCTGTAAAATAAGGATATTTTAATTCAGGCGATCTCGTGTTTATTCTAATCTAGATGATGCCCGCAACTCCGTTGTGCCAAAATTCGTTTATCGCGCGGGAGCTGCACATTTATCCGGGACAAAAAGTATGCTATGTCCTTTCAGCAAAATCGGTTCAGCGGTTTGGGCGTGAAGAGGTTACAGACAGACAGACACACTTTCGCATTTATAATGTTAGTATGGATAAAAAGCTTCGGTAGCGGATGTAGGTTTTGAGATCGGAAAAGAGATAAATCCAATCATATGAACCGGGAAAACTTTATTTTTAAGCTATTTATTTTAAGCTTTTATGTCAGGCTTCGAGCGCGACGACCGAATTAAGAAATTCCGTAACGAATAAAACCTAGCCTTCCCACTACACCGGCACGCCATCGGTGTGCGTGCGATAAAAAACGCTATGCTATGCTACCGTGGCAGTCCCCGAGTGCCACATTTTTTTTTCGTTGAATGTCATTTATCCAGGAAAATAAAAATGCTAATTTTCACTCTTTTAATGTACGTTTTATAAATTTTTTTTTAATTTTTTTATGTATTTCTAGAAACATGCTTACCCCCCATTGCGTAGCTTTAGTGAAGAGCAGATAACGCCTTTGCCTCTCTTTGGTTTCAACGGAGTACGTTGCTATAATGAAAAGTCTGAAAAAAAGAGAAAAACTAAGGAAAATGACGCGTAAAAATACATAAAATATCACGATAAGAATAAATTCAATTAATGCAATTTAAAGTATACGTAAACAAAACACTTCTCTAAGATTATAATTGCATGTCACAATAAAACCAAAAAGCGTTAACCCACAAAAAGCAACATTGTAAGAAGAGAAAGAGAGGGTAACATAAGAGAAAGAGACAGAAAATAGGGTAATACGTACACGGCAAACACATTACGCCACATAGCTAAGTTGTCTAATATAATAAAACGACTATTCGACATGAAATTAGTAGGCTTTATGTCCAAGCAAGTTCAGATGAAATTTCTAAAAGTACATAAATATTCTTGTCACCCTATTTTAAACTTTAGTTTGACGGGTTAAGGTCCGCTTTCTAGTGAGCTAGGCTGCCAGGATTAGCATCAGAGCTTAGTAAACATGCGGATCATACTTAGTAGCGTTTTGTTTGATTAGCCAACATTTCGTTTTCTACTTGCAAGCTGAAAACTTTGACGTCTGCCATTAGTTTGGGGGAAAACTAGTTTGAACTGGATTGTTGTAGTATTTTCTGGATTTCATAAAATATAAGTAAACAGTAACCCGTTTAATAAAAGGATCCCTAATATTGTGTAAAACTTAGTTGTAACTATAATAATATATTATATACTTAGGTGTAAGCCTCCTCTTCACCACGCGAAAATATATCCCGACCCGGCCGGCCCCGCTGTTTATTTTTCACTTTCGTCGTCACTTCCGGAATGCATGCTATTTTTTATCAACTTTTTATAGACGCTTTTTTACTATAATTATACATCATAATAGTGCGTATAAATGCTCACTATTATGCAAAAACCGGTGACTCTTTTTGTCTGAATACACTTTTCGGTTTCAAAGGAAACTGTCTATTACGGAACTCGGAAAGGAACGTTCTCGGCAGAACTTCATCATTTTGTAAAAGTTTAAAAGTTCAAGTTTTTCTTGAGATTAGATGTGCAAGTTCGCCGGACTTTGTATAGCCTCATAGCCCGTACAAATTTAAGTTTGACTTCGTCTTTTACAGGTGTTCGGAGGATTTTTGTGTCATCTTGTTTTAAAATTAGCATTAAGGCAATAGAACACGTAGCATTGTAAATTTGTCTCTTTTACTCGTACACGAATGTTGGTGTGAGTGAAAAAGACAAGTAGCAATTAGTCAAAGTACGTTCTAAGTTCTCTGCAACCTTCAGTGCAAATATCTGGACGACTGGATGACTTCCAACTCCCACACTTTCGGTGACAGTGGCCGGTTTCATTGAAACCAGGCCTGGTAGGCAGGAGTAATTTTATAGTGCCCAAGTGTGTGCGCAGTACAAAAGAGCACTTTCTATTTCTTCAGTCTCATAACCCAGTGGGACGGACGGCCGACACGACTGACGAGAGATCAGGCGCAGGACCGACTTTTCACATGACCATCTGAATTCTGACGCATGGATCGTCTTACTTGTCAGGAAATCAGGTGATCAGCCGGCATTGTCCTAGCCTTTGGAAATAGCATCTTTCCAACGCGGGAATCGAACCCACGACCTCCGAGTCAAGAGCCACGCTCTAAAGCATTGGACCACGGAGGCGTTCCATTCCAGACCAGGAGATCGTCACTTGGTATCGCCAAGTTTAAACATCATCAGTCATTTATGTCATTTGCAGTAATATCTTAAAGACCTTACGGTAAACTTGTCTCGAACTCCGATCCCTTAAAGCACACATAGATGTTAATACATAGAATACGTCGTGCCGTCTGTGTGTCGTCGCTAATTGAGCGTGACAGTACGTGTGACACTTGTATGTTTGTATGTATATTATCGTCTAGTAAATTAGTACTACGTTAATCTAGGTAGCCAGTTATGACCTAGGTAGCTTTTGGGGGCCAAAGAAACAAGTAGCAGGAAAAAAGTTACTAAGACGAATACTATTTTTCCCAACGGAGTGGTAATCCTGTTTCTTACAGGAATAAAAACTGTCTAGTTTTTAGTTTATAGTATCACTTATCGCATTGTAGCACTTACAAAAATCTTATTTTTTACTAGATGTCGACTCCCGCAACTCCGTTGTGCCAAAAATCGTTTATATACGATGTTTTTTTTTTCTTCACAAAAGTAATACATATTATAAAAACAAAACTCGATGTCACAAAAACCCGTGTTGTAAGATAACTTTAAACTGCTTGTTTAGAATAAGTTGTTTATATTCAAATAGCGTCCTACATATACATACAGGGTGCAATTTAACCTTCCTGCCAAATTTGGATATATTGATCCTTGTTAAAAATAAAAATACACGTATTTCTTCTTTTATAATCACTCAGTACTAAAGTTTTGAGAAATAGCCTCCGAAAGTTATCCTACCAAACACCATAAAATATGGACACATGCGCGGCCCGACCTCGCCCCGCCCTTCCATTGACATTCTTGTTATTATCATAAATTGCGAATTTTTCCTTCATACTTTGACGGGCTTAAAACCGTCAAAATGTAAAGGACGTAGACAGGTATGTTTACAATAAAATTAATTGATACACATCAAAAGAATGGAAAATTACAACTTTAAAATTACGAACTATCTAAACCACACCTTTGTATTTAGGCGTATTTAAAAATTCAATCAACTTATGTACTCAATACAACTAATTAAAATCAAAACCACCCAACTCTAAATCTTGTTTACTTTCATCTTGTCTACACTTATCATAGTTCAAACTGCAATCCGTTTTGCTCTTTTAAGCAGAGTCTACTACATTTTGCACAATGTCTTACACTTTAAAAGTTTGTTAAGCATAACCTCGTCAGAGGCATGTCTTCGAGGCTGGCGAGGCGTGTGCAGGTGTTACGAAGACGATAAAGAGCTCGTACAGTCTCTGGGTTCCGCGTAAACTTTCGTCACTCAAAATGCAGCACCTTCACAGTTCATTGCACTCGATTGTGGTTAGGGTACACTTTCACAGACACTAATTATTACAAGCGCGGGGGCCGGGGGGCCGTGACAAACAAAATAATTACGTGTTAGCTATACAACTATGCGCGTGGTACTAAACGGCCCCCGGCGACCGCCCGGCGCCCGACCGGCCGGCCTCCCGCCTCTCCCCGCGCTTTACCCCGCATAACCGGTCTCGCGACTGGAATTGTGCGGGGCGATGGACTAGCTAGCGCTCGCATTATCGTTATTATTATGAACTTATGAAGTGACCATTGTGCACCATTTTTTTTTGGGATAAAATATGTTATTGTAAAAAAATTAACACGCTATTTTTTCTGGTTTAATGGACTCATCTAATGATACCTAAGCCCCAAAAAAAATTTACCCTCACCTTCACCCTGTATAATAGCTAGATATAATATATTGTATGGTATATATAGTATATACCATACAATATATTATATCTATACTCTACTTGTATAGATTTTATACAGCACATACACATGCCATTTTCATTATTTAATCAAAATCTGCATTAAAACTCCTGCATGCCCTTTACCGCATCAAAGTAATAGGATCATATGAATGCATGGAGTTATAAAGTCAACATCAGTCCGGCAATTTATCGAAATGCAGGGATAGCGGCATTGCGGCTCCCAGCCTCGCATACGTACGACTAATGCCATATTTAGTGCATAGTATTTTGAGATCTGCAGCGCTTAAGCGCTAATTTCTCTCATAGAATGCTGTGCAGAGGTGTCATTAATAATTTGAGCACGTGCAAGTTTATGATTGCTTGGTGAAACTGGGCCAAAAGGCTCATGTATGTGTATGTACCTGCTGCCAATAGTATGTCCCCGTCCGCGAAAATTTTGGGATAATTAACTTGCATGGTGCCAATAATAATCATTTCAATTAGTTTCTATGAAAATTTTCAGGTCGATTATATTGACTAACGACCAGGATTCGATAGAACGAACGACCTTAATCTTCCTACTGATAGTATGTGTATAATCCTCACCCCATATCGGCAATCCTAAAGTATAGTTTCAGCGCAAAGATAAAAAAGGCAGACAGAAATCGAAAAAGGGAAAAGGAAGGAAAGCTTTATTACAATATTTTTTATAATAATATGTTGTACTTATAATAATAATTAATATCAAGTATCGCATCTGTTTCAAATAATCTTTGCCTTTAATGGTAATTGAAGCGTTCTGGTATTCATTTAGCGATTCAGTTTGCATGTTCCGAATTAGTACGGCGCATAGTTTTCTTATTCAAATTCCCTGTGAAATACTTTGAAACGTGGAGCTTAATAAAACGGAGGCATTCCAATTGATTTCAATGTAATGTTTTTCTAATTCGTTTTCATGCTAAAAAAACGAAAGTGATCAAGAAAAGTTTGTAAATTAGATACATGATTTGAACATCATTAACTTAAAATGTATTTAGCAAATTTAGTACCTATCAACATTTTTATAACAATCAATACTAGTCTTAAAAATGCAAAAGTCTGTATGATTGAAGAGGTACTTGATGCATAAACTGATTGACCAATTTTGACGAATTTCGCTTTGAAGAGACAAGGTTTAAGGCAAAAGTACAAAGGGACAAGGGTAGTTTTATACATACCTACCTTAAAAGTGTACGGTTCCAACGTATAAACCAATTCCATCGATCACCCTATCCATTAACAACTCGCTTTTGCATCAAAAAATTGTCACATACTTTCAAGACATTCAAACCAGGGCACCTAACGGCACCTCAAATGGAAGCACCGCTTCATTTGTTCAGGCAAATAGTCGTTATATTCGCCCCGAGCCGGTACCATGTGGCTGCTGATTCTCCTCCACCTCCTCGCCCTCTCAGAGGCTGGTAGGCATAAACGTTACCTCGTGTACCCCGACGGCGGGCCCGCCCGAGCGCAGGTATGTTTGCTCATTTGACGAATCCGCAATTTTGTTTGGATTGCGAAATCGTGTTTGTAGAGTAGGTTTTTTAAATGTCTTTCATTTATTAACATGTTCGAGTAGGGTTTTTTAATATTCAGTTGTATTATACGCTTATTTATGTAATAACCTTTAATAATGAAAATAGGGTATTTCTTGTCATACAAAAATCGCATATTACAATTATTGAAGTCACTGATTTAGTTTAATTAATCTTTAATTACTTTAAAACTAAGTGTCCATTTGTTAATCGAGTAGAATTAAGGTTACGCAATGGGTTTTATTAATAAACGTTAAATTTTTTCTACTTTATTCTATTTTGATCGTATAAAATATAAATAGATGGTAAGTGGCAACACGATCTTAATGTCACTTCTCGCTCTCACTTTTAAATAATGAGGGTTAAAATTGCTTAGCCAGATGTGAAACTGATTTTTAAACATCAGTTGGAAAATAAATAATCGGCCAAGTGCGAGTTGGACTCGCGCACGAAGGGTTCCATAGTCCGTACCGTTATAGAGCAAAAATAGGCCAAAAATTGTGTTTTTCGTATGGGAGCCCCCCTTAATTTTTATTTTATTTAAATATTATTATTGAATATTAAAAAACACATATAACAAAAGACTCTGAGAAAAATTCAAGTACCTACCTGTTGCCATTATTGATATAGGAGCATTTTTACAAAATGTTGTACCCCCTTAGTTTGGTGATTGATTTAAGCCACTAATATTTATTGTCCGGAATTTTATACTCTTCTGGGTAATTATGTGATATTTATATTCAAGTATAATATATTAAAGTATTTCGTAAAATGAATATATATACTGCATTTGCACCAAAATACTTCTGAGGGACCTCATTATTTCGACTGTCCCCACCCCGAAATCCCGATGAAATGCGTTATTTTAACGTAATTGGCTTATACAGCTTCAAATATATTATATTTTTTATTATACCAAGAATTTACTTACTTGGAATATGCAAATTAAATATTTTTTACCATTCAAATAAATTTACAAATCCGATTTGAATTCGGTCCACAGATTTTGAATATGCCTGACATGTCAATTATGGTACCAAAAATCTGAGAGAAAATAATCAAATATGGATATTTTCTTTGTGAAATGGCAACACATTAGCTTGATTTATGTGTCAGCTATTTTACAATCATTCGGAGATTTGCACCGGGATCGCAACAAGAGTTGAAAGTTTCCACACAGTGTTTTGTGAAAAAAAAAGTCAGGACAGTTACCAGTATTTAATCACTTTTTCGCCTACACTACATAAAAACTATTTTTATATTAATTATAAAGTGTTTCGTAAGGATAGCATTACTGTAAATATAAAATATTTTGGTGTAGAAATGAATTAAAAGTGAATTTATAAAACTGGGCGAGGATGATAATGTTACCTCCATTATGTTACCAATTTGGATGGTAACTATAAGATGACTGGCAAAGTAACATAATTGACAGGATAAAGTTGTATTCACATGATGGTCATAGATAAATTAAATTTTAAATGACTCTAATATTCTGAATGCGAAAGTTTGTGTGTGTGTATGTTTATTTATATATAATTTTAGTAAAATTTGGTTTGGACATAGGAATAACACATGGACTAGTTTTTACTGCGGGTAAATACTTCATTCTCATGTAAAAATCGTTTAATATAATTCACAAAATATGCATTCGTTTCCATTTTGAGCTAAACTTTCTTTAGTAATACGTTTATGATTTCAGAATACATAATATTACGAATTACGATACGATTTTTCTTTGACAATTTCGTCTAGGTATCTCTAGAATATAATTTGATATCCTTAATCGGGCACAGGGAACTATTTTCCCATCCTCTCAATGTAGCTAAAATTCCGAATATTTTAGAAATGGCAACCTTTTATGTTTTTTTCTTTAAACAAATAGAATCTAAGATAATTACAACATTATCTTAGTCGCAACCCAGCCCTTTCAAGTATCAAGTGTCAATGTTAGAAGCAAATAAATGTCAGTTTTGAAAAAAATGCGCGATTTTCACAAAGTGGAGACATAAATTTGCAAAGTTTCTTGAAAAAATATTCTTATAAGTAGATATTTCATTTGTTATGTACTCATTTATTATATTCTGTGTAGCTTTGTTATAATTGTCAGTGCAAAAACGTAGTCTTTATGTGGTTTTGATTCATTTGAAATATATACTCGCAAGTGGGAAAGCAGTTCCCATTGCCCATTAGCAACTCCATTTTGCATCACTATATATAAAAAAATAGGGATTCATTTTTGTCAACTTTTAAGATTTGTCAATTATCTTAGTTTATTTAAATTTTTTATTTTCAATTATTTTGGATAATGCCTTAAAAAATAATTCAAAGTGGCAATATGTCCACAGGAGTATTTAAAACAGTTTCATTTGTCTGGTTAATGTTTTTTAATAAATACCTCTTAAAGATTAGTTATTTTATTGTTTATTAGATCCTTTATTCACATAGTGATACAAAAGCTCGTTTTAATTTAAATAATTTGAGCACATTTATTGAGGAAAATAAATTCAAAAGTAGAGTCAGAGAAACTAACTAGTCTATTTATTTATACACTTGTTTCATAATCGGGCAAAGGGAAATACTTTCCCATCTTTGTTGGTCGTGAACAGGCAAAAGGAAATAATTTCCCAACCGTAAAAACATAATTATTTTCAGTTTCAGTAATTTATAATTGATTTTAGGTACACAGATATCCTAATTGACCTAAAAACATCTACTTAATCCATGCAAAACTGATTTTTTCGTTAGGCCCGATTAAAGGTTAAAAATGTATAGGTTGTATCTTGGTGCTATCATCAGTCTTAACATTTTCTTATCCACCCATCGTCACACCTAAAACTCCACCCATGTAAATTTACCTTTATGATTATGTTACTGTCAGTTATGTTACCCTTTTCTCAATTAATCCATTATATTTGTTATTTGTGCAGAAATATTGAGGTTTTGAGGGTTTTAAATATTAATAAAATAGTTTATTTTGCTAAATAAATAAATTTAAAGCCAATTCATAAGTGTATGCACGAAACAAATAAAAAAATATGATGTCTCAATATACTTGGTATCAAAACTGACATTAAATCAGGGTTAATGAAAAAAAGGAATACTTTTTTTAATTTTCTATTATGTTTTTTAATAAATAGCAGTTAAAATTAATAAAATCAGTCCTTTATTTCCTAACTGTCTGCTAAAATACTCTAGAAAATGTGGTAACATAATTGACAAGCCTTTTGTGACTATCTCTCATATTTTCTACAATATTTTCGTAATTAAGAAGTGTTTTAAAGTGTTTTTCATATTGAATGATAGTTAATTGCACACAGAACATTATTACCACATTTAATCCAAAAAATATCACACTTAAAAAAACCGTCCTCAAATCTGGCCAGGTACAACAATTTGTGAAAACGCTCATAGAGCAAAAAAGGTTAAAAAAAAACACATTTGTTGTATGCGAGCCCCCCTTAAATATTATTTTTATTTTGTTTTTAGTATTTGTTTACAGCGGCAATAGATATACATAATCTGTGAAAATTTCAACTCTCTAGCTGTTACCGTTCTTGAGTTACAGCCTGGAGACAGACGGACAGACGGACAGACGGACAGACGGACAGACATCGAAGTCTCAGTAATATGGTAACGTTTTTACCCTTTGTGTACGGAACCCTAAAAAGTTTAATTGAACCTTTTTCAAAATTCAGACTTCAAATCTTTCTTTTGTTTTCTTAATATTTTATTCCTAACAATATACCAGACCCTTACATAAACTGTTCTCTGGAAAAACAAAAAGAAATTTTCGTCGTTCCCACCAGCCGCAGGGTACTTATTGGGGAAAACCTATAATAACTAATAGGGATCTTTCCTAAGGACCATAATACCTTTCCAAGAAGGATGATTGCAGGGAATTTTCCTTGGGTCGATACTTGTTTATAGTTCTTGGGCTTGTTTCGTTTTGTATGCGTTGAGCTTTTGCGGAGAAAATGAAATGCAATATGAAGCCTAGTAAAGTTAATGACCTTTAGGGATATTATTTACAAGTTATTTAAGGCCGCTTAGGTACATAAACTAACTAAAAATAATAAAATAACTATGTTAATAAACAATTACAATCAATAAAATTTAAAATATAATAATATGGAACTAATTATATTGTAATTATAGAATTTATATAATAATAGATAGTAAGTATAGTAAATGTAAATTAAAATCAATCCTTTTAATATCAAATTATGTAAATAACTATCAATTATTATGAAAGGAAATAACATTCAAGTAAATAACATTCTGAATACAATTTTAAATAATAATATTATAGATAATTAAATGTAATGAATTTAGAATAAATGTTATTAAACTAGATTGATTATTAAGATATTAAAATAATATGTACTTATAGTACAATTAATTTTAATTAGTAATGAAATACTTTTCTTTTTTTATTGGCTTTTTTATTTTTATTTATTTATTTAAGTACAAATACAAAAAAAAAAAAAACAATTAATGCTTTTTTTTTCTGCGTCAAGCCTGAAAGTCGACTTTGTCCCAATTTAGTTATGAAATGTGAATGATTGTAAATTTTATAAAAGAGAAGGTCTATATTAGACTATAATAAAATAAAATCAGTCTTCTACCAATAATACAATATAACTTATTTATATTTCAGTTCATCATAGGTCTCGGTGTTCCAGTAGACTTGAAAGAAGCATCAGTAACAGTAGGAACAGTCATAAAATTCCAGTATGACTTACCAACAAACAGTACAGAGTATACTAGTCGGATATACGGATTTGCTGAAACCGTATCCAGGGACATGAACGGTGATGAAAAAGAAGATAAAGAAAGTGATAACGCAGAAAATGACATAGAAAATGATTCTAGAAACATTGAAAATATTGATGATGATTTAGAAGATAATAGTACATTAGTAGATCTAACTTTTGATGACAGAAGACGAAGATCTATTATGTACACAGAAGGAGGAGAGAATAGTATAGACGAGTTTAGCGTTAACACTGATATACCGTTAGAAGAAGCTATCAGAAGGCAAGAAATAATAGACCAGAAGAATCTAGGAGAGGAAGAACCACAGAGGATGAATAGGTGGGACTTTTATAAAATTCTCGAGCACATGGTTGAAAGGTAAGATTATTATTGTTCCTTTTTTAATAAGTTTAGGAAACGAGTTATGGTCTAACAGGAGGAATCTTTAGCTCTTGCGCTCTTTCGCTGAAACCGACCTTTCTCTTACATATTTTAGTAAATAATGGTATATTTCGTAAGGGTTTAAATAGCATCAGTTTTTGGGATAGATTTTCTATCTTCGTCGTCCAAATTTAATGGAAGTTTTGGTTACTCTAATTATTGCACTCCTTAAGTGAAAGAAAAGCACTCTTTATCCTTTTGTAATGCGATTGGTGTGTTTTTTCAACCTTATTCTATGGAAATTCTCTCTCCTATATTTTTATTATACAATGTATCGTCCTCCAGGACGCACATTTTAATTGGCATTTTATTCTAGGTAAAGATTTTCTATCTTCGATGTCTTTTCATGGCATTTCCTACTCTCCCAATCAAATTTTACTGCTCCGTGAAATTACTCTTCGACAAGTGCTGAAATTCGATGGAACGCTTCGCCACAATCCATATGCAGTAAGCGTATTTTCAAACTCCTCGGTTCAACTTCGAAGGATTATAACGTGTTTCCAAGCGTGTTATATGGAATACATTAAGAAGTTTATTACTTGTAAAACTTTATGAAAAAGCTTAGAGTGAATGATGTTGGAGTTAAGGTTTTTTGACGCGTTTTCATGTACTTATCATACTGTATATAAACTAGGTGTGGCATAATTCTCGTGACGTCATGGAAATAGAAAACCGGGGAATCCGTATTAGTCGAAATTTTTATTTTTTATGAAATAAGGGGGAAACGAGCAAACGGGTCACCTGACGGAAAGCAACTTCCGCCGCCCATGGACACTCACAGTATCAGAAGAGCTGCAGGTGCGCTGCCGGCCTTTTAAGAGGGAAGAGGGTAATAGGGGAGGGTAGGGATAGGAAGGGAAGGGACTAGGGTAGGGGATTGGGCCTTCGGTAAACTCACTCACTCGGCGAAACACAGCGCAAGCGCTGTTTCACACCGGTTTTCTATGAGAACGTGGTATTTCATTCGTGCCGAAGTATGGCTCTCCCACGCGTCCCACGAAATAAAAACTATCAGAAAAAAAAATTAAATATTTAACAAGCAGAATAAAATTAATACCATAAAGTAAAGTAGACTGAGAAGGTTCTTTTGGTACAGGAACTTTTTAAACTAATGTCTCCAATATCCATCATTTATTTTATTTTATCATAATATTATTAGGGTGGCTTACAGCTAGATATAACACAGTATATACATTATATATCTGTCAGTTTTCAAACAGCCACTGTCGCGGTTAAGCTATTGCATAGCATTTTTTATCAACTCATGTAATTATAATTCGCATACGTCAAGTCACATGCACACAAACACCGTGCCGAAGTCTGGTAACGCCGCATCGACCGTTGGAGTGGGGGATGTTAGGTTTTTTTCGTTACTGAATTTCTTGTTTTGGTCGCCGCGCTCAAAAAAAAAACTAGGCCTTCGCATCCATTGTGGATGATTTATACAGCATTTTCAGAGCGAAGTAACCACTCTTCAAATACTGTAGTGCCTGGGACAAGATTTTTAAATGCCTGTATGGTTGCCCAAGCGCATACGGCATTCTCGCAACATAGTCGGCCTAGTCCAGAGGAAAGAACTAGTCAATACGTCTGGGACCAACCATGTGCGGGTTTCCTCACGATGTTTTCCTTCACCGTACGAGCGTCCGTATTATGTACTTGAGATCAGAAAATGTCTCATTGGTACACGCCTCCACCCGGGATCGAACCTGCACCCTCTGCGAGTGCGAACCAAAGGTCTACCCAATAGGCCACGGACGCTCAATACCCGCGATAAAATCTATGCAATAGCAACTAATATATTATATTCTGTGGCAATAGTTTAAAAACATTTTGATAAATTACTATCAATGCGATAAAATATCAAAATGTAAAGTATTTCGCGCTGCGTCTGACGTCTCGTTTCGCAAAGGGTAACTGAATAACTCAAATTTATCTCCAGCTTAAGTTTAACAATATAAACATAAACAATAAGTTTTATATGCTAAACTGAAACTAAGCGGGAGTTGCCAAGACATTCCTAACGAGGTACGAAAATGTTTGTTTGATTAATGAAATATGGAAGTTCAAGATACAGTTAGGCGCAGCGCAGACGACAGACTATCCGTGACGCACTTTTTAGTCCGTGGAAATAGAACCTATGCAATTATAATATGCAGTACCGCACACGACGCACAGCGTAGACGTGTGCGTTACTGCTCATAATAATTGCACAGGTTCTATTTCCACGGACTAAAAAGTGCGTCACGGATAGTCTGTCGTCTGCGCTGCGCCTTAATGGTGGTTTAATGTAAGATTTTAGCTTCGGACAAACTATTAATCCTTCGATCGGGGATTCTTGGAAATGGTATTGTATTCTATTGTTGTCGCGATTACCGGTGCTCGTATGGGGCTTGGAGGATTAATTAGTAAATGGCAATAGGAGGATTAATTAGTAATGGTCTGTACATACAACATAGGTTTATAATATAGGTTCCGTCTAACCGTGAAGGCACAAAATATTGAACTAAAATTTCTATACAGTTCCAGAGTTATAAACTTTCCTAACGTATTCTATTCTCCATACAAAATCACAGGACACAATAGACTTCGAATAAAGTATTAAAGTGTTCAAAATTTCCAGGTACGGCTATTCAGGCAGACCCTGCCTGCTCAGAACCATCTGCGAGGCGGCGGCCGTACCTTTTACCTACGAAAACGGCTTGCTTGGAGAAATTGGCCATATATTATTTACGTAAGTGCTTCCAGTATAAAAGCATAACAGACTTTAGTCACTATTCGGGATCTAATACAGCTGAGCCTAAATTTCGGCTTATTTTACCCGACTGTGAGAGGAGCGGTTTGATCTTTTGTTGGTTAAAAGTTAAAGATAAAAGGTAATAATATGTATAATTGTCATGGCACGAACAATGAACCTGAATAAATGAAGCCAAATAATTATTATAAGGCTTTGGCTAATCGATATTCAGTAAGACAGACTTCGAAAGTCTATCACTGAAGCCAAATCTGGTAAATTCCTTACTAAAACCAAACTAGGCTTATTATATTATTATTTACCCAAACTAAGTCTAACATCCGCACTCAGAGATTTTTAATGATGATTAAACTTTAATTTAATGAAGATTTTGACAAATAATGTATGGGGCTTTTGTAAAAATCTCCATTCAATTATAGCTGTAAGTAATTAATATTCAAGTAATACGAGCCAGGTTGGCCTACGGCTGCGTTGGATCGAGAGAACTGAAAGACTTTGGGAAGCTTTTGCCCAGCAGTGGGACAGCATAGGCTCTTTAAAAAATATTCGTCTCTAAGTTCGGCAGTAAGTCTATCTCTTCAAAAAAACAATGTTTAGTTCATCTTTTTACTGAAGCTAATTTCTGTCCAAATTCTGAACTGAAACTAATAACTCATTTTTCAGGCCATCAACGACAAAGGACAGTCTATCCCACCACACGGACAATGAGTACCACGCAGCGGAACGGCTAGGCAGATCAGCTGATACATCCAGCTGTGAAACCCTCTTCCCGGAGTGCGAAGACTCCATCCTGGACACCTTCACAGGAATCGGCATGGACACGTTACACAAGTTTGGGTTCTATTAGTAAAGAGTTAAAGGATATTTTGTTTTATTTTCGTTCAAGCCAGGCTTAAATAACGGGGTTGTTGAATAGTAACACCAGAATTCTTTCCTAGTTCTTAGGCCTGAAACCACACTCCCTAAGATCAGTTCGCCTACTCTCTAGTTCAACAATAATTATTGAACAGTAAGAAACGTCATAATATTTAATTGACATAACTACTGACTACGGTGTTGGACCGCCTATCGCATCTCCTCATCATATCGACGGCGGAAAACAGAAAGGGCGTAACTCGGTCTAACGCAACTTTACACCAGAGCCAAAAAACAAAAAAATATTGGGAAAATAATTTATAACTTTTTAACGGTAAATCGTGTGAACATGATTTTAACACCTTTACTTTAAAATAAAAACCTGCATAAAGTGGCATACAAGCCAATAACTTCCTATTGCTAGAAATAAAGTTATTCAAGTTATGCTCATTGTATACAAAAATTGCAGACCTCAAAAAGGTCGTATATTGACACGACATTTGTACTGAATCATAAAACTATAAGAAATTTACTGACCTCAAAAAGGTCGTAACTAATGTTCGTTTTAATTTGCTCTTAGGAACGGCGTGTAAACACATTCATAATGTATTATAACGGTTAGAAAATTGGTTGTAAGTCAAACGTCTAGACACCCAATGACGAAATAAAACGTCGTAAGCTTTTTTAAACGTAAATTTATTGAACTTTTAAAAAGTTACCAAAAACACAAAGCAAAAAATATAATATTATACAATGTCAACTTAATAACTAATTAAGTAAATAATATATTATGTCACTAAAATAACAACAAAAACACATAATATAAGGTTATCAAATATCCATAATAGTAACTTTAGGTACCTACGTAATTGTACTTTTCATTAAAGAATTATTTAACAATAAATAACTAAGAATATTCAGAATTTAAGTGGAATATAATATTATTATGTTATTATTCCCTTCATAATATTATTTTTCCCTACTTTTGTTATTTATGGAGTAAATAAAAAAAGTCAAAGATAAGTCTTGTACATAATATACAACATTACAAAACAAGATTAAACATTAAAAAAGTGAAAAATATTATTAATATAATAAACGGTAGAATTGAGAAACCTCCTCCTTTTTGGAAGTCGGTTAAAATTATAAGAAAAGATATAAAATCAATATTTAATTCACCAATATTTCTTAATTTAATTTTATTTCATGCTTTTTAAACTTGTATTCGTAATAGTGCAGTCTGCAGAATAATTCCTATCAAAAGGATCATAATATTATTATCAATGAATACCATCTACGAATGTCCTCTTGGATGAGGCCGTCAATATGAGTCCAAAAATGAAACCTCCACTTTGGGTTCATAATAATATTATGAGCTCGGCTCCTATAGAATCCTGGCAATGCTGCAGCAGCAGCATGCAAATATTTACTGTTATCTACGTCTTACTAATTGTCGCAATTAAAATGAGCCCGAACACAAAACCTCTGCTCTATGTTGGTGAGGAGTTGGGTATCCTATTGACTACCAGGTTATGCTGCAGCACCAGGTCAACTTTCCATTAATGTGTGCTTATTCATAAATGTCACGAACTAGAATGCAAAATATTATAAAGCCCACCAAACGACTGCAAGTTGCTAATCGGCCCTTCACTTACCAGATGAACCGCAATTTTCCAGCACTGAGCAGGCTGATGATGATGAACTATTACTCTCAATTATGTCAGCTTTCAAACAAAAAAAAAACTAGATCAAAATCGGTCCACCCGTTTGGATGCTACGATGCCATAGATAGACAGACCGAGTGACAGACCGACTGACATGCAGACAGATACGTCAAACTTATAACACCCCTCTTTTTTGTCGGGGGTTAAAAAATGTGCCATGTTAGTAGTTACCATGCCCATAAATACGTAGGTATGCTTAGATTTAAATTAGTTGTTACCTAATTAACACATCAAGCCCCGTACGAGCACCGGTGAAATTATTTGAAAGGGCTTATTTGAAGGTACTGGAGCAATTTTTATGTTATTTGGCACACATGAAGAATAGACCACGTGAAAGGACATAGGTTTCTTTTTTTTGCGGAAAAACGTACGGTTTCCGTGACATAGGCGGGAGGAGCCGCGTGGAACATTTATCATATCATAAAAGTATATTATTATTGTCCCACACAATATACTTTTATGATCTGTGCGTTAACTATTTAATCGATGCACGGGAACTATAAACTAAAGTCCACGCGGATGAAGTCGCGGGCAACAGCTGGTTAAAATATACATATCTTAAACACTTCGTAAACAAAAACAGAGAGATGCAAATAAATGCCGCCAACACATAATAGTGTGAGCCGATATTTCAAGTGTAAACATAAACCATTTTTTTTGTGATGATTACAAGAGTGATCCACTATGCGCGCATTTCTAACCTTCTGCGTAAAAATGTATGAAGGAGTGTTATTTTCTCAGTGTGTTCAGATAAATGACTTCTATCATTACAAAATTGAAAAAAAAGTCGAGAGAATGAATACATACTCAGTATTTTTTTTAAAGAACGGCGAACGTCACGCTGCCGTAGACCCCCTGTCCCCCCTTGTCACATCTTGTCACACTCGGCAAAACCCCTCCCCCCCTTGTATGCGAACGTATTTTTTGAATGGCCCCTTACATAAACGGAAACTTCATACTTTAACCCCTAATAGTAGTAAAAGAACCTAAAATCTTACAACGAATAGGTACCACGCAGAATTTGATTTCGATTTGTTTACATTCTTTTTGAGTTTAACTCAAGAATACATTATGTATCCTTTATTGATGAACTTATTACTAAGTACTATCAGAGAAGTTGATTCCTATGCAGATGGGGGACCTACGTAGTATGGTCGCATTACGTCAAACCCAGCCGACAGATCACAATTAATATTGAATTGACATATTCGACCAAATGACGTTGGTCTCTCAAATGCATAGGGATCAATTTCCTCGATGGTACTTAAATCTTTAGAATTTATAACATACCTTGTAAAGAGAAATTATACACTCCAAGGTTTTGCAACACGATTTCACTACAGCGAAACTGACGCCCGCGCAGCGACTAAGGTAACTTACCTGGGGTGTATGTAAGAAATTCCGGAATGTTGATCAAATTGCGGGACCTGTGACTCGTATTAACTACGATTGAATTCATTTCTACCACCCATGAAATTCTAGTATCTAAGAAGTCATTATTTGTCCTAAAAATCTGAACCGTTAAAATATCGTAACATAGCAAGCATAAAAATTACTTCCCGCAAAAAGGTCGTAACATCTGGGACGCATCGAAACAGGAACAGCGTAAATATGTTTTAATTAAAAACACAAACTTCTTTAAATCGTATCTCAAAAAAGTATAAATACGCAGTTTTGTGGGCAGTTACACCAAAAAAAATTATCACACTTTTTAAAATACTCTCTTTTTTTTTAATTTCATGTCATCGTAGAGCAACCAGGCCCAGACCAATCGACGCAGAAAAAAAAAACTGATAATGACCTTATACGTAGTCTAGTTACGACCTTTAAACGGGATACGCCCTTTCTGTTTTCCGTCGTCGATATTGTTGCAATGTAAATGTCGCAGTCATCTGGTTCAATCTGCGATTCAATTGAATGACTAGCGTATTCATTGAATAACACCATTCAATTGAATGACTCGGCTGAACGTCGATTTAACGATTTGTACTCAAAGTCCAACCAGTTAGCGATTTGTAACATAACCCTTTGAAGATAGCGGACATGAAATCAGTCAGGTAATTGACCGTATTTCACTTTTTTCCCCACGCAGCGCTACTAGTCACTAAAACAAATATGGTGTCAAACAGCTCGCACAGCTGATAGCACTGTGTTGATATTTTGTCGATTAAATTTACTTTAAAGTGCTTTATCTATAATAAAATAATATGACAGCGTAAATTTATCTACTAATACGCCGTCAACGACTACCTAAAAAAATTATAGCTTCCCATTTAACGACTTAACTAAATGACTTATGGCGCATTTTCACTGATCGATAGGGCCCGCATGCGGGGTGCGGGAGATCATGCCTCGACCAATCAAAATGCGCCATTAGTTGTCATAGACTCCCCGTATGCTGTATACCGCACGAGTTAACGACCAATGAAAATGCGCCCTTAGACAAAACGGTAAACGTCGCAGTCAACGTCTTGACGAGTTGTCCTTTAGTCATTCAATTGAATGGTGTCATTCAATAAATGCGCTAGTCATTCAATCGAATCGCAGATTAAACCAGATGACTGCGACCGCGACATAATATTATGTTTGACTTATACTCACTTATGTTTAAGTAAAACTTTTTTTACACATCTAAATCCAGTTTTCCGACACAATATTTAGACTGTTTTACTTAAAGCATAGCACCAGGAAAGTTATCGAAAACTTCGAGATACCAAAAAGCCGCCAACAGCGAAAAAGTTGCTAGATAACCGTAAACGTAGATGTTACCATAGCTCCATTAGTCCGTCCCAGCGGCTAGACCTGGGGAATATTAATGAAATAATTCATTTGCGTGAGTCGTGTTCTGACCTAATTCTATCTGTGGTTTTTGCTCGTAGCTCCCTAATCGTGTGTTTAGACAAGAATTTTAGCTAATGAAAACTTTAATGTTGAATTACTGGATGTTCATCGAGTTTGGGTTGATATTCGCGCTGGGTATACGTAGGTATATAAATGATTTCATACTAGATGTTGCGTTAAAAATTCGTATATCTCGCGGAAATCGTACATTTTAATGTTAAAAAGTATATTATATCCTTTCCCGGGGCTTGAAGTATCACCATACCAAAGTTCATCAAAATCGGTTCAGTGGTTTGTGCCTGAAGAGGTAATAGACAGACAGACACACTTTGGCATTTATAATATTAGTATGGATAATGAATATACGCCAAACTATTGTTAGGTCACTGTTCTTTCGGCATCCTACCAGGGCCGTGCCTGGGTATATGGCCGCCTGCGTGCCAGTCTGTATGGCCGCCCCCAGGATAACATTAAAAAAAACTACTTTAATTTTTAATGTTTATTATTATACACAGGGCATCAAACCGGGAAAAAAATCAGTTTTTGGTTAAACGAAATCGAGAACGAAAAAAAATATTGGTTTTGTTCCCAAAACTGGTTTCTGAAAAGAAAAACCGGCTAAAACCGGTTTTATGAGATTTATATGTTTGGATGAAATTTAAGAAAAAAAAATGCACAAAATAAACATTTTTTTATTTAAAATTTAAACAAAAATAATAACATGAAAAAAATTATGGTATTGGTTTTATAATCACAGACAAAATAAACTATTGATTTTTAAATTTTAGATTTTGCTTTAAAATAATTGAATGAAATTTTTGTAATTTTGATAATATTTTCGTAATATGAAGGCCCCGCGTTACTCTACGTTAAGAGTACACTCTTGAGGCTCTGGAGGCTTGTAGGTATCGCGCGGAAGTGAGAACGTAAGGGGGTGGTGGGAGGCGGAGCTTTTCGAAAATCAGCTCGATCGTGCACGGTCGCGCCGACCCCTGCGTTAAATTAAAGACTTTAATAATATCGGATCACACACAGGACACAAATAACGATTTATCCTCGCTAGTCTATAGACTAATACGACTAATAAGACGAATAAGACCGCTTACGCGACGCCGGTCAATTGAAAAAACTATTTCGGCTCTTCGCTCGTGCAATGTTCGAAAAAATTCGGATTCGCTGCATGACTAGGTATATAAATACTACAACGACATAATCAGTTTTTATACATTTCTTATTTCTGAGAAACTCTTTTTAGATAGATTAGATTAGAGAAACTGTTTTTACTTCGTATCTTAATGAAAACAAACCGATTGTATTTTTGCCCAGTAAACAACTTGTAACGATTTGGCCGCCTCTTAATTTCGGCCGCCTGCGTGCGGTGCACGCAATGAACGCCCGTCAGGCACGGCCCTGCATCCTACAAACCTAAAACTCCACTATTCCGCTAAAACCATAGTATAAAAATATTTTCGGATTGGTTTACGCTCGGTTCTTAAGGGCGTTCCGTCCGGAGATTCCGTAATTGACCGTATTTAAAACCTTATAAACTCAAAATCTGAAAGCTACAAAGTTATAATAAAATACAGCAATAATCTTCAGTATATCAACATTCCTTTTGTCGTTTTAAATTTTCTATTTTTGTTTCTTATACTCATGATATCAGCTTCCAAAGTAATACCAATTTGTTAAAATTCAAGCATACATTCAGCATCTCCTTAGGATTTACAAATTACTTTTATTTGAAACTCACGCCAATAGATCGACAATATCATAAACTACATATTCGCCGTTTTAATTTTTTTTAGGTCAATTTTGAACTAATAAGTAAAAATAATAGGATTTTGCCGATCTCGGCAACGCGGCAAATGTATGGCCAAGGTCGTTTGCTCGGGGGACGGCCTTAAAATGTACGCGTATTTTGCATGTTCTGTTAACACAACAGCCCCTATATTTTGTTCTCGGTTCCCCGTTCCCAGTTCCCTGTTCCCGGTTCCCATAATAGAACGCTTTTCCATTCCCAATCCTTGTTTATTTTCTTTTGCCCGTGATCGGTACGTAAATTATTACAAAGTAACAGAGAACAAATATTGGTTGAGGTGAAGCGTTTGTACGCAAATTGTTGCAAAACAGCACGGAAGTATAATTCTTTTTGTACTTATTTTCTTCTTAGCGTTATTGATTATTCAGTCTTTGTTGTTATATGATTACTATGTAGGACTAGTTGACGCCCGCAACTCTGTTGCGGCAAAACTCATATATCGCGCCGGAACCGTACATTTTTCCTGAACAAAAAGTGTCCTAGGTGCCCTTTCCTGGGACTCAAAGTATCTCCACGCCTCGGAAAAATCGGTTCAGCGGTTTGAGTGTGAAGAGGTAACAGGCAGATAGACAGACCGACATACTTTCGCATTTATAATATTAAGTATGGAAGTATGAATATGGATAACCTTTAAAATATACTTACATATTTTTGACGTGATAACGTCTTATAATTCGATATGGGGTGCGCGCCCGAAAAACATGACAGTTCATGTGTCGTTACCTCGCTCTGAGGCGTTCCATATAAGGCTTGAAGTGCAAGCGAGAGCGCGGAACGAGCGACAAGGAAGCACAATCGGCCTTTGCGTTCGGCAGCGTTCGACATCCGTCTCTCTCCTACGTCCTACTTGAGTGAGCGATGCGTCTGCATGGACAGCTGCTATATTATATACTGTAGTACAATATTTACAATATGTTTTTTAAAGAAAGCGAAAAGTTTTTATTGCCGCCGCGTGGACGCCATCCTGGAACTTAGCGCTGTGATATCTAGCTTGTCCCGCTGGGCCAACAAAACGCTGACGTAAGTACTGCAATTGTCGATATCTTGCTACTCGAAGTTGGTAGTGAGGTGACACTTGTAGTAACTATTGTTTTTACGTAACATTTAAAATTATTATTTTATTTATAAAATATAGAGGTCCGATAGCAGTAAAATATACAATAAAAGTACTTTGGTGATATATTCAAATAGAACTTTGTTCTTTGCATAGGTCGATTTGAAAGAAACACATCGAAATAACTTTAGGTTACAGTCGAAAAAGTTTGTTTCTATTTATAGAGATTCGGAAGCGAGGGTTAAGGGGTTAAGGATAGTTGAACGTGACAACGTCATACGTTGTCACGTTCAACCATCGTCAGTAAACCGACTTTACAGACAACCGATTTTTGTATATAGTGTTATCTATAATAAATAACACTGTTGAGTAGAATATTATAAGCTTCTTAAAAAAGAAGATTAGTTTAAGTTACAATAATAATATTGTTACTTAAACTAAAAGCCAGCTGTGTGATTTTAATATTGTCTTAATGCCGTTTCAAATCTGTTTAAGTGTGTCGTTAAGTCGTTCGTTAAATCATTCATTTATTCTTGCGTTGATTAGCTGTTAAAGACGAATTTCCGTTTATGAGGCATTTGAAAAAGACAGGGCTTTTAACTTAGTAATTAATGATTATTTGGTCGCTGTTACGCATTTGTGTATTAACCCACAACTTTTTGTTGTTGAGTTATGAATCCAGTTTTGTTCTAAATGATCTAGATACGCGGTAGAGTGTCAAGCCGAGTTCCAGCATAACAGAATGGCGAGCCGCACCGTGTGTAATATTACACGAACCATTTGCAGCTACTTTTGACCCCTTCATAATTCAGAAACTATTTCACATAAACGTTTCAAATTTAGCTCATATAATGAGACTTGCGAGATAAATACATACTTTAAATTTCATAAGCACAGCTTAAACGGTTCTTGAGATATTAACGTCCGAAAATCTAAATTTTTATCACTGACTGGCCTATAGATCAAAATTCGAACCCACTTCCAGATGACCTAGAAGGCTGAAATTTGGAATCCAGGTCGATAATGGTGTGTAACCGTAGGAAAAAATCCGAAAACAAAAAAAATTGGTCAAGTGCGAGTCGTACAGAGCGAAAATTGTGTTTTTTGTATGGAAACCCCCTTAAATATTTATTTTATTTTACTTTTATTATTTGTTATGAAAGAAGAAATATAATTAAGGATTTTGTGAACATTTCAAGTACCTTTCGGCTGTCATTATTGATTTAGAGCAAAAAAGGCCAAAAAATCACGTTTATTGTATGGGAGCTCCCCGTAAACATTTATTTGTGAATAGAAAAAACTTGCAATGAATAGAAGGTGACTTTATGAAGTGTGTCTGTCTGTCTGTTACGTCTTCACGCCTAAACTGATTGTACCGATTGTTCTTTCGTATGGAGATATAGTTTGAGTCCCGAGAATAGACATAGAATTATTTCAATATTATGTCTGTCCGTTTGTCTGTCCGTCCGTCCGTTTGTCTGTCTGTCTGTTAGACAGCTATAATAATAGCTACTACTTCCGCATAGTAAGTTGTACACTCTGCATTTTCCATTAGCTTGGATTTTCTTTGTTTTATTCGTCTGATACTCACGTCTCAACAAGGCTTAGGGGCTGTTTCCCCACTTCCTGATAAGTTTCAGATAGGCTATTCACAACTTATCTGATAGATGAAGTATCTACCAGATAAGTTGCGGATAGCATAGCCGACACTTGTCGGGAAGTGGTGAAACGACACATTAAGGTTGCGAATTGCCATTGAATATAGTCGAATATTATGAATGTTTAAACTGGGAAGATGAAGGTGTCTACCCTTGCTCGAAAAGTTTACTTTACAAAAAGTAGTGATATCCCACCAAAAACATAAATGTAAAAATGCTGGGCCAAGTTCCATACAAACATTATATTTCTTGTCTATGGACTTCGCCGTAAAAATAGAAATAAGTACGTATAGGAACCAAATAACATTATGAACAAATAATAGAGTCTTTTTCTTTGCTTTATTGAATGTCTATAATAATTGATGTTATTTAAATAAAGTGAGATCTTTAACTAGATTAGATTTTACTTGGCTAGTTTTCATCAGAATTAAAATGTTCAATAACTTTATGAAAAATGACTGACGTAATGAAAACTGGCCAAGTTAGATCTAATCTAGTTTAAGATCTCACATTATTTAAATAACATCAATTGTTATAGACATTCAATAAAGCAAAGAAAAAAAATGTATTATTTGTTCATAATGTTATTTGGTTCCTATACGTACTTATTTCTATTTTCCATGGAACTTGGCAATCATTTAGATCTCCATCCTTTTTACGGCGAAGTCCATAGACAAGAAATATAATGTTTGTATGGAACTTGGCTCAGCATTTTTACATTTATGTTTTTGGTGGGATCTAAATAACATGACTTCATTCATAACTCAATACGTATTTTTTGTGGGATGATACACAAAATATTATATACTTAACATCGTCCATTTAAGACTCAAGGCTCAAAAACTTTATTTGCAAAAGCAAAAATAGTCTAAAAATTGTATTTTTTGTATGGGAGCCCCCCTTAATTATTTAATTTATTTTAATTTTATTATTAATCATTAAATTTCAAATACAATTAAGTATTTTGTGAACATTTCAATTGCCTATATGTTGCCGTTATTTATTAAATACAACAAATAGCAAAAGCCCCCTTTTCAATAATTAATTTATTTTGATTTTATATACGCAATCTGTAAAATTTTCAGAAGTCTAGCTATGGCGGTTCTTGAGTTACAGCCTGGTGACGGACAGACGGACAGACATCGAAGTCTTAGTAATAGGGTCCCGTTTTTACCCTTTGGGTACGGTACCCTAAAAATTTGGTGCATAAAAAAGTTTCATTTCTTAAACTGTATGAAAATCATATACGAGTATATTTCAATAAAATTGTCCACGTTTTGAAGACAAGTTTCCTATAATAATTGATTATAACAATATCAATGCAACTGAGAGAACAAGTCTATAAGGGAGTGTCCACACTGGTAGCCGCAGTCGCGTCCGCTGAGCCCGTGTCTATACGCCGTTATGTATGGTATGGACTCGCTTGCTGTGTCTTGGCTCACATCGTTCAATGGGCTAAAAAGAAAAGTTTATGTATTATTTTCACTATACAAGGTGTAACAAAAATAGTAATAATACCTTTTTGTGTTCCTTATTATAGAGTTCAATGTAAAAGTAGCAGCAATGAAAGTGCGACTTCTTAAAACTTTTGTTTAGGAAAATTCATCGGGGCGCTTGCCCATACAAATCACAAAAAAAAGCCTTTCAGCGATGCTACTTTCACAGCAAACTCTAGGTCTAGGAGACCTATACACACCCTAAAGTATAATTTACACACAGCCAGTACTGGCTGCCAATAAGGCTGGCAGCCAGTATTGGCTTGACATATGCCGCGTGTGAACAGTTTGGCCTGGCTTGAAAGACTGTTCACACGCGGCATATACCAAGCCAATACTGGCTGCCAGTCTTATCGGCAGCCAGTACTGGCTCTGTGTAAATTATACTTAAAGCATTATTACTTTGTTTTGTTACACCATGTATGTAAGGACATAATGAAAAATTCTTGTTTAGCACCAACCCCAATTATATAGTTTAATTCATTAAAGCAGCGGTTGGAGATGGCAGTGTTATTCAAAGAAGTCACAAAATATCCATTTGGGTCGCAGTAACACCAGGGTTTAGTTCTGTGAACTACCAAAATGATGCCAATCAAACTCTGTCTTGTTGGCAGTGTATTATTTAATGCGATAAAATAATTACGCCTTGCGCTGCAGAACAAATTTTATGTAGGTAGGTGCACCTACCTACATAAAATAGGTGATAATAAGAAGATTGGGATGAAGATGATATGGGATGAAAAGTGGTTCATCCCACCAACAAGAATTATAATCAAACACTGCGCCTTACCCCCAATTTTTGGCGTTCCATCTTACCACTCGTCTTTTGAAATGACTAACTTTTTGTGGTCGATAATAATTATTTACCTACATAATATTATATTTCAAAGAAATTGATTTACATACCAAAGAGAATATAATCACTATGTTACAGACCTACGTTATTTGGTAGGATTACATCAAGTTAACGTCAGTCAGCCACCTGCTGGCTGGACTTGATAAAACCGGACCAAATAGTATAGGTCCTGTCTATGAATAAAGTCTGATAGTTACTTGAGCACGAAGCTGGCTATCTCGTGCAGCAGATCATCATCACTATCGGAGTGGAGCGGCTCCGCGCCAAGCCGGCACAGCGTCTGCAGCACACACGACGTGCCGTTCTCACCGAAACTGGAACAACACAAGTCTGTTACGGCGCGTTTTCTGCTGTAGTGTTTTTGAAAAAAGCTATTGGGCCACTAACCATTTAAGAAATTGATTTATAGACGGACCTACGTCAGTTTGGTCGGATTATGTATTGACATAACATTGGTACTGTCATGCTCTATCAGCTAGGTTTGACATCATAAGTGTCTAAACACACTAGCCCGAAGTTCGCCCTGTAAATTCCGCATGATTACGTCCGCAATGTATTTTTCTCACCTCCGGGCGGAAAACGTCAACTTTCTTCCCGCTGCGCTTATGGCTGGTTTACACGTATTAAGTAGATAAGTAGTAACTAAATTTTAACTTAATTTGAAGTGCCTGCCGGAAATTTGTCAAGTGACAAGCCCCGCCTGCCAACTTAACAGAAAATAGTCAAAATTCTAATTTCCTCGTTTAGTACTTAACTAAATTTTAACTTACTACTTGCTACTAAATTTTGTGTTTACATGCAATAAGTAACTTAAAATTAAGTTAAAATTTAGTTAACTACTTATCTACTTAATACGTGTAAACCAGCCCTTACCGATGTTGCCGTTTTCCGCCTCCGTCGATGAGAAAAATAATATACGCACCATGAGCAGTATATTATAAGAAATCCTCAGATCACAATTATATGTTTGTTACATATTGCGATCTGAGACATTTCTTGCTTTATTGCTCTAGGTGCGTAATGTACTATTAAATTACCGACGACACACTATTCCGTCGCGTTCCATCCGTATTTTGTATGCGGACATTGCGGATGCAATCATGCGGAGTTTACGCGGTGTAACTTCGGCCTAATGAGTAGACGAAAGAGTTAATTTTGACTTATGTATTTGAGAAACATCATAAATTTTCCCATAAAATACTTGAGAAAACGTAACTTTTTTAGCGCTGCTACATTTACAGTAAGCTTCTTTATAATACACGCTCTAAAGTATTATAACCAAATAATTTATCTTAAGACTATGTATAACTGCTTAAATTTCTTTTCAGCTACTTTTATCTAGTAAAATAGTGACAATAGTTGATAGTGATGTTGGTATCATCAAAAACGGGTTTGTGTTAATAGCTCCTATAGGCCTCAAAGAGGTAGGGCGGCAACTTAAAATTTTGAAGGAAATATTACATGCCGCCATTATCACAAGGATCTAAACTTAGGTTCCAAAATAAGTCAGTGTATGCAAATTGCAGCACTAGAGCGCATTACGCGGCATAACAATGACATGAATGTTACTACTATAGCAATACTTCTCAAAATCAAGCAGTCTTATGCCCGGTTTCTGAGGTGTTTCGACAGGAGTTTATCTTAAAAAAAAAAACAAAACCCAACTACGACAAAAAATGACGCTGAAAAAGAGTATAAAACAAGATTTTCAGAATACTGAACTGAACAAAGTTGCTAATGTAGTTGCAAGTAAATGGACACAGTAGACTCTACCAAGGTGATAGTATGTCATTTGTCGAATTCTGATAAGTAGTTTAGAAGTTACGAGGGAACAGATGAACATACATACATACTGAAAATACATAACATACATACATAGCCTGTCAAAATCATAACCCTCCTTTTGCTTTGCCGTAGTCGGGTAATGATAAACCCTGGTTAAAAAAACTCAGAAACTGGGCATCAAGCAAACTTATTCGGCATTGCGTACCGCAAAGTTGCATTATCCCAGCCAAGTCATATACGTCAATGTACTGGCGTATATTTGGGAACGAATTAAATATAGCGTCGATTGTTGACGTCATGAGCGCGTTATATTATATTGGGATAAGTTTTGGAACTTACCCCATAACATATTATCTTCAACCTACATTCCTGCGTTGACAGCTTAAGCATCATCATTATTGCGTTAGTTTAGGGTGTAGTGGGTGGTTAGCGACTACTTCTGCTAGTCGACCGTCTCTTGATGGTACAGAAGTTAGTGTTAAATTCGTTGATAGCCTGCAATCCTCTCGCCAGTGGCTCCAAGCAGCTGTCAGCACACAGCGGCCACACCCTGGTACACCACGTCGACTCGTGGGCTAAACCTGGTTGAGGGGGCTCCAGCGTTGAAACACGTGCTTTCCAAGCAAAACCATGTGTTTCAGAACTGGAGTTTTGTACGGTTTGTCCTCGTACGTTTTAGTGCTGTTGTCTCGGTGGTAACACAATCCACTTCCAGTGGCGAGACAACCAGGCAATTGTTGATGGCCTGAAGGTGATGATAGGACAAATTTGTCGTCACCAGAGACTGCATCTATTACTCCTCCAATCGTAGCGGTTCTCCGTTCCATTGGGTTAAGGAGGTATAGACGAGAGGGTGCACCTGTGTTGTGCGCGAGCACTTGTGCACCTTAATATATCCCGCGTATTTGACTTGGCTTTCATAAACGGACTTAGAGATTGAAAGTCCCGTGGCGATGGGTAGAGGTAGAGAGGTTCAGTGCTGGTGTAAGCTGGGCTTTGTTTGATACCTGCACACGGGCGGTTGAGGGAGAGTGGTCGCTCTAGCACTGCATTGGGTTGCGACAGTGCGGTTCGGCAGCACCCTCAGCGACAAAGCAGCTCTATTTAGAGTGGCACTGCTTTCCTCGCTCAGCCGGGGAGGGGGCTAGAAAAGGTGCCCCAAACAAATGCTCGCCCCAACAACCTGATGGGAGGCAGTTACCGCGGCTGCCTATACACCTGCCTTCGCGCGGTGGTAAAAATAGGAATACAAAAACTCCACTTAAAATGACGTTTGGCGCATGGAATGTGCGAACCTTATTAGACCGGCCTGGTAACATCTGTCCCGAACGTAAAACCGCCGTTGTCTCCCGAGAGCTGAGACGCTACAATGTGGATATAGCGGCCCTAAGTGAAACGCATTTAGCTGACGAAGGTGAGCTTGTAGAGCACGGTGGTGGCTATACGTTTTACTGGAAGGGTATAAGTTCTGCCGAACCTAGGCGTTCTGGTGTAGGTTTCGCAATTAAGACTAGAATAGCCAGGAAATTAGAAGAATGTCCTAAACATGTTTCCGATAGAGTAACTTTAATAAGATTACATTTAGATGACAATAACTATCTTAATGTCATAAGTGCATACGCACCAACCTTGGATGCTAACGACGAACTTAAAAACAGGTTCTATGAAGAAATTTCTAACACATTAACGAAAATTCCATCAAAAGAACAAATTCTTCTTTTAGGAGATTTTAATGCACGTGTTGGTCGTGACTATGAGGCCTGGCCTAAAGTGTTGGGAAGACATGGAATAGGCAACATGAACAGTAATGGTCAATTATTGTTAAGCCTTTGTGCTGAATTTCAGTTAGCCATCTCGAACACAATGTTCCGACTTCCCACAAAGTATAAGGCAACGTGGATGCATGCACGATCCAAACATTGGCATCTGATTGATTATGCCATAGTAAGGCAAAGAGATGTGTCACAAGTTCATGTCACACGTGTTATGCGAGGCGCTCACTGTTGGTCTGACCACAGGCTTGTCATTACAAAACTTAACATCCGTCTGCATTACCCTCGCAGATGCGAGAGGTTAAGAACTTTTCAACTTAATGTGGATAGCCTACAGACCAAAAATAAACGTAATGCCTATATACAAGCTGTGGATAGATTAGTCTCCGAGTATGATGCTAAACAAGGTTGTGTTGTTAATCAGTGGGGTAATCTAAGTTCACAGATTATGACAATAGCCTCAAACACTCTTGGAACCAAGGTAAAAAAGGCTGCAGACTGGTTTGACGAGAACGATGTCATCCTAACTATCGCTATGTCTAAGCATCGAGAACTCTTGCGACAGCAAAAACATGATCGTGACAGTGACCTAAAGAAGAAAATTGTAGAGAGTACCTTGAAACTAAGAAATTTAACAAGGACCATTAAAGATAAATGGTGGAAAGAAAAGGCTGAGTACATTCAATCGCTTTCTGACACGAACCAACTTGGGGATTTCTTTAAAGAAATTCAAAATTTAACTGGAACTCAGCATCGACTCAATGTACCCATAAGAGACCTAAATGGGCAACTTTTAACTAGCGAACTTGATGTTTTAAATAGGTGGGAAGAGCATTTCAAAAACTTACTCAACATTGATAGAGCAGTAAACATGGAATTTGTAAATACATTACCAGAAAGTACTAAAGTTACAGATTTAGATGAGCCCCCATCACTGGAAGAAGTAGTGTTAGCTATTAAATTACAGAAAAATAAGAAAGCTACAGGAATTGATAATGTGCCTGGTGAGTTATTAAAGTACGGGGGAGAGAAATTTCATGAGACGGTTTGGGAGTTGATTAGCCGTATGTGGGAAGAGGAAGTGATTCCAAATGAGTTCAAAACATCTAAGATCTCTCTCCTGTACAAAAACAAAGGCGATCGTTCAGACTGCAATTCGTACAGGGGTATTTCACTTCTCTCTGCTCATGGCAAGATTTTTGCAAGAATCCTCCTCAACCGTCTCATGAAAATATCAGAATCGACGCTTCCGGAAACTCAGCTTGGATTTCGACCTGACAGGGGTACATGTGAAGCAATTTTTGCAGTTCGTCAGCTTCAGGAGAAGAGTCGAGAGCAACATCAACCATTATACCTTTGCTTTGTGGATTTAGAAAAGGCCTTTGATAGTATACCACGTGATGCACTCTGGACTGTTTTACTGAAGTTGGGCTGCACAGAAAAGTTTGTTAGGCTAATAAGGCTTTTACATGATAATATGATGTGCTGTGTAACAGTCAAAGGCGGTCAGTCTAAATTTTTCTCTGTATCTTGCGGAGTTAAACAAGGTTGTGTACTAGCGCCAACCTTATTTGCCATATATTTCTCCTTTGTGGTGAATGATGCGTTAAAGGACAACCCGCACGGCATAAAAATACGCTTCCGTACTGATGGCAAGCTTTTTAATTTAAGAAGGTTCAAGGCGAACACTAAGGTTTCGCACGATGTGATCACTGAATTAATGTATGCTGATGATATCTGCTTTGTATCTGACTCTTCTTCAGGTCTTCAAGAAGTTATAACCAGATTTAACGAATCATGCTTGCGTTTTGGTTTAAAAATCAGTATTTTGAAAACGGAAGTTATGGCCGTTAGGTCTGGAAATTCTGTCCACTTCGATGCATACATAGGTGATCAGCAACTAAAACAAGTAGATAAATTTAAGTACCTTGGGAGCACCATCACAAATAAGGCAGACTTGGACGCTGAAATCAATAATAGAATTGGTGCCGCTGCAGCTGCGTTTGGAAAACTTCGAGGGAAAGTCTTTAAGTCACACGATCTTAAGCTTCAAACAAAAATTAAAGTTTATATGGCAATTATCCTTCCAAACCTTCTGTATGCATCTGAGACATGGTGTCCGTATCGCAAGCATATTCGAACTCTAGACAGATATCACCTCAAGTGTCTGCGAGATATACTTAACATCAAGTGGAGTGACCGTGTCCGGAACACCGATGTGCTACGACGTGCTAACGTGTGTGGCATGGAAGCCTACCTAATGCGACGTCAGCTACGCTGGTGTGGCCACGTTTCCAGGATGTCCGATGAGAGGGTAGCGAAGCGTATGCTCTATTCTGAACTCGTGGAAGGCAAACGTTGTTCAGGTGGGCAATTACTCAGATTTAAAGATGTTCAGAAAAGGCATATGAAGCGTTGCGAAGTGGACCACTCTCGATGGGAAGAACTGGCATCAAATAGGGCACAATGGCGGAAACTTATAAATGAAAAAGTCCACTCATTTGAAGAAAACAGAAGGTGCGATCTTGACCTGAAAAGAGACCAACTAAAGAATAAACCACCTTCAAAAATCACTTACAATTACGAAAACGGTATCCTAACGTGTACTGTGTGTGCACGCACGTTCTCTAAAAAAATAGGATACCTTAGTCATATGCGTGCCCACGATCGTCACCGCATTACATAGTGTGAAGTCAAGTCGCCGAGGCCGAAATCGGTCAGGACATTATATATATATATATTGCGTTATGACTAAACACTAAATTATGAGCACAGTGTCAAGAACAAAATTTCTACGTTCATTGAAATATTACCTCTAGTTTACTTCGGTACGCATATTTCGTACTATCAGAGAAATTGGTTCTATGCGTAAGACCAACGGTAATTGGTCGAGCTATGTCAGATGAAATGACGCTCGCTCGTATTGACTTGACATAAACCGACTTTAATCCCTCTAGGAATTCCCATTGTATTCTTTTGTTCTCGCGATCACCGGTGCTCGCGCGGAGCCTGAAGGCAGGAAGGATTAATACTGTATATTATGTCAACTGTCTAGTGTCTACAGGGACCAAGCTGTGCATTTTTATCTTTGTGGCTACAAGTGTTTTTCTCGTGTTGAAAATAACTAGCAACTTAATCGTAACGTTATCAAAATCTAATGCCAAATGTTTGGTCTGTCAAAAACTTTCAGCGTCTATCTTATAACAAAGTAGACAGACCTAAGGAGTACTTCGACTTAAAACAATAGGGGGAATGTACGCGAGTTGGGCGGGACTGTCACTTTGAACATGTTTCACAATGCTGGGTAACGCATTTGTATAATGCGCGCGCCGGCCTATATGACTATAACTACGCCAAACGTATAAATTTCGAGTTCTCTTCTGAGTCGGCCTATACTACTCGTTAGTTCTGTTTTATCTGCTTATAATTGCGTAGAACTTTAAATGCCTACCAGTTTAATAAAACTCGATGACTAAAGTGCATTTAACGTCTACCCATTCCATGCTGACATACGTAGATGGTCATCACGTAAATATTTAAAGTTAACTACAAACGGTGCAGACCGACAATTATAATATTCATAGTACAATCAAACCTACCACTATCTAGCTATATACTCCTAGTACTAACTAGATAAATTATCAAGATGACGCCCGCAACTGCATTGCGCCAAAACTCGTTTATCGCGCGGGAACCGTACATTTTCCGGGATAAAAAGTATCCTATGTCCTTTCCCGAGTTTCAAAGTATATCCATACCAAATTTCAGCCAAATCAGTTCAGCGGTTTGGGTGTGAAGAGGTAACAGACAGACGACAGACAGACAGACACACTTTCGCATTAATAATATTAGTATGGAAGTATACTAGGCCTTTGCATCCATTGTGGATGATTTATACAGCATTTTCAGAGCGAAGTAACCACTCTTCAAATACTGTAGTGGGACAAGATTTTTAAATGCCTGTATGGTTGCCCAAGCGCATACGGCATTCTCGCAACATAGTCGGCCTAGTCCAGAGGAAAGAACTAGTCAATACGTCTGGGACCAACCATGTGCGGGTTTCCTCACGATGTTTTCCTTCACCGTACGAGCGTCCGTATTATGTACTTGAGATCAGAAAATGTCTCATTGGTACACGCCTCCACTCGGAATCGAACCTGCACCCTCTGCGAGTGCGAACCAAAGGTCTACCCAATAGGCCACGGACGCTCTATGGAAGTATAGATATGTATTAATTATTATCGATGTATGTATGTAGTATGTATTTCTTATCTTGAAATTCTCATGTCACGGTGTTTGCACCTCCGAAACTGGATAATAATATGCCGATTTTGATAAAACTATGTGCGCTTAAGCTATTCATGTGAGAATCAAACAATGTCTATTTGTCATACCCGAAACAACTTGAATGAATGAAGTTTTGTGATCGATGTGATCTATTATAGTTGTTATAACTATAATAGATCACATTTACTGTTGCCATTTCTGACTGACGCTTGGAATATCCCTCGTCAAGGTTCTCAAGTTAAGTCTATCGGCCCTGGCTGTACCAATTTTCATGAAATTCAAAAGCTTATTGGGTAGTCTGAGAACAACGTCAGAAATGGCTACAGGCTCTTGGAAGATCTCTCTTTGAGGCTCTCAAGCTTAGTCTATCGGTCTTGGACCGATTTTAATGAAATTCAAAAGCTTATTGGGTAGTTTGAGAATCGAAAAACCGATTAAATTACTATTGATTTCCGCTACGCCGTTGCGCCAAAATTAGTTTATCGCGCAGTCCGCAGAATCATTTACATTATTCCGGGATAAAAGTATCCTATGTCCTTTCCCGGCTTAATCTATCTCCATACCCAACAAAATTGGTTTAGTGGTTTTAGCGTGAAAAGGTAACAGATGTTCAGACATATTGGCAGGCTGAGAGACGTACATAATATACACTTTCGCTTTTATAATAATATTAGTATAGAAGTAGAGATAAACTACGATAACATGGCACGCCCCACCAAAATTCAAAACGTTTGAAGTGCGTTGTCTTGTGCGGTCGGCTAGTTAGGATTAGTTGACCAACAAATCTTGGTAATAAGTGACATTAAAGTGAAATAAATATTACGAGTACTGGTTGATTGGTTGAATACTTACTACATACAAACTCTTTCATTAGGATGAAACAGTAATTTGGAGAGGCACGCAATGTAATCGTAGTTTTTCTCTATTACACCACCCAAATCATGAGACAATAATCTAGCTTCCCTCAAAGTAAGAACCCACTGGATTTCCTCTTCCCGGCGAGCATTTTCTAGTCCACAAAACACACAAACAAGTCAACTTCAATCAGACAAACTTTCCAATTGAACAAGTCGAGATATTTACTGCCAGCAAACATTTCCTCGTGCAAAAAATATAACATTCCATCGAAGTTTTTGCATGAACAAACAGCGATAAATAACGGGCGTGTATCAAAACCAATTTAAGAAGAAGTATTGGGCCAACGCGTCTGGAACAATCTCGAATCTTTTTGTTATTTATTGCCATCATCAGTCAGAATCTTGTCAGAACAACTTTGAATCAATACTGTCGATGCTAACCCCCTTATTAAAAATAAAGTTTAAAAAACAAACTAAAATCCGACTACTAAAACGCGCTCTAAAAAGTACGAAACAAGTAAACAGTTTATAGGGATATGGAAATGTTTAAAGGATAGCCGTGGTCGTATGTATGCCCAATTTTATTATCTACAATGAATCTGTTTTGCTATACTAGTAGGTGGCATAGGTAGAGGAGGGGGGGGGGGGGGGGGGAAGCTGAATCTTGGGGGTCACCAAGATTCAGCCGAGGGTGAAGGTATATGTAATTAATTGTTGTTTCATAATATTGTATTGCAGTGATATCATGAATTCATGCAATAATATGGTGATTGCAAGCAAACCCGTGGGAAATAGCTTATAAAATTTATATATTTGAAATGTGCTAATAAAGTTCTTTCATTTGATACCCCACACAACATAGTCAAGAATTTTTTTTTGTTCTATACTTTAAGTGTTCTAGATGGCGCTATAGTCAATTTTACGGAAAGTCGTGTAGCCTATAACCAGTGGACAATCAAGACGCTTCCAATATTACTTCATTTGTCAAAATAGGACAAGTAGTTTTAAAGTTACGAGGGAACAGACAAACATCCATACCCACATACATACATACATACAGGTCAAAATCATAACCCTCCTTTTTGCTTCGCCGTAGTCGGGTAATAAATATATCAATTTCGCAGTGTATTTAATATCCACTGTCTTTGTCATGTGATAATTCAAGACGTGAGTGGAAGAATAAGGTAAGTATGAAAAAACTTCCCGTTTTTTTGCTTAAATGAAGGCATTCGGGCCGGGAAAATTATTTGAAATAGAAAACCTGTTAAGAATATTATGTGTAGCCAGATATATTCTATTGTAGATAAGTTACAAGTTTTATTTTAGGGAAAAAATGAGGTATTGTCCGTGTGTTACGAAATATTACTTGTTGGATTCTTCCACTCACGTCTTTATTATTTTCAATGTGTCAGACAAAGGCACGTGGATCTTGTTTAGTTATTACATATTTGCTGTGTAAAATGATAATATCATTAACTATACCCGTGAACTCGTATCGTTTAATTCATACATTTTCTTCAATATAAACCTTCTCTGGACTTCCAGGAATATTTCAAGACTGAAATACAAGTACAAATAAGCAAAAGAGTCGAATTGTTTGGCTGTCTCAATCGAAATATACTTCAAAGTATTCGTTTTCGAAGAAGTTCATTATAGTAATACAGTTTAAAAGTGAGTAACTATAAAATATCCTAAAGAATATTACTATGCGAACTAAGACGTAGCATCAACAAGTTATCAACAAAATTCTTACCTATTCAGCATGTCTTCCACATACTTATAGAAGTGGTACAATCTAGCATCGTTCACGTAGCCTTCTACATCTCTATTCTTTCTTGCATTGCCACCATCTTTTTCTCCCTTTCTTGCCTCCTCTCCGTGATTAATGCCCCTCTTCTTTCTTGCCTCTCCATAGTTCTCATTGCCTTCTTCTCTGGCCTCTCCATCGTACCCAGTGTTCGCATGCAGAATGTCTACGGGTATCTGAGTTCTGTTCCAAGGAAGTTGAAAGTTGGCCTGGATAGCCCAGTTGATGTTCACTTGCTTGACTGGACTGGGTGTGCCGACGCCTATGTTCAGCTGTGAATTATAAATTATACTAGACTAGCTGTTGCCCTCTAATTCGTCCGCGTTAACATAGTATAATAACAAAGATGGATAGTTTTCTCCTTTTTGTGGTTCCTGATACAAAGTGTAAAAACGGGACCTTATTTTAGCAAATAGGGTCCACCCTTGTCCACCACCAGAAATAATTACCAGAAACGCTTAAATACGTATCCATTCATTTTTAATCAGTAGCACAAAAATAAAGTTTCATGTTTCTAACTCAAGAAATGACGGACTTTCATTCAAACTTTCAACCCTAATTTCACCCCTTTGGGGGTAGAATTTCCAAAAACGCTTAAATACGTATCCATTCATATTTAATCAGTAACCCAAAATACTCCAAGAAAATTAAACATTCGACCTCGGAATTACTCGCATAGAGCTGAAAGTTGGTAGAGACGTTAAATACACCATAACAAATAAAACCTCAAAAAGGCCCCGACGATCCTCCTTGTGCAAATTTTTTATTCAGGGTCAAAGGTTTCATACTAATAAGGTTTTTCCTGTTTTTTTTCAAACTATACATTTTATCACAAAAATAAGTAGGGCAAGAGTGTACATCATAGAATTCTCTACAAAAAATATTCAGACACTTTTTTCATACGACTTACCATTCCTTATAAATGGCGGGCTCAAAGTTTGGGAAAATCATATCTATGCTTCTATATCTATATTTATTATAAAACAAAGTCACTTTTTTCCCTCATGTCTCTTTGTTCCCTTAAATCTTTAAAACTACGTAACGGATTTTGGTGATTCTTTCAGTGTTAGATAGGCCATTTATCGAGGATGGTCATAGGCTATATTTTATCACGTTACGAGTAATAGGAGCGAAGAAATAGAGGAAAATGTTGAAAAAACGGGGAAAATTATTTGAAAGGGTTAACTTGAACGCGCTAATCTCAGGAACTACTGGTCTGATTTGAAAAATTCTTTCAGTATTAGATAGCCCATTTATTGCGGAAGGCTATAGCTTTCCGCAATATAGTGTAGGCTATAATATTTTATCACGCTAAGCCTAATAGGAGAATGTGGAAAAAACGGGGGAAATTATTTGAAAGGGCTTATCTCGCGAACTACTGAAGCAATTTTTATGTTATTTGGCACAGATAAGAAGTAGACCACGTGAAGGATCATAGGCTATCGATTTTAATAATTTTTTCAGTGGCTATATATTTTATACCCGTGCGACGCTGGGGCGGGTCGCAAGTAAATTATAATTTTTTTCCAAATATTCCAAGCAGTAGTTTCACAAATTCTTTAGCTTTATAATTTAAGCATAGATATGATTTTCCCAAACGTTGAGCCCGCCATTTATAAGGAATGGTAAGTCGTATAAAAAAAGTGTCTGAATATTTTTTGTAGAGAATTCTATGATGTACACTCTTGCCCTACTTATTTTTGTGATAAAATGTATAGTTTGGAAAAAAACAGGAAAAACCTCGTTTTTATACCTTTGACCTTGAATAAAAAATTTTCACAAGGAGGATCGCCGGGGACTTTTGAGGTTTTATTTGTAATGGTGTATTTAACGTCTCTACCGATTTTCAGCTCTATGCGAGTTATTCCGAGGTTACGATTTTTTTGCGTCTAATTAGACCGGACTAAAAATAAAGTTTCATGTTTCTAACTCAAGAAATGACGGACTTTCATTCAAACTTTCAACCCCTATTTCACCCCCTTCGGGGTAAAATTTTCAAAATTCCTTCCTTAGTGAGTGTCTACTTAACAAAACAACCCTATTCACCAAATTTAATTGCTGTAACTTTAACAGTTTTTGCTCAGCGATGATGAATCAGTCAGTCAGTCAGTCAGGACATGTAATTTTATTAGTATAGATGACGCCCGCAACTCTGTTGCGCGAAAACTCGTTTATCGCGCGGGAACCGTACATTTTTCCGGGATAAAAAGTAGCCTATGTCCTTTCCCGGGGCTTAAAGTATCCCCATACCAAGTTTCAGCAAAATCAGTTTAGCGGTTTGGGCTGAAGAGGTAACAGACAGACAGACAGACGTGCGTCTGTCTGTCTGTCTGTTACCTACTAATATTATAAATGCGAAAGTGCTTTCGCATTAATAATATTAGTATGGATTTATTATATCAGGTATAATAATAATATTATACAGAGTGTAACAAAACTAAGTGACAATAATTTAGGGTGTGTATATTGTGTTCCTTATAATATAGAGTTCACTGTGAAAGTAGCAGCGCAAAAGGAATGTTTTGACTTCTATGTTTTCATGAGAAATGCCAAAATATCTCGATTTATATGTAGCGTATTAGGCTCTGGGCTAACAATGCTAACATAGTATAGTAAACTTTGTTTATAAAATTAACTTTGTTATAAAATGCTTAATGCTGTTTACGCAATAGCCTACTTATCATTATTATTATACTTCTTATATCCAAAGCTGTAAAACACACTAATTAACTTACTTGTAACAGTGTTGAATTGGGATAGAGCAGTTGCCTTTTACTTCGATGCATATATTTACAATTTTCACCAATCGATGTTGTTATTTTCACTAATGCGATTAGAAATACTATAGCTACACTTCTTCTTAAATTAAATTTGATTACCATCGTTTTAACTTTCAAATCATTTGAGTAATTATTGCTACTGTAAACTATATTTTTAATTGCTTTTATTGTGTGTCAGATTTTGGTCACTAACTGGAATTTTATCTATGAGATTTTGGTTACCAACTGGATTTTTACAGGAATTTTAAAGGGACTATGTATATTACTTGTTCCAACACTAATAGTGTGGCTTAGGTCTGTTTCCTGTCCGTTTTGTGACGTGTTGTTGGGTATACAAATTAGTGCAGAGCACTCTCAAGTCATATGACTTCGGTTAGCTAGGTAAAGGCGTGTTCACGCTGAAGTCTTAGAAGATCCAATTAAATAATATTATTAATTTTTTTTTATTCTCCGTAACAAAAAATGGAAAATACGCTTTTAGGATTCCGTAAGTGAAGGGTATTATTCTTTTAACAAAAAATTAAAACCGCCTTCCAGAGTAAAACCGATAATAATTTATAATGAACAAAAAAGTATTAAATAATTCTCACTCTTAGTGCCTTATGAATAATTCTCATAAGCCTCAACTATTTCTGTACACAATATTCATTATTTTGAAGACGGTACCAGCTAAGAATGCTGAGTTCTATGACAAAATATTTTTAATATATTTAAGACTGGTACCGACTTCAAAATAATGAATATTGTGTACAGAAATAGTTGAGGTGTCTGCGAATTATTCATAAGGCACTAAGAGTGAGAATTATTTAATACTTTTTTGTTCATTATAAATTATTATCGTTTTCACTCTGGAAGTCGGTTTTAATTTTTTGTTAAAAATAATAATTTCACTCTTTTTAGTCATTTAACTAATTTATAAGGTTTTTTGTACAGACAAAAGTGTTATGCTTAGTGACTTTGGATTTGCTTTAGATCCAAGATACACTTTCATGATATGAAAACTCATTGTCTGATATCACTACCACTTCAGAATTGCTTAAGCAACTCCAAGCATATACCACTGTACATATAATATGCTTGACGTTAATCAAGCAATGATATTAATAATGTTAATATGCCTGTCATTAAAGGCTCTGAAGTTCTGTTCAGTGACTTTCTTTCTATCATTACACTCATGGAAACTCATCAGCTCAACATAATATAATATTATGCTCAAATTTAACTATAATCGTCCTTATAAATTTTAAGGAGAATAACATACCTCACAGATCTCATGATCAAATTGCTAACTTGGTAACCTAAGCACCTGCAAGGTCAAATCATTTACATTGAAAATATAACATATATTTTTTAAATCGTTCGACAAATTCGGGTTTCGATCTTAAAGACAATTAAAAGTACCAATGATAGGGTTATAATTAGATAATTCATGGTGTGGTGACTGGTGGTAGTGATGATGATGATGATGATGAATGTATCATGCATAGTAGCATAAGCTTTCAGTTCTTTAACCAACTCCGAAACCCACAAACTTGTATCTATAAGGAATCCGGAGTTCTCTTAGCACCTTCGGAACCATGGTATACCTAATTGCAAAATCTTGCTTTTTGGTAGCATATGCTCAGGACACTTCTCATAAAATCGTAATCACTATATGTTTCCATATAAATTTTGACGAGTTCCCTCGATTGCTCATGGATATATGGTGGAATGGTGGTGATGATGATGATGATTAATAAAATTTGCATAGTAGTATACTTTTTCAGTTCTTAAGACAACGCCGTAACCCCCAAACATGTATCTATAAGGAGTAAGGAGTTCTGTTCACCACCTTCGAACCATGGTGTATCCTGGTGCAAAATCTTACTATTTGGTAACATATGCCTGGAATACTTATATGAAACCAAAAAAACCATATGTTTCCACTTGAATTTTGAGGAGTTCCCTCGATTACTCATGGATCTCATCATCAGATCACCACTTTTGTGAAAATGGGACCAAATTGGAGTAAAACCTAAAACAACAAAACAAAAATTTTAAAAATCGGTTCACAAACGGCGGAGTAATCGTTGAACATACATAAAAAAAATATATCCACAGCCGAACGTATAACCTCCTCGTTTTACAGAAGTCGGTTAAAAAACGGGACTCTGTTACGACGGACGGTCAGTTTGTCTATCGGCAGCGGCTGCGACATCAGAAATTATTTATTTCTGATAACGCTATAACAAAAAATACCAAAAACAAAATAAAATTAATATTTAATATCCTATACAATAAAAGTATTTTTTTCCCTTTTTTGCTCGATATTTCAATAAGGGAAACAGGTTGGCACTTGAAATTTTCACAACATTTTCAATTATATTGTGTACATTAATATAATCTCGTGCCATTATGAACACCACCTTAGAAAAGTTAAAGTAACACTGGCGTTTGTAGGTGAAGCCGGCTTGATCTGTCCAATAACACGATCTGTACCATAATAGGATCTGTTCAATATGTTGCTTGAGAATTTCATTCGTGGGTTTTAGGTGTGATTCGTGGATTTGAGGATCACGCACCATGATAAGGTAAAGTAGTTTTTTGTTCTGGAATAATATTTGGCTATATCTATTACTAGATGACCCGGTGAACTTTGATTTACTTAACAATTATATTCTGTATTTCACTATTTTTACTAATTATTATTATTTGAGTTTTTAACAAATAGGACGACCAGTTGTCGTAGGAATATTCTTATCTTTTTCGATTAAAGAATCATCATCAGATGATGACCGTCTCTCGAAAATGAGAATTATAATGCAAGTTGCAACACTATTAACACGACGCCATTTTGTTTTAAGCAACGGGGAAAGGGGGGGGGGGGGCAAGTAGGGGGTTCCCCCATAGTAATCTATACGCCCCCCGCATAGTAACCAAACCCCACTCCAAAACTGATGAAGTAATTGCGAGTATCAGCAATTAAAAATTACAGGATTAAAATATCAAGTCGAATTAATTTTTAAGAGTGGGTTGCACCAAAGACGATTGCTATAGTTAAAGCTACAGTTAATGGGGTTGAGAGTATAAAAATGAATTATCCATAAAAATCGGCAGGAAAAATATTAAATTTGTTATAACAACACTGTGAGCCATACTTACGATTATTATTCCGTGGTTCGTGGTTTTCACAAAAAAAAAGTGTGTCAGCTCCGACGCACGACTGTAGTTTACTCAACTATATATATAAAATAATAACTAACTAAACTAACTAACTCCGCTGGCTCAGCGACCCGAAGTGGATCTTGACCTCCGAAATGAGCTTTCGCCATTGAGCCCTGTCCTGCGCCACCTCTTGCCAGTTACTGACTTGAAGGTCACGCAGGTCAGCCTCAACAGCATCTCTCCAGCGATACCTGGGGCGTCCAACAGGACGACATCCTGTTGGACGGCCCTTGTACGCTCTTTTTACCCCGCGATCCTCTCCCATTCTTTCCACGTGTCCCAGCCACCGGAGTCGATGGGCCTTTGTTTCTCCGATTATATTGGGTTGGGCCACCAGTTTTTAAATTTCGGCATTCTTCCGGATTCGCCAACAGCCGTCATTTATTTTGGCTGGGCCCAGGATTTTTCTGAGGACTTTCCTTTCAGCGACTAAAAGTTTGTTCTCCTCCTTTTGTGTCAGCGTCCAAGCCTCACAGCCATACATTAGTATAGGCCGAATAATCGTGTTATAGATTCGGATTTTTGTATTTTTGCTGAGAAGCTTGGACACGAGCACCTTGTGAAGAGCTGCGCTGCATCGCAGGGCATTTTTAACGCGAATGTCAATTTCGTCCTCTCGACTGTTGGTGTCATTCACAGTACACCCGAGGTACTTAAATTTGTGTACACCCCTATACGTTGTATCTCCAACATGTAGGTCTTCACAAGGTATACGCGTGTTTTTGTAGCGTCTCATGTGGAGATACTCCGTTTTATCGTGGCTGATCCTGAGCCCTACCTTCTTCGCTTCAGTCTCCAAAGTTGTGATGGCCTCTATGACTTCCCTACGAGTTTACCCTAACAGGGCTAAGTCGTCTGCATACCCTATCACCTTATGCCTTCCATCCAGCTCCACGCCAAGTTCTAGGTGTAAAACCTTTCTCAGAACGTATTCTAGCACCAGATTAAGGAGTATAGGCGACAAGGCATCCCCCTGCTTTAGACCAGTTGCGACTGTGAAGTCGTCCGTCAGCTCATCTCCAACCTTTACGCGTAGGCTACACTCCGATGTCGCAACTCTAAATTATCGTGACTATTTTGTCCGGGATATTGAAATATCTCAAAATGGAATACAGGGCATCTCTGTCAATGCTGTCATAGGCTTTGGTGAAGTCCACAAAACATGAGTGGACCCCTTGGGAGTACTCCCATCTCTTTTCCATCACCTGCTTCAGTAGGAAGATTTGGTCAATTGTACTTCGGTTTCGGCGGAATCTACACTGATAATCACTAAGGATTTTTTCCGCGTAAGGTTCCAGCCTTTTAAGGAGCACATAAGACAAGATCTTGTAAGCGGTTGGAAGCAGAGTAATCCCCCGGTAGTTCGTGCACTTCTTTTTGCAGCCTTTTTTATGGATATAAAATAATATAATATAATAATATAATTATTGTATAATATAATTATTATATTATTTTATATAATATTATATTCCGAAAGGTATATTACGTTTATGGTCTTAATATACTCACAGCCAAATTAGAAACTTGCGCACTAAAGGTGCGCACTAAAAACGTGACACATTTTCGTTACTTGTTAGTAGGTTTTACCCCTCGGATTTTTCTCATACCGGGTGCATTATATATGAAAATCGATTCTTAAGGAGTAAACTCCAAAAATTCAATATCATTTTAGCGATTATGGTTATCGTTAAATATGGCGTATCTATTGACTTTAACCAAATATTTGACATTTTGCGTTGTAGTTATAAAACTCAAAAAAAACACTCTCTGATGTAGGCGATTCACGCAGGAGCAATTATTTAAAAGAAGAAGAAGTATTCTTTGTTCTATAGTCTATCGAAATGCCAATTATAGCTGACTTGTTAGAAAATGTAGGTATTTGGAAAAAAAATATTTGTGTTCGTTATTGAATTTGGAAAGTGATAATAGTGTTTTTATTTTACAAATACGCGATAATTCGGCTAATAAGGATATATTATGTTGTCGATTTGAAACTCTTATTTTATCTAGATCTACGTGGTATCATGCGAAAAAATATACCGAATTTTCGTAACAAACAGGTAATAACATTTTGTATGGGGAAAATTAAATTGTCGTCATTAGCATATTACTCGCATTTTTCCATTATTTCTCATCTTCAAAACTTTCCCTAGACTTCTACGAATATTTTAAGACCCAACCCTAGAATCAGCCCAATCCGTTCAGCCGTTTTCGAGTTTTAGCGCGACTAACAAATTTGAAAATCCATTTTTATTTAAATAGACTAGCAGTCCCGGTGAACTTCGTGTCACTGTAAAACCTTTCCTGGACTTCTACGAATATTTTAAGACTAAAATCAGCCCAATCCGTTCAGCCATTTTCGAATTTTAGCGTAAGTCGTAACTGAACTTATAATCTATTTCCTATTTATTCCCTAAATTATTTTAATTCATTACAATTTACTTTTAAAGGCATTAAACATTTAAAACCTCTTATTGGAAACGATCTTCATTTTTAATCTTATTTCATAATTATTACAGGCTATATTCACTTGTGCTGTTGTGCTCAATTAGTGTGGACACTACGGATTACCGCGCTAAGAGGCAAATCAATAGTATACCCCTGGTTTATCCTTATGGAGCTACTTATAAGGTGAGGAATTTATCACTTGTTTATGTTTCGGCACGATTGACACAGTTTGGGTTTTTAACCGACTTCCAAAAAGGAGGAGGTTCTATGTTCGGCTGTGGTTTTTTTTCATAAATAATTTTCTCGATGTGTCGCACCAACAGTTCTTTACTGCAACAGATATCACGTATCTTCTGCGCCCCTACCCTTTTCATAAGACACAAGTCAAACTCAGCCCAAAACTCAACTTAAATTCGACTTAAATTCAACATGAATTCGACAATTCAAAAAAATCTCCAACTCAACTAACTCAACATAAACTCAAATCACACTTAACTCAAATTCAACTCGAACACAATACTTGTATAAATTATCTAAAACTCGACTCAAATTCAACACGAATTCGATTAAAATTCACAAGAAAATTCCAACTCAACTTTTACTCAAATTCAACCCCAATATAACTAAAATTTGAATATCACTTTACTAAAACTTGAGTTTAGGTTAAGTGTGATTTAAATTTATTCAAACTCCACTTAAATTGAAGTCACACTTAACTCAAACTCAAATCACACTAAACTCATTGAAGTCGACTCCAACTCAACAAAAATTTAAATCATATTTAACTCGACTCAACTCAACTCATATTCAACTTGAACTCAACTGAAATTTAATTAAAACTATTGACATTCCCCTAAAATGGCCACTAAATTTCCTCAGGATTCTGACTGAATTTGACAATGATGATGATCTACAATTTCCAGCTCATCATAGGCATGTCAGTCCCCGTGCCCAATGACGACAAGATCCCCCTCCTCTTCGCAATCAACTTCCAGTACCAATACAGCCAGTTCCAGAACATCACGGAACTCTCCCAGTACTACTTCATCAAGGAGGTGTCGAGGGAGGAGAGAGAGATAGACCTGGAGAATAGAGGGAACGAGAGACTGGTGTTCTACAAGTCGGTAGCGGATTTGTTGGAGATGTGAGTGTTTTTGTGGATTTTTCAATACTCATAACACAATCCATACTAATATTATAAATGCGAAAGTGTTTCTATCTGTTATAGTACGGGAGCCCTAGAACATTTTTTTTTGTGATTACTAACAAGCAAATTTTTGTGAGTAGCTACATTTTGTTAAGACGAACAACATTTTTATTTTCGAAAAATCTCGAAAGTGGTAGCTAACAGAGATAGAAAGGATTTCATACTTGATGGTCCTAAAATATGGATTATTTTATTTGTAGGACAAGGTTACTCTTAAATTATATAACTATTAACCTACCAATATACAAAAAATCAGCTGGTTAGGGTTCCGTTGTAGGGTAAAGTAGTTAACTAAGTTTTGTTGATTACAGAACCCTAAAACGGAACCCCAACCAGCAGATTTTTTGTATATTGGTAGGTTAATAGTTAATAGTTATAATATATTTTAAGAGTAACCTTGTCATACAAATAAAACAATCCATATTTTAGGACCATCAAGTCAAAGTATGAAATCCTTTCTATCTCTGTTAGCTACTACTTTCGAGATTTTTAGAAAATAAAAATGTTGTTTGTCTTATCAAAATGTAGCTACTCACAAAAAATTAGCTTGTTAGTAATCACAAAAAAAATTGTTCTAGGGCTCCCTCACTATTACCTCTTCACGCCCAAACCGCTAAAGCGATTTTGCTGTTTGGTATGGAGATACTGAGTCCCAGGAAATGATATAGAATACTTTTATTCTATGTCCTTTCCCGGAATATCTCATTTACTTTATAAATATACGATTTTCCGTGCGATAAACGAATTTTGACGCAACGGAGTTGCGGATGTCATCTCGTTGATACCTCGCTACGTTGCAAAGTAATTTGACCTAGCACGTAGCAAATTAAAAACATCCCAAGTAAACTTTTCAGGTGTTTCCGGGTTGACAGGGCTAGTGAACCTTTCCCGGACACCTGATACGGATAATCCGGGATCGGGCGCGACAAAGTAACCGCAGGGGTTTGAAACTTTTTTAAACTTGAGACTTTTTGTGATTGGAGATTGCGTAGGATGTAGTCAACAATAATAAATTGTTGACTACATCCTACGCAATCTCCAATCACAAAAAGTCTCAAGTTTAAAAAAGTTTCAAACCCCTGCGGTTACTTTGTCGCGCCCGATCCCGGATTATCCGTATCAGGTGTCCGGGAAAGGTTCACTAGCCCTGTCAACCCGGAAACACCTGAAAAGTTTACTTGGGATGTTTTTAATTTGCTACGTGCTAGGTCAAATTACTTTGCAACGTAGCGAGGTGACACGATGCATTTTTATTTGTGCAATTCGAATTTGGAACAGGCAGCACAACGATGCAAGTCTGCTAATTCAATATTCATCTTCTTGAGTAGTACTTAATTAAAGTTTATTTTCTGGAGAAGTAAAAAGTATAATTATATTGTATTCATCAAAATCGATTTAGTGGTGTGAAAAGTAGTATTCGATATTCCTTTATCACGCGGCAACTGTTAAATTTTTCTGGACAATTCCCACAACTCCAATGCCCCTGCAAATTCGTTTTTTACGCGAGAAAAGTATATTTTTCCGAGATAAAAAGTGGCCTATGCCCTTTTACAAGACTAATGGCCTGTTTCACCGCTTCCTGATAAGGTGCCCGATAGGGTTATTTGACAGATTTTCCATACTCCATCTGTCAAATTAAGTGGTGGATAGCCTTATCAGGAAGCGGTGAAACAGGCCATTAAAGTATAGAACTATATTTAGGGTATTAGATAGATCAACAGATAGACAGACACACTTTCGTATTTTTATATGGATATGGATATAGATTATGTTTGCTGGACACCTTATGTCTTTTCTTAATCAAGTGCAACTTTCCATTCTAATTAATTGTTGCGAGACCCTGGAAGACAGATTAACTTGTCCCTCGGGCAACCCTAAGATCATATCAAAGGGTTTTCGTGGTTGGTTACCACTGTTGATCCTGGCGACATTTACGGTGGTGGGAATGTGTGGTGGGCCCTTTGCCCGGTTAGCTCTCCATCCAAACTAATATTATCATAAATGCTAAGTGTGTCTGTCTGTCTATCTGTTTGTCTGTCTGTTACCTCTTCACGCCCAAACAACTGAACCGATTTTTTATGAAGATACTATAAGTCCCGGGAAAGAACAAAGGATACTTTTTATCCTGGAAAAATGCACGGTTCCCATGCGATAAACGAATTTGGGTGCGATGGAGCTTCGGGCGTCATCTAGTGCACTAGTTTTTTAACACTGCAGTACACGCGCCCCTTTTTTTTACACGAGTACTCGCGTGGCTTACCATAGTAGGCCATCTAAAAATCTTAATTGTTTTCATAATAATTATAATTTAATTAAAATGACAAATAAAATCAAAAATATAATTAATTAGCTTACTTTTATAATCAAAAAAACTATTTCATCAATTATTAAATTACTGAAAAATTAACAAATTTGTGAATTTCTATGAAAATGTGACAAAAATCGTACTGATGAAATCAAACATGTGTATTCCTCACGTGATAATAAAATAAGTTAGACTTTTGTTTGTTTTATATTATTCAAGATTCGATCCTACTTACAGATCAGAATAAAACCAGAAATGACAAATCTATCACCACTTTCTTGGCCATCAAATTTGGGCTACATGCAGCGTTGACATTGCCACATACTCGTACGTCTTATCAGTGGGGCTAAATTGTGTTGGATTCTTAAAAGATCTTGATTTTTTAAGAATCCAACACAATTTAGCCTATTGAACAAATTAGATGATGGGATCCATGAGTAATCGAGGGAACTCCTCAAAATTTATATGGAAACATATAGTGATTTTGGTTTCATAAGATGCATCCTAAGCATATGCTACCAAAACGCAAGATTTTGCACCAAGGTATACTATGGTTCCGAAGATACTAAGAGATCTCCGGATTCCTTATAGATACAAGTTTGGGAGTTTAGGCGCTGTTTTAAGAACTGAAAGCATATGCTACTATGCAAATTACATTCATCATCATTATCATCATCATTATAATCATCATTACCAAGTCAGGGTCACCAATGTCACCAAATTCAACCTTATCTCCAGAGCATAAGGCACACATTAACTGACATTACTTCTGAGAAGTTAAAGTTGCTTCGACCATGTAACATTCTGTCTCACTTCTCCGAGATATTCTGGAAAACAACCTAATTTCAACCTTTTGCATCGCGTTTAGTCGCGAGAGCCGCGGCTCGGCAGCGCGGCGCGGGCCGGGTACCTACCGTACTATGTAACACTATACAGTGCGAGGCGTGTGCGACAAGTCGAGCGAGTGCCAGCATATTGAAACTAGTCCGGTGACCGGCTACTTAGCACGTCACACGTGTTCACTTCGATTTTTAATTAATATATTGTTTAAAATTATCTGCAGGCTGCAGCTGATATTATATTTTGTAAGTGTGACTAATAAGATACCTACGTAGTATAATATTCAGGTGTATTATTCTACGTATAGTACGCGATGGCTTACTAGGTAACTAAAAAGAGTGAAATTATTATTTTTAACAAAAAATTAAAACCGACTTCCAAGGTAAAAACAATAATAGCATCCTTATAATATGAACTAAAAAGTATTAAATAATAATTATTCCTATCTAATGGTGCCTTTTTCCGAATTCGGCTAAAACTCAACTATTTCTGTACTCAATCTTCATAATTTTGAAGTCGGTGCCAGTTCCAAAAGTTTCAAATATTCTGTCAGAGAACTGAAGATTCATCTGGTAATAAATACAAGACATCGACTTATTCTTGTAATCGCCAATAATATTAATTTATACTTATTGTATTATATACAAATATAATTATTGATTTCACTTTTAATACGCATGTATTAATAAATAATTTTGATAGATTATGCTGGCTTATCATATGGTTTATACTTTATAGGTAGACTAGTTACTTATTCATGTTTAGTTATTTCCACGCTGCTGTATGTATTAATTTACTTCTGTTACAATGTTTCCTATTTCCATGTCTTAAAGCCTTTTACATACTTGTTTCACCTTAGCTTTAGTTTTAAGCATAACTTTACTACTTCATATCAGTAAATAAGTAAACCGTAGATTTTATTTGCCAAGTCACATATTTGTGTAAATGTAGTTTTAGTTTATTATTCCGTTTTCGCGATAATAAACTAAAATTACGTATAAAAAGAATATTATTTCTATAAATTTGCATCATGTGTGTGAGACTTTAAATTAACTTAGGTACCTAGTATAATATTATTGTGTTAAAAAGCAAATCGTATGTTTGGTGCGATACCTAGTGCCCAGATAAACCGAGAGGGTTTATGGTGCACTGAAAACATGTTGTATAATTTTAAGTTAATAATATAATTTAAAATAAATGAAAAAAACAATAATCTAAAATCTGAATCTGACAAGTACGATGTTAGATGATCCATGCGTTGGATAGGCATGTAAAAAGTCGATCCTGCGCCTGATCGCTCGCCGGTCGTATCAGTCTTCCGTCCCACCGGGTTATGCGAGTAAAGGAATATAGAGATTGCTATTGAGTACTGCGCACACACTTGGGAACTATAAAATTACTCTTGGCCTGGCTTCAATGAAACCGGCCACCGTCACCACAAAATCAGAGGGGGAGTTATTATTATTATTATCACACGTGTAATGCAACTATAGCAGATCTGAGAGGGCATCACCATCTCTGAATCATACAGTTGAAACCAGCTGAGGGTTCTTCATCAGATACTTCAGACCTTTGATTTTTGACGTCAAATGAAGCGGCCGACCAAGTTGAATATTTTTGGTAAAGGTGGCAATTCGATCTCTAGTTTGGTTAGGCTCTTGTACAGGCAGTAGGCACAGGTACTACAGGAACTCCAGCTCTTCGATTATCCTAGTTTTTACGGTTCCGTACCCAAAGGGTTAGTCTGTCTGTCTGTCTCCAGGCTAGACGAGCCGCGCCAGCTCGAGATACGCATTTGTTTCACTCCCACTAGTGCCCGTGTCACGTGTGGTAACTAGAGCGAGCGAGAGAAATGAGTGGTCCGATTTTTATTCGGCGGTATCCGCGTTTCTGACATTTCACTAGATTTAGTTTAGTGAAATGACATATCACTAGATATTTTTAGTAAGAAGACGTAACAAACAAGAATATTCGGCATCTTCCGAGAGTTCGTGATATCCCTAGGGATATCGTGAAATCTCTGATATCCTCTTTTCCCTGCGACACATACATGGTTGAATTTAGTACACCAATACTCGCGCGGACTACTATGGTAGTCCAGCGTTTTTAATGCTAAATATCTATAATTTCAATCGACTATCAGGTTATAGAAGGTACTGAGGTTTTGTCAAATTTATCAAACGAGGATTACCTGGAATGGCAAGTTTCTAGCGAGCATAACTGAAAAAATATCGCTAAAAAGTGACCCTGGTCTACCATGGTAGTCGACGCGTGTACTGCAGTGTTAAGTAAGCGAGATAGTTATTGGTACTTTAATAGTATCTTTTAAATTTGTCTAAAAAAAGATGCGGCCTTAAATTAACACGTGGAATATAATAAATATATGCTTGCTGGCCGAAATTCTCCACATAGATTACTTTAAACAATGACCAGCTATTAATCTACCTGGTCAATACATTGTGGATGCCTCCCTGGAGACCAGACGGTGAAATTAAGAACCAAATTCAGGGAGGTATTGTTGGTTATAATGAAGGATTTAAGTCGATTTGAAATCGAATATACCTTATGTAGAAACAGGCTACTTACCGATATATTATTAGTACACTAATAATTGGTTTAGGCTTTTACCCGGCTACGATAAAGGAAAAAGGGTGGTTATGAATTTTGCGAAAGTGTGTCAGTCTTTCTGTCTGTTACTTCTTCACGCCCAAACCGCTGAACCGATTTTGCTGAAATTTGTTATAGATATACTTTGAGTCCCGGGAAAGGACAAAGGATACTTTTTATCCCGGTAAAAATTACGGTTCCCCCGCGATAAATGAAATTTTAGCGCAACGGATTTGCGGGTGTCATCTACTGAAATATAATTTTGATAGACGACTGTTTAACACGTTCTTAAACACATTTTCAGGAAAGGCATGAATGGCCAGGAGTGCGTTCTTCGAGCGATCTGCGAGGCGGCGCAGTTTCCTGTGGCCGAGGAGGCGCTTGTCGGAGAGGTGCTGCATATACTGCTCACGTGAGGATATTACTTCAAAGTTCAAACCTTTATCGACCGCACGCGGATTTAAGGTGAACGCAGATTTGGCCGCACCTCACGCACCGCAGTCGCCGCATTTCGAATTCTTTATATGAAGTTATAGGCAAGCTCGCATACCTACCCGCGCCGCAATCTTCGCAACTTCTACATTCTTTATATGAAGAATTCGAAATGCGGCGACTGCGGTGCGTGCGGTGCGGCCAAATCTGCGTTCACCTTTAGCCCGCATGCGGGCGAAAACATGCTTCTGGATGCGCTCGTTTTGCTCGCATGATATGAAAAACATATTTTAGTAGGGTGCGGGAATTTATCATGCGGTACAGATTCGGGCGCGGGCGATGACAGTCATGTATGCCAGCATGACAGAAAAGACCCTTTTTCAAAATGCACTCGCTTTATTGTACGAGATACGACTGCAGAACTGTGCAGGTATCGAGTACACGCTTAAAACCACATTTTTACAAATATTTATGATAAGGAGAACCTATTTCTACTGGAGTGCCAGTCCAAATAAGGCCGCAACTATTAAAATTTAGTTTGTTATTATTTTTAGCAATATTCCGCGAAATAAACTTCCACCTTTAAGTAAATGAGTGAGTGCACGCATAGGCATGCGTACAGCACCTCCCTCCTCCCACACTAACTATGCGTACACTCGCATGCAAGAACTTGCAAACACCACCACCACACAAGCAATAATGTTTGCAAATCCGTGCAAGGCCCCTCACCACCATGCAGGTTGAAAACCTCGACGCGCGTTTCGCTCCAACACCGGAGCATCCTCAGGATGTGGACTCTACGAACAACGTCCGTGAAGTGCCGCCGCCGGCCAAAACACCGCCTTTTATACCCTATCAAGCCCCGCTACTATCCCCACTACCCCACTACCCTCACCAGTACCCCCGAACATATTAATAAGCTGTGACGTAGTCAAGCAAGTTGGGTCATTCAACAATGCAAATCTGTTGTATTTTTTTCTTTTCTTTTATGATCTCTAATTGTTCCAACACTTTATGTAAAACTTTATAGGAATGGCCATCGGTCACGGTATGATTACTATCTAAAATATTAACTCTGTCCAAATAATCGTCGCGCTCCATCACTACTACTGTGTTACCCTTATTCGCTTTAGATATTACTAAGTTATTATTATCTATTGTTTGTTTTAATGACCTCAAAGCCACTCTTTCGGGGTGAAAAGAAGAACCGGAAGGAGTACCTTTGATTTCGTTGGCTAGAAGGCCCTTAACCATGTTATCTTTCTTATTAACTACGGCGAAGGTTGAGGGAAAGGGAGCTAGCGCGAAACATTACGGGATAGTGATAGTACATCATGTTAGTGTACTTAAACATCGGTTCATTCGTTCATCAAACAATAGTAATAATCGGCCAAGTGCGAGTCGGACTCGCGCACGAAGGGTTCCGTATTATTAAAGAGCAAAATTAGGCCAAAATTTGTATTTTTTGTATGGGAGCCGCCCTTATATTTTAATTTTACTTTAATTTGATTACTTATTATTAGTGATTATTTTTTTTCATTTCATTTAATTTTTGTAAATATTACTAAATAATTTCGTAAATCTCGTAGGAAGCCTACAAACGCAGGCTTCCTACGAGATTTATCACAATAATGTACCAAGGCCCAATTCCACCAATGTCTGCTAATGTTAACAGCTTCTTAACCCTGCAGTGGTCGCGCACCTGAATGTGACGGGAATGGTCGCGCGGACTACATACGTAGTCCAATTTGAAATATAAGTTTATTTTACGAGTATGTACTAATATAATATTTAAATACTTATACGGAAATAATAAAAAATTGAATGAAAAAAATACTTACATAATGGGTCGCGCGGATTACACCTGTAGTCCACGATATTTGAGGGGCTATTGCGTTACGAAAATAGGCGACAGGGGCTTGCGCTGCACTGAATGTGTAGCTACAAATCTACAAATATATACTTGTAATCTGTGTGTAGCTAGATAGGTCATTTGAAAGTACCTACAGGCGCAAGAATCGCACGCTTACAGTTTTTGAGAAATTTTTGATTTTGTTTACGTGGACTACATATGTCATCCACGCGACGACTCCAGGGTTAAAATGTCATGTCTTCTTTATCATTCATACGAAAAACGAAACAGGTAACGTGATACTAATTCGAGCATTAACTTTAACAGTCTTTGATGAAATTGGGCCTTAGTATTGTACACTATGAAAAGGTCTACAGAAAACTCCGCGATGGCATAATATGTCTATCTCGGATATCCCACAATAACATTTTTTTGTCATTTACTTTTAACTTGGCTAAATGGTTAATTTTTGAAGCAATTTTAACCAATACGGCAATAATCCTTAGTAAATTAAGTACTTTATTAAATACATTATTGCATTCGGCATACGATTTATATATTTTTGAATATATTACAGATTCTAAAATTGTGGGACGTAGCTTTTGTGGCGGTACCGAATAATGCGGGCGGGTAGTAATGAATATAATAATATTATGTAACTAAAAACTACGGAATCGATGTTAATCATTTCTTCAGTGAGTGACATAGACTATAATATATTTTATACCCGTGCGAAGCCGGGACGGGTCGCTGGTACATAATATTATGAATATTTAATCTTTATGTAACAAACAATTTAACACTTGAATAAACTTTTAAATTCTTGTAGAGTATTAATTTATTTGTTCGTTTTTAGGATTCCGTACCCAAAGGGCAAAAACGGGACCCTATTACTTATAAGACTTCATTGTCTGTCCGTCTGTATGTATGTCTCCAGGCTCAATGCTGTAACTAAAGAATGGTAATAGCTCGAGAGTTGACATTTTCACAGATTATGTAATATATAATAATATGTTGCCGCTATAACAACAAATACTAAAAACATTATTATTTTTTAACAAAAAATTAAAACCGACTTCCAAGTTAAAAACAAAAGTAATACTTATTCTTAATCTAAAAAGAATCAAATAATTCTTATTCCTTATTATAGTGGCGCCTTCAGACTTCGCCTAAACCTCAACTATTTCTGTACTTAATCTTCGTACTTTTTAGCCTTTTTCGCTCTATGTCGATAATGGCAGCAGATGGGCACCTTACAATTACACGAAATCTTAAAGTAAAATATGTGCAATTTAACTACCTACTAATAATAAATTTAAAGACAAATTAAAATATTAGGGCGGCTCCCATACAAAAAACACAAACGTTGGCCTAATTTTGCTCACTACACTACACAAAAATAGTACGGAATTATTTGAACCGGTATTGTTTGAACCGATGTTTAAGTACACTAACATGATGTACTATCACTATCCCGTAATGTTTCGCGCTAGCTCCCTTTCACTCAACCTTCAATACTTTGCCATCTTTGACAGCCGGCACCCCTTATTTGCGGCCAGATTTAATTAGGCACACCTTTATTATAACAATAAGAGGGAAATAAGCTTCCATTCAATATATAAAATATCAATAAACGTTATGGATGCAAAAATGTTTCGGAGTGAACAGGTACAATACCTGTTCACACCTGGTTACGACAGAGTTGCGGCCGGGTGCCTAACGGCACACCGGATTTTTCTAAATCTCTATACTCATTGCCGTGAAATGAACCATGTTTGATTTCAATACCCGATGAAAACATTTTATCCCGCAAACTAATTTTTTTTTTAAATATTTAAAAATAGTTGCGGCCTTATTTGGACTGGCACCCCAGTAGAAATAGGTTCTCCTTATCATAAATATTTGTAAAAATGTGGTTTTAAGCGTGTAATCGATACCTGCACAGTTTTGCAGTGGGATCTTAGACTATTACTGTAGGTACTCGGAGAAACATGGCGGTAGCGGTTCTATATAAACCGCGATTGACAATGAAGTGTCAGATGTTGTCAATCGCGGTTTATATAGAAAATGTAAAGTTTTTTGATAGGGAGTCAATGACCGCTACCACCATGTTTCGCCGAGTACAGTATAGTAATTAGGATAGCGAAGTTAGATGTCAAATCTGTATGGTATTTGACATAATGCACCGCAAATGCCATGACTTCGTTCTACCTTCGCTATCAAAACTAGAGAAACAATTTTGAGGCCAGTGGCTTGGCTTTGTCTGGCGTATTAAAAACCACAAGACATACAGAGATAGCGGATTTTGAATAGTTTAATGCTGCGTAAACATCTTTTGGCCTAGGGCAGGCCAATTTGATATTGTGGCAATGCACTTTTCATACTTGTAGTATGTAGTTCTATCCACGCAGGTAGTTTACATATATTATTATAACTTACATAAGTATTAATTATAGCTATATATTAGACTAATTATAAGTGTCTAAGCACACTAGGCCGAATATACGCGGCCGAAGTTCGGTATGATTACGCCTGCAATTTGCTACGCATACAATATAGTACGCGACGTAATTTCAGCATGGTGTGTCACAAATAGCAGGCGTAATCTCGCCGAACTTCGGCCGCGTATCTTCGGCATGGTTTCTTTAGACACGATAAGGAAGAAAACATAATAATTATATAAAATTCAGTAGAGATGCAAATTACATTTACTATAACCCTTTTATCATTATAAAATTATTTTACCATATGCCTACAATATATTATTTAAAATCATAACCATACAGTGCGGTCTGGTATTGTAAATCCGTAGGATTTCGCAATCGGCTCAAAGGATTTCCACGTTAAAATGTAAATTGTGAAAAATCGTTACAGCACGGAGCACGGGGCACGTAGGGCAAATATTAAATATTTGGTCCTACGTGATCGGTAAGCGACCAGTTATTGGAAAATGTCCGGATTCAAATCGAATTTTTAAGATTTCAATTCGTTAACGGCTTAGTACTCGTATAGGATTGGGTCTTGTATAGGAATGGTTTTGATCGCGGCGAGGAACGATTTTTATGACAGACCAATGTCTTAAAAATTGTGGATCTATTTTGTCCTTTTTGGGGATTTGGACAAGCTTTCTATAATATTTGTTATACGGTATACCAGGCCAAACCTGTAAAACGATTTTGATGTTTAGGGAAGTAGGCGACGTAAAGCTCCGTTTTGTTGCCAAAACACTTCGATATAATATTTCTGTCATACTGTTCATTTTTTGTCATCATATTGAGCTATTTCTGTTATCCATACTAATATTATAAATTCGAAAGTGTGTCTGTCTGTCTGTTACCTCTTCACGCCCAAACCGCTGAACCGATTTTGCTGAAATTCGGTATGGAGATACTTTGAGTCCCGAGAAAGGACATAGGATACTTTTTATCCCGGAAAATGTACGGTTCCCGCGCGATAAACGAATTTTGGCGCAACGGAGTTGCGGGCGTCATATAGTAAATTATAATTCTGCTTTCCACAGACCGGACTACGGGCGGACCTCCTTCGACAAAGACCCGGATTGGGAGGCGTCGATGTCAGAGTATTTGGACGCGGCTGTGGCCGGGCGACAGATGTTCGACTGCGCCGCCATCTATAGCGGCTGCGAGGACCAGGGGCTGCTGCAGATGGTGACCACGTTGAGAGATGAATAAATTACATGGAATTTAGTATTGAATTGAGAAAAACAATCTCCATTTTAAGACCTTTCAAAGTGTTAGGATTCAGGAATGAGATAACAAAATGTTGAATCAATCAAATTAATTGTTAAGTTGTTAGCTTACTTTGAGTAGAAAAACGCAGATTTTTTAGTACTCAGTGAGCTCATGCTGATAGCCAAGGACTCTCTCGATCACGTCAGCTTTCGAAAAAAAAACTAGGTCAAAATAGGTCCATCCGTTTGGATGCTATGATACTACTAACAAACGCACATGACACATACAAACAAACGTAGGTACATTGACAGACAGACAGACACACAAAGACCCAGACTGGGAGTCGTCGATGTCGATGAGTATTTGGACGCGGCATTGGGCGTTTGCACACTGCATGATAACGACACGATACGATACAACAGAATAGAGGGCCACCGCACATATTATACAATTTCAAGTTGGCCGACTATCGTACAAACTGACTATCGTACTAATTCTAATATTCTGTCACTTAATATTGGATGCACCCAAAATATTCTCCTTTCTTTTCGCCTTCGATTTATTAGTGTCACAATAAAAGCGTGCTTTTAACGCATTTTATCACGCAGGTCGCTAGGCTAGCAGTAGCAACACCGTTACCAACTACATAAATCTAAAAGTCTGCGGCTGGCAGCGTACGACACACGGTGTCGTGTCGTTACCGTCGCAGTGTGAAAACACCCATTGACATAAGAAATTGGGACGCGGCGGTGGCTGGCCGACAGATGATGTTCGACTGCACCGCCATCTATAGCGGCTGTGAGGACCACGGACTGCTGCAGATGGTGACCACGTTGAGAGATGAATAAATTATCGTGTTATCTATAGTTCCTTTTCTGGAGTATTCAACATAGATGTTAGTCCTAAGAAAATTTGGATTGAGTTGGTGTTACCAACTCAATCCAAATTATCTTAGGACAAAGGGCCGGGACACAAAAACATGATACGACGTCGTGTCGTGGGGATCTACGACGCGCGTCGAAGAAACTACGACACGACATCGTACGACGTCGTGTTGTGTTTTTGTGTCCCGGCCCTTAGAGTGTAAGTGTGGTGGTATGTGGCGTGTTAGAATGTTATGATGGTACGAACAGACATACATGCAGACAGACATACAAAGACCCAGACTGGGACTCGTCCATGGCGGAGTATTTGGACGCAAGCCGGCAGAGAGATGAATAATGAGTGTGTAGTTTATTTTCTTGCAGTGTCCGTAAATATAAGCATAGGCCACAATCTAACTTGTCTAAGAGTTAATAGTCGAGGAGCCCTAGAACAATCTTTTTTTGATTACTAACAAGCAAATTTTTTGTGAGTAGTTTTATTTTGATAAGACAAACAACATTTTTATTTGCGAAAAATCTTGAAAGTGGTAGCTAACAGAGATAGAAAGGATTTCATACTTTGATTTGATGGTCCTAAAATATGGATTATTTCATTTGTAGGACAATATTACTCTTAAATTATATAACTACTACTCGTAACCTACCAATATACAAAAAATCTGCTGGTTAGGGTTTTGTTTTAGGGTTCTGTAATCAACAAAACTTGGTTGACTACGGTACCCTAAAACGGAACCCTAACCAGCAGATTTTTTGTATATTGGTAGGTTAATAGTTATATAATTTAAGGGTAACATTGTCCTACAAATAGAACAATCCATATTTTAGGACTATCAAATCAAAGTATGAAATCTTTTCTAACTCTGTTAGCTACCACATTCAAGATATTTTGCAGATAAAAATGTTGTTTGTCTTATCAAAATAAAGCTACTCACAAAAATTTTGCTTGTTAGTAATAAAAAAAAATTGTTCGAGGGCTACTATAAGTCCATGTCAGAGACGTGGCGGTGGTGTGGCATGCGTGATGCAAAAAAGTCAAGAATCAGAATGCAAAATGTTGAACCAATCAAATCAATAGAAGATGAGCTTACATCATGAGTAGATAAATCCAGGTTTTCAGCACTCAACGGGCTGATGATAATGAACTATAGCTAAGAACACTCTCGATAACGTAAGCTTAAAAAATCGAAATCGGCCCATCACTGTCTACAGCCGCAGCTGTCAAATGTCTGTTGCGTTTCTGTCGTAAGATACATAAACCTGCAGGAAAAGATTACGGACTCATGATTGATGTCAGCTCTTCATAATGTAGACAGCTGGCTCTTCACAATGGAGTATCGTAAAGAAGGCTTGATGGACCATTCAGTAAAAGCAAAATGTTCACTTCATCAAAAGTTACTTGTAAATCAAACCATAAAGCTCTTTCTATTGGCAGATTTTTATTGCCCTGTATCGCTTGTACTCTAAAGTTTTATCGACAATAATAAAATGCAGTGTCGGTCTGTCGGTCTGTCGATAAATAGTCGTGAAAGACATTGTTATATCACTCCGGTAAATTAGCTGCTACCGTACTCGGAGCACGTTCCAACGATTTTTACTCGTATAGGAAATTTTATGTTGCAAGTCAACTGCAGTTTTAACCGAGTACGAAGAAGCCAAAAGGAAGGGTAGGTACATACCTACCCTTCCTTTTGGCTTCTTCATAAAATATTTAAACTCTAAAAAATATTTTTTTTGTATTTAAATATTTTGTAGTAAATTTACTATTTATTTATATATTTTTAAGTGTTATACTCTATTTTTTAGTGTTTAAATATTTAGTAGTAAATTTACAAAATAAATTTTTAAACAAAAAAAATTTTTTTTGTGTTTAAATATTTTGAAGTAAATATTTGTGCAGGAACCTAGATAATTACTATTTAAAGCTGAAAAATAACTCAAACATGTTAAATATTTTCGTATGAGAAAATGATTTTGGTATTACGTATGTATGAGAATTTCGAGGGGTACCCGGCCTCTTAAGTTGGCAGGCGGGGCTTGTCACTTGACACATTTCGGGCAGGCCCTTCAAATTAAGTTAAAATTTAGTTATTACTTATCTACTGAACCAATTAACCGCCAAAATGAAACCAATAGTATTTTTTTAACAAAACTTGAATTTATCTGCAGTTTATATGTTAAATGAATAAAAAATTAAAGAAAAATTAAAAAAAAAAAAATTAAAATCCTCCCCTTTAGTGGGGTGTACTCAGATAGGTACAACGGCGTGTTATGTGGTACTACAGGGTGTGATAAGGTATAGAACAAATTTTTTTGATACATACTTTTTTATTAAATTTTTTGCACTGACAACGAACTCCTGCATGATGTTTTACATTTTGACACTATTTAGAAACATTTTTGGGGTAGTGATCGATACTATTTTGAGGTAAACTAGAGACTGACGAGGAGGATAACCTCGTTTTTCATTATATTTTCTGACACAAGTAAAATGTTACGATGTTTCGTCGAAAGAGAATATAAACCATGCTATCATCAAAAGTCGTAAGTGGTCAATGCAAACGATAATCATTAGCAATCACAAAAGAAAAAACATAATTCAAATAAGAAAATAAAATCTATCATCATTTTTACCCAAAGAGGTGATTTGCGTTCCGTCTTTTCTCATAATTAGTAGTGAAGCTGTAGCTGTAGCTGTTAGTAGCTGTAGCTGAAGCTAGTAAACTTTCGTTCTTGGTATCCACTAATAGGTATAAGAAGTAAAAAGTATACAGGGTGATTTCAGGAGTCATATTTCTTACTTACGAAGGAGTGTCTATATTAGCTTATGTTACCATAACACTTTGCAAATGACAATTTTGTAGATATTATAATATCTATTCTAGTTGATACTAGCTTCATTTTTACTGACAAGATAGAATCCTCTTACAAGGTTTAGCTACTGTCAAATCTTTTAGCTGCTATTTTACCTGCGTTTTTCTGTCTACAACGTCTGTAATTTCAGGACACAGAAATGTATAAGAGAAAGGACATTTTCACTATGTTATGAGTTTTCTGAATGTATATGATATTTTATTTACAAAAGGAGCACAAAATAGCTTTTCCTTAGTATTCATAACGATATAAGATGTTAAAATTAATCAAACTCAATATTTAAAAATTCTGAAAAAAGGAAAATTTTGCTAGTGGATTCGGCCATTGTACTCAAATAGGTACATTAGTGTTTGAATCACAATTTTTTCGTCTGTTTCAATAATCTACCACTAACTTGTTATTTATTATATAGACAACAATGTATTGAATAAAAAAACAAACACATAAAGTGGTTAAATATTATGCGGTTAAAATAAAGAGAGAGATTTATGAGCTTACTCCTGCAGGTCGCAAAACTGTTAGATTCAAACCTACCTTATGACTAAAAATATTGGTTTCCAGAATAAATTTGCTAAAAAAAGTTAAAGCTTTATCTTTAATTAAATATATAAAATAAAAAACTGCGATGTGATACCACAAAATTTTGAACTATCCTTAATTTTGTAGGTGTACCCAATTGAGTACAGCGGCGGTCAATGGGTTAATACGTGTAAACTAGCCACTAGCTATGTCCACATTATGCAATTTCATCTTAAATTTTCGTCATCTTCTTTTTATTCAACTTTCGTTTGGCATATTCAATAATTGAATGCGTCAAAATCCACCTGCGTTGAAAGAAAAGTATCATAGCGAGCGCTACGATTTCAACGCGTGTCACGGGCATGCCTCACGTTCGCTGTTGACTGTGCTTTAACGCATGATGCCCTTGATGAACAAAAAATCGTAGCGCTCGCTATGACACTTTTCTTTCAACGCGGATGGATTTTGACGCGCGTCACGGGCATGCCTCACATTCGCTGTTGACTGCGCTATAACACATGCCCTTGATGAACAAAAAAGGCCCAATGTGAACAAAGCTATTGAACTATTATTAGTTCAATATGGATCTAAGCGACATTCAAATGCAATAGGATTTTATAGAGGAATATTTACAATATGCTGGTAATATTGCGTTCAAGATGTGTCCATGTCGAACGTAATTTAAAGTACATTAACGTTTGTGAAGCTTCGTCTGTGATAACATTTTCCAGGTATTTGAAAACCGTTTGTATGAGAAACGGGAAACGTACGACCAATATTGTGATACTTTGTTGAATTTGAAACTTATTCTTTGAATGATAGCCATAACTTGTAGTTGTCTGTGAGAATCCATACTAATATTATAAAAGCGAAATAATTGTGTGTCTGTCTGTGTTATCTCTTCACGCCGAAACGCTGATTTTTCAAATCAAATCAAATCATGCATTTCGGGCATCAGTTGCCCATTTAACAAATACCTTAAAATCTGACATACATATACCTATAATTCGGCCATTCTCCGGTTTGGCATTATTTGCCTCATTACCGTAGCTATTTTTTTTCTCCGTCAATTTGACTTAGACACACTGAAATATTAAAGAAATGAAAGATACGAACACAATAATAAATGTGGCGTGAAACAGTTAGTTAAAGTTTTTTGGATAATGAGACTTAAAAATGTATGGGTACGGTAATTAGACAAATGCAGTGTTTTACGTAAATATACAACGACACAATTTACTAAAACTAGCTTAGGGCAACGTACGTAGGCCAAATTATGTAACATAAACATAAAAATATAATTTAAACATAATTGAAAAGTAACGATTACGGTAATTAGACAAGTTTGTAACCAAAGCTACGGTAATTAGATACTAACGTGCTTTATCGGCGGCACACTAACATCAACGACGTGGGACCGCTGATGGGCCATGGCACACACTAAGGAGAAGCAACCGATGCACTCGTAATGTGCCAAATCCTGAAATTTTTGGATGGGTATCCAAAAACAGCAGGTGTTACGGTAATTAGGACTTTTGATCGGACAAGCGATTATTTCATGATAACTATTTATAGGCTCGGCCTATTGAGTCGATATATTGCAATGCTATAACCAATGTTTATAGGCGTTTAAAACCATGAATAGATAAAATTAAATAGGTACGTTATAAAAATTACAAGCAAGTTTCGAGATCAAGTTGGCGTGGGGACACGTTGCGGTATTTAGAAAAAAATGGTTTTTGAACACGACTTCAATTAATTTAGTCTGAATTACTTAAATTAGAAGCCTGTGTTTAAGTTTGTAGCTAGGTACTGATGCTATCTACCGTTAAAAAAGATTACATACTCGAATAAGATTATATTACAGAGTATACAAGCCCGGGACACATAAATTTTGCTCTCCTGAGAATGGCCGAATTATAGCATAATAAATATCTTAAAACTAACAGACAATTTTTGGTATGGAGATAGTCTGAGTCCTGGGAAAGGACACATGATACTTTTTACCAACGGAGATGCAGGCGTCATCTAGTAAGTTAATAAAATAAAAATACAGCCCTTTGACGCATACTTAAGACAACGTTTTCTTTGTTCCTAATAAAAAGGATAGAGTAGACATGGAAGCACACAAACCACTTTATAAGGCCGCAAAATGTGCGATTCATAATTTCCATTTGTATGCACAAAACAGCTATTTAGTTTAGAGATAAAATAATAAAGCTTTTGATCGCACATTCATTACTTTACTAATAATATCCATACTGAAAATATTAGCAATTAAATAATTAACTTTTAATCGCTAAACCAAAAATCAGGCTGTCATTACAATATTCAGCGAAACTTTGCGGATTATTACAGTCGCACTAACAAATCCATTAATTTACTAATTACTGGCCCAACTGAATATTGTTTCATGTAATTCGAAAATTAGATTAAGCTTTATTTAACTGTGACGCCATTTAGCGGCCGGTATAAGTACCCCGCAAACGTACAAATTGTTTGTCAAATTTTACGTTTTTGTCAAACAGTTTGATAGTGTACAGCTTTGTTTGAGGCGTTTGTCAAACAAACTACGTGTTTGATCTGTTAGAAGAAAATTTGCATTGGCGTAGCGTTTGACAAACGTGTTTGAACGTGTTCCGCTATATTTGACAAAACAAATCGTTTGCGGGGTACTTAATATAGCGGCAAACATTGTCTATGCCAACAGTGGCAACTATAGTTAGAATGGATTTATATGCGTCTGAGCAAACGAGCAGTTTGGCCACTGCACCGCAAAATTACAAGCAATAGTATGTGACGATTTATTTAAATAGCGATGCAGCGGTCACGCTGTTATTTACTTGAATTGCTCGTGGTGTAGCCGTCAAACCTCGCGTACGGGCGGACGCATATAAAATACCTTAAGGGCTTGATAGACGTACGAACTTAAAGTACGCGGGTTTTAAGTTCGCGAACTTACTCGGTGACACACGAGAATCGCTCACATTGGATTACCATGCCCCTTGCTGACACACAGGCAATTAAGATCGTCGAGCCATAAGTCCGCATACTTACTCGCACGTCTGTCGCCCCTTTTAGAGAAGAGCCGGGTTGATTCAGACCGCAACGCGACGCGTAAATCCATTTCTAAATTTATATATGAATTTGACAGGTTAGCAAGACGTCTCACACAATTGAAATCTGTCTAATTCGTACAAATTTATGCCGCGTTGCCGCGCCTCGCCTCGTCGCGTTGCAGTCTGAATTGTACAATTGTACTGAATTGTACTTACAAGTAAACGTTTCTTTGCAACGTGCAAGTTCTGAATTGGAAAAGAGAGAGACCGTGAATAAAGTTCAATTTTAAATGGCGAAAATATTACGAAATTTTAAGCCTATTATTAATTATTAAAACACAAAGCTATAACATTATAATTATATTCAGAGATCAGTGTATGGCAGTACTTGTAGTAGAGAGAAAGGGCAAGTTCGTGTGGAGATATCGCAGTCGTCTATAGTGTGATCGTGCCATTTGTCAGTGTCTGAAGATATTCGCCTGAAAAAAAAATGTTTATAAAAAGTTGAAGTGATTTTTGGTTTTGCCCCAATTGTCCTACGCAATGGAATTATATAAATATACCTTTAATCTAGCGAGAACAAAGGCCAGAGCAAGCGAGATGTCACTATCAGTAACACTGCGTGGTAAAAAGATATGTGTGATAAAAAGATATGTCCTGCTGTCATGACAGCAGAACTCTTTTTTAACTGACTTCCAAAAAAACGAGGAGGTTGACGTCCAGTCGGCACTTATCGGCACGTTGACAATTTTATCTCATAGAAAGATGCTTGTGTAAATGTGTAAAACTCGAGATTGTTGCTCTATTCTGCTAGGTATAATAAGTCAATGGGGCCTACCAGCGATAATGGCAGGAATTTAAGTAAAAGTTTTTGTAACTTCTAAAAAAATTCACAAACTTTAGTAAATATGAATTACTAGCAGATCTTATTTTCCCTAAAAGCTTCAAGGTTTATTTTATTCTACTCTAACCTGAAAACAATTTGTAGTATTTTGTAGTAAATCTCCTGTGGGTTTTCCATATCTTCCACTTCGCAGATCGCGCGCCGCACGCAGTGAAAACCACTGAGGCCGTTCCTGTAAATAATGAAGTGTAATTAAATATTATGGACTTATAATATCGCTTTCGTTCCCAAGCGGTCGCATGCGACCGCGAGAACAAAATATTTCCAAGAATCCACGATCGAGGTGATATAATATTATTATGTTACGTCTAAAAAAATATTTCCGGGTTGAGTCAAGGTAATATTAGTCGTATGCTGACGGGCGGGCTTAAAATATCCTAACCCTACTGTTTTAGGGTCAATTCAGACCGCAACGCGACGAGGCGAGGCGCGGCGCGGCACGTATTTGTATGGATTTGACAGATTTCAATTGCGTACTTAACGTCTTGCGAATCTGTCAAATCCATTCTAATAAAGAAATGCATCTACGCGTCGCGTTGCGGTCTGAATCAACCCTTAGACTTAATAAGACTTGGCTTCCGATACCAGAGATAGAAGAGATTATTTCGAAGATGTGAAGTATCTTTCCTTAAAAAAACCACAGTCCGTGCCTACTTGGGCTCTTTATAATAACCCCTACAAACTGGTTACAACTGGCTCTAACTTGCTAATACCTGTCCAACAGAACCTCCATTCCCTCGTACAGGCTCCGTCGGTGCACATGATGGTGGGGATAGAAGGAGTCAGGGGGGTCGTCCCAGTTCATACGGAACCCTATCGCCTGCGCGAAGATCTGGGTCCACGGCACCATGTTGGCCTTGAAGTTAAAACGAACCTGGAATTGAATAATGTTTAAGAAGACATTAGATGCATACAAAATACATAATAATATTATTATTATATCAATTTTCCTGCTCTAAGCGTACCGATGACGATGGTAATAAAGAACTCCTCTCCATTTTTTTTAGCTTTAAAATAAAAAATATTAGCTCAAATTGGCCTAAGTGTTTGAACGCTAGGACTCACATAAACAGACAGATTGACGCTTTTTTTTGGATTCAACTGCTCTTTGGCCATAGATTTTTTCATACCTCTACACTGAAAACACATGGGCTCTACAGATTTTACAAACGTCACAGAAGATATTATGTTGTTTTGAGCAGGACTTTAGTGCGTTACATGGCAGTTAATATGTAGGTTATGTCCTCTGTAATGTGTCATAGACCTGGATCCCAAAAGCGTAAGACATAACTTACTTTCTGATGGATGAAACCATAGGTTCTTGGTAGTGCCTCGTGTACTTAGAATACCTGCGAATTTGTGTAGCTCTAAGTGTGACACGTGGTCAGGTACCAGGTACCAAAGTGGACAAAAAATGATTCTTACTTTACTTATTTTCTGGTGGCTAATATTTATATATAATTTGTAGATTATAGTTCTGAACTAGTATCATGTAGTGTAAGACACTTTTCAATGACCAAAACTATTATCAGACGTTTTAAAAATAACTTTGTTGCTATTTTTTTTCAAAATAGTAAATTTACTACAAAATATTTAAATACAAAAAATATTTTTTAGAGTTTAAATATTTTGTAGTAAATTTACTATTTATTTATATATTTTTGAGTGTTTTACTCTATTTTTAAGTGTTTAAACCTTTAGTATTAAATTTACAAAGAAAAATTTACACACAAAAAATTTTTTTATGGTGTTTAAATATTTTGAAGAAAATGTTTGTGCAGGAACCTAATTACTATTTTAAGCTGAAAAATAACTCAAACATGTTAAATATTTTCGTATGAGAAAATGGTTTTGGTATTACGTACGTATGAGAATTTCGATGGGACCCGGCCTCTTAAGCGGTTTGGGCGTGAAGAGGTTCCAGACAGACAGACAGACATTTTTACACATTATGAGTGAGTGAGTGAGAGTGAGTATAGCTCCATGTAGATCTTCACAAATTCGAAGGTATTCTAAGTACATAAGGAACTACTGAGAAAAGAAGGTTTCATCCATATTGTGACAGTAAGTTGTCTTATCGCTCTGGGATCTGGGTCTACGAGTAACAGGTAGGCACTTGACTAGGTATATGACCAAAAAATACTCAATGGTGTCCATAGTTTAATAATATTCACTACATGTTAGAAAGGGGAGGTACAGTCTGGATATGGACAAACAGACAGACGGACAGGCTGAAATATCTTTATTATCGGGTCCCGTTTTTACCCTTAGGGTAAGGAAACAGGGGAAAATTATCCATCTTTGTTATTATACTATGCAGTATGCTGACACGGACAAAGTCGCGGGCAACAGCTAGTAGAAAATAAATTCTTGTAATATCGTATTGTTTTCTAAGGTGTTATATTAATTTATAAAATAAAAAAAAGCCTTTGAAAAAAAAATAGCAACAAAGTTATTTTTAAAACGTCTGATAATAGTTTTGGTCATTGAAAAGTGTCTTACACTACATGATACTAGTTCAGAACAATAATCTACAAATTATATATAAATATTAGCCATCAGAAAATAAGTAAAGTAAGTCTTATTTTTTGTCCACTTTGGTACCTGGTACCTGACCAGGTGTCACACTTAGAGCTACACAAATTCGCAGGTATTCTAAGTACACGAGGCACTACCAATACCCTATGGTTTCATCCATCAGAAAGTGAGTTATGTCTTACGCTTTTGGGATCCAGGTCTATCACATCACAGCACGTAGTACAATGCAGATGTCAGATGCAAACTATTACAACTGGCTTTGATATAATTAAAAGGTTATAATTACGGAGCGGGGTATTTTAGTAGTTTAAATCTATACTAATATTAAAATGCAAAAATGTATATGTCTGTAATTGCATTTTTACTTTTGGTGAAATTTGTTATGGAGATAATTTTAGTCCTGGGAAAAGACATGATTTTATCAAGGAAAAATGCAAGAGAAAACGAATTTCGGTACTAACGAGGAGCTAGAAATTAAATGCCACAACAAAAAATAACAAAAAGTCAATTAAGTTAAGCCCTCAACCATTCATATTTAATATTATAAACGCGAAAGTGTGTCTGTCGGTCTGTATGTCTGTCTGTTACGTCTTCAAGCCCAAACCACTCAACTGATTTTGCTGTTTGGTATGGAGATACTTTCAGTCCCAAGAAACCGTATGCTATGTCATCATACTTTTTATTCTGAGAAAATGTACAGTTCCGGCGCGTTAAACGATTTTTGGCGCAACGAAGTTGCGGGCGTCATTCAGTAAATGATAATAATAATAATAATATTAAATCTATGTAATGAGCAGCTACAAAATTAAACACTACATTAAACATGAAAAAACATAGAAGGAACAAAAAATATATAAAAATAAATCATTGCAAAGAATTCATACAAAGAAATCTCAAAATGCATTTACCACTAAAGTGACTAACATATAAGATTTCTATCTACGTTAGCTGCATTTCTTGGTCGAGTTTCATCTAGTAATTGAACTGACCAAACGTCTAATGGATTGGCAATTGTTCAGCTAACTGAATCACAAATTCATTCGTTCCATTTATATTTCGCGATTTGATACTATCGATACGGTCTATGTTGTTACGAGTATTTCACTAAAAAAACGTTATTTCTAAGTGTAAATAAAACTATTATTGTTTCTAATGTGCTTCATCTAATTTATAATGACGTTATGATCTATTAAGTGGTTCTACGTATCAAAGACATAATATCATTACCACTCCTCAGTATTGATTTATTTGAATTATGAAAACTTGCAATTACTTACAGTTTACTTTAATGGTCCTGTTAAGCAAAATCAAAATATTTATTTCTAAATAGGTTAACAAAGTTAACACTTTTAGAACGTCTACAATCTACATGAGGCCTATCGGTTCGGGAACTAACCCGGCGAGAAGAACCGGCGCGGCGTAAGAAACTCAAAAGCCTCAAGCCTTTAACAAAATAGCCTGTTAAGTAGATTTCGACTATATCCCCAGAAAATGTCAACTTTATATTATGTGTGGTGTTACACTACTTAAGGCCTGATATTTCAATCCGCTTTGCCTTTGATACTCGTACCTATATATAAGAAAAACACTCACGAAAAAATGTGAAATATTCCTAAATCCCAAATATCTTCTTTGTCTCGACACAATTTTGTCACTGGCGTCTCCAAAATCCACAACAACAAACATTATAAAACACAAATAACAAATTACTAACACTTGAAAAGTTCTGTCCATGATTTGACTTTTTCGTCCACTATTTTTGGCGTCTCAACATTTTGTTCGCCGAATGTTGCTTGAAGTGACCAACTATGTCACGGTGTCGAATAGAGGTGTTCTGTTTATTTTAGGAATATTCATGTGACTGTAACTTGATGTACAGTAAAATGGTGGATGGTTGCAGAAGGTTCTGATAGAAATTGCTGAAAAAATTAATAAAACTAAACTATGGATATAAAAGAGACAGACCATAGATCTACAATGATTTATTGACACTTAAATGATTTTAAAATAAATATGATACAGTGATAATGTAGTCTTACATTATGACTAACTATTAACTAATAGCTTACTGCTCAGTTTGCTAAATAAGCTAAGTTTTCTTATCAGCTGTAATAGGTTAAAACTAAGATAGACTCAAAAAATCGACGGAACGCTTCGTGAAAAAATAGTCTTGTAGATAATGCATTTTGCGATAAAAAAAGAAATGTTTTCAAGAATCTTTTGGACATGAAACTTTACTTTTGATTCCCCTGAATCCCTTTTCCTGACTTAATCATTAACTAAAAGGTCTCCAAAACCTTTCCTGGATTGACTGAATTTCAGGAAGTCCAAATTGCAATAAATTCTTTAAGGAACCGTTACAGTATGACCTTAAGAAATGACACATATTGTATAACCACTTAGCTACTTGTATTACGGTTACTTCGTAAGTAGAATAGTTTGTCCTGGTTTTCATTCGAAACAGACTTTGGTCAACTTCGCTTAGATTTGGACAATAATAATCATCTTCAGACCAATCATGGATAAAGGTTCGTTTTCTAGAAAATGTCGAAATTGAACGAACCAAATTTTCATACCGAATTGGCAAACCATCGATCATTGGTCGACTGATAAAAGGCTCCGGAATTTCATGATAGTCTGAAATGAATTTGAATTCTCAAATAAATGTCGTATTTAATTTTTATGTAAATAATAATAAAAATAAATATTGTTATTGGTTCAATCTATACTAATATTATAAATGCGAAAGTATCTCTGTCTGTCTGTCTCGCTTTCACGCCAAAACTACTGAACCGACTGTAATGAAATTTTGTCCACATATAGTCTAAAGCCTGAGAAAGGACATAGGCTACGTTTTAACTGGGTTGTAAGGGGGTGAAAATGCGTAAATATGTTCAAATTAAGCTAGTTCCGAAAATTCATAATATATGGCGCCGTGTGTCTCCTACATCGCTCAAGCGCTAACACAAACGTGTTTCTATAAGAGGTGGTACGGATAAAGGATGCTTTTACCGTTTTTTGAAGTATTAAGAAGAGTTGTTTTTCAACTTCAACCCCACTCCCCAGTTTTAACCCCCTAAGCTAAAATAGGGACGTTTTAAGTGTGACGTGCCTTTCTGTCTCATATCTGTTAAGTGTAAACATTGAAGTTTGAAGTAAGCGTACCGCGGAAGCATCTCTGTCGCAAATTTTGCAATTTGCAGTAATGTAGCCTACATGTTTCAACGTGAACTACCGCGCGCTATAAGCTGAAGTCCACGCGGGCGGAGTCGCGGGCAACAGCTAGTTGGTTATTAAAAATGTATCGGTGCGCCTTTTTTTTGGTGTGACCTGACCCTAACTCTGATTTTATTCTGAGTTATTTTGGAATAAGCGACCCGACACCGCTAGTCTGTCAATTCAATGCGTATCTTCTTGCGCAGTAAATAAAGTTCAATTTTAATGGATCATTAATTAAAAATGCATCACATCGCTTTGTCACGTCCGCGTCACAATGTAACTAAAATATATTTTCGAATTAAAAAAAAAGTTTAGCAACCTTACTGGACCGATACCTGACCTACAAAAGTTTGGCCTGGACGCTGGGCCAAATAAGTTTTATTGCCTACATGAAAGGTTTTTAAAACACTTGCCACGTAAACTGCAAAATAAGTAGGCTACAGGGCTCATTTTATTTACTTGGCTGGGGCTTTATTTTGGGTTGCAATAGTGTTAGAAACTTTTATGTAAGTACATGATGTTTTAAAAGAGTTAAACTCACATTATTGAAGTCGGGTATTTTTGAAAAAGATGTTTTTTTTGGAAAAAAAATCCACTCATATTCCACTCCAAATAGTGCCGGCAGAAATTAAGAAAGAAGCAGCAGAAGCAAGCGTACATTTTCAACGCGCGGTAGAAAGAAGAAGGGATAATAAGTCTCTAAGCACACTATGCCGAAGTTCCGCGGCGGAATTTCCGCATGAATCCGCCTGCAATGTATTTTAAACTACCGATGACACACTATGCCGAAATTCCGTCGCGTCATATTGTATGCGTTTGACAATGCTGACGTAATCATGCGGAATTTCCGCTGCGGAACTTCGGCATAGTGTGACAGTAAGACTTTTTCTTCCCTGCCACGACATAAGCTACTCTCTCTCTCTCTATGTTAGAAAAGTTTTGATCAGGTCACATGTTTAAAAATTTTTACCCCTCCCAAAAAAATCACTACGTTGCTAAAGATGTTTTCACCTAAAAACTGTTTCTTCTTATCCTTATTAAACCCCTTTCTAATAATATTTTCTACAAGTATTAGAAAAGCCCACCAATGCGTATTTTCATTATTAGTCTGCCGTTAGCGCGAAATGGTTCTGACCTTTTCTAAAAAATGCCAATTTAGCGACAAATCTCGAAAGAAATTGGTACCGATTTGATACAAATTGGTTCAAACCAAGCGAGGCATTTATACTCAGTGTTTTGTTAAGCCATCAATTCCAAGGTTCGTAAAAGTCGACGTATAAAATATTGTATATGAAAATAAAATCGATGACGCCCGCAACTGTGTTGCGCCAAAATTCGTTAATCGCGCGGGAACTGTACATTTTTCCGGGACAAAAATTATCCTATGACCTTTCCCGGGACTTATAGTATCTCCATATCAAATTTCAGCACAATCGGTTCAGTGGTTTGGTGGTGGAAGAGGTAACAGACAGACAAAATTTCGCATTTATAATATTAGTACGGACACAGAAGAAGAAGAGTACAAGTAAGGATTTGGATTAAAGTCTTAATAATTACTGAAGTATTTAAGAATATTAATAAAACTAGCTTTTGCCCGCGGCTTCGCTCGCGTTAAGAAGTAAAGTTGATCCAAAATCCTTCAAGTTGATCAAATTCTTACCTGATTTTGAAATTTGAGCTTGATCCGTCCAGTGGTTTGGGCTGTACGTTGATAGATCACTTTGTTAGTCAGTCACCTTTGATTTATTTATATTATTAATTATTAACAAAATACTAACAGACCGACCGAATTTAAAGCAATAGAAACAGAACAGAAAAGTTCCCTAATGCACTAATGATGAAAAAGTTATAAAAATCGATCCAGTAGTTTTAGCGTCAAGTGTGAACAATGATACAAGCATTTCTCTTCATTTATATATTGTATTTTAGATTTTGTTATATACAAATTTTAATACTTTTACAACACAATATAAAGTTAAGTACGAAAGTAACACCCTGTGCATATAGCGGTATCGTGTTTGGAAAACGTGCTTATCGTTTTAAGAATCCAATACTAGAAAGATAAGCTTACTCTTAGTGTTATTCCAAATCCCACTGTGGTGTAACTATTTTAACGATAATATTTTAACGATAATACTGTTAACGATGGGTGTGAGTATACAGTTGTATTTAATATTGTCTTTCATTGTGTTTGTGCAAGGAACCAGCGAGACAGACATTTCGAACGAAACTCGGATATTGTCTAGGCGGAAAAGATTCCTGATTTTTCCAGAAGGAAGCTCTCTTCAACTAGGTGAGATTTTAATTTGATTTCGCATTGAGAATTATTTATTAAATGGTTGAAGGTTGAATATTTGGGTCAAAAGTAACTAGAGAATTATTTATTAAATTGTTGTAGGTTGAATATTTGGGTAGATTAAAAGTATGATCGACAAAGCCGGTTTTAGCACTACCAGCACCCTGGGAGCTAGATTTTTTGGCACTCAGGGTGCTGGTAGTGCTGAAAATATTGGCGCCCTTTTTGTTTGCCTTCAGCGCCCCTTTTTATTCGGCGCTCTGGGCTGACGCGACGCCCAGCATCGTCCTCCCCTAACACCGCTACTAATCGTCGACAACGAATCAATATTGTCTTGTATAAAGTCAACGTAACCCTCTTCCAACGTAACCTCAACACGTTGGTGTACCAATACAAGCGATTACAAACGCAAGAGAGGCATATTTAAAACTTGTTATTCGGGACTTAACGCGACTTATTTCAATAGTAGTGCTACTATGAGTACATACTTTTTCTCGACGTTTCGGCCGTGTTGCAACGGCCGAAACGTCGAGAAAACTACTCGAGGGTAGTCGAAGATCAGACGGCCCGGTGCAAACGAAGACGTCGCGCTCCTGCAGTCCCCTCGTGACCACGGCCGTTGCAACACGGCCGAAACGTCGAGAAAAAGTATGTACTCATAGTAGCACTACTATTGAAATAAGTCGCGTTAAGTCCCGAATAACGAGTTTTAATTATAATGGAACGCGAAAGTTTAAAATGTTATCTTAAGAGGCATATTTGTCCAAGATTACCTATGATCGTCATAACAATATAGACAGCTTTGAAATCACAGTGGCAATCACGCTCAATCATGGCCAAAAATGCCTTTACGATGTTGACGCTAAAGCAATTAATATAGTTAGCCTAATATTATTGGCACTTTATGTACTCATACTACATAAAGCCCTATTTTTAGGATTCCTAGTATTTCAAAAAATAAAATATGTATGGTGCCAAAAATTGGATGACTGTCAACAAATGGTTGCTTAGCCCTAATATTGGATAGATTCGTCTATCTAATAGAGTAGAGTAGGTATAGCAAGGCGTCAAATCATTTTAAAGGGTCAAGCAACCTTTGATTCAAAATTGCGAAATGAAATAAACGCAATTTAACACTATAAACGATGTGAGGGTTGTAACTGTCAACCCCATCCAAACAATTAGCGTGGTCCGTTTATTTGTGAAAGTTGTTTTGACGGTAGATTGAAGGATTGCGGAGAAAACAACCCTCCTGTCGTGTATGTTTTGGTCGTGTTTAAAGTATTTATGGGGTATGTTTGTTTATAATGGACTAGTAAATGAAGTAAAAAGTTTATTTATTGATGCGATAAACAACATCTGTTTATAACATACTTATGAGAAGTTCAGTATCAATATTTTAAACTCAAACGGAACATAGCTACGGCTACTGCCTTAACAACTGGCCGAGGTAACACAGTTAATTTTAGCGATTGATTTTAGTTAGGGCAAAATTAGGCAATTTTTTGCACTATTATTAATAATACTTATACTAATATAAAGCTGAAGAGTTTGTTACACGCTAATCTCAGGAACTACTGACAACTTAGCATGCCCACCATAGAAATATAATCTCACGGTAAAGTAGACAAAGGATTAACAAAGGAAATCTGTCGGTTTGTCCACAAAAACTGTCAGCGTTTCTATTCTTTTGCATTTCTACTGCAGCCATGCTAAGCCTTCTGGTCCGATCAGAAAAATTCTTTCAGCGTTAAATAGCCCATTTAAGGCTAGGAAGGCTATATTATAGGCTATACATTATCACTCTAAGACCAATAGGAGCGAAGAAACAGAGGAAAATGTGGAAAAAACCAGGAAAATTATTTGAAAGTGCTAAATCTCACGCTACTAGAAGAATTTTTAGTTATTTGGCACAGATATAAAGTAGACCACGTGAAGGGACATACGCTATTTCTTGCGAGAAAATGTACGGTTTCCGTGAAAATCCCTACGCTGATGAAGCCGCGCGTGACATCTAGTATTATTGTATTTATTGGCTTTGTTCTACAATTACGGTTGAAAATTAATTTTCCGCTTCACTAAAATCAATAGAATATACTTCTTAAAGTAGTCACCATTATTCTTTCAGTATTCTGCACCACCTACCCCATGATATCATTCATTGGAGACATTATTCTGTGGGGTAACACCGCAGCCCTGGCGTACGAGTTACCTCAGGACCCGTATTCTCCATTCATGCATCGTGCCGACCCGCTGCATCGAAGAATGGACACCAAGACTATATACTATACGGATTACGATGGAAAGGTTATACACAAGGAGCCTTATAAAAGGTAGTAACAAAATCCATATTATCTGGTGAATGCTTCAAAAGAAGGAATAACTATTACATGACAATTAATATTATAAGGATCACTGCAACGCATCGAGACGATAATTAAAATTTTCAGAATACTCGTATGTATCGCTTTATTATTTAAAAAATAGAAGATACACATTAAATTGAAAGATAAATTGCTAGCTGCATTGGAGATGCCTAATTCAATATATTTTTTGCAGTGGATCGCGTCTCGCTGCGGTCTGAATCAACCCTAAGTCTTAAATATTTTAAAAGCTGGCCTACATGTCCAATTTATTGATAAACGTTATGTAAATGTAACGAAATAATTGTATTTCATTGTTGCTTTTTCTTATTCAATAATATGTCCCTGTCACAAAATAATAATACACTCGTAGTCAATATCGTACGTCATTTTTTTCTGATTACAGGAAGCCAATCGTGAATCCGGCATTCGCGAAGCGTAGCGTAGGAGAGATTAACAGGAAACAGATGCACGAAGTACAGACGCGGGAGTTCTTGAAGGCTGAGGATGAGAGGAGCATTGAGTTCCACAGCAGCAGCCGTGTGGCTCTGTATCGACAGATAGAAGTGCTTCTGCAGGGGTAAGGTTACTCAAATTTCAAATTCAAATCCAAGGTCCAAATATTCTTTTTCGAAATTGGCATAGCGCTTATTTGAGCGGTCTATTCTATACAATGATGCGGTGGGTAGGCTTTGTAGATTAGAGGTATATTGGCGCAGTCTGGAGAGAAAACCCATTTTTTTTGATAACATATTCTCCACCGTTATGCAAAGGCCTATCCTTAAGGCCCAGTAGTCCCGAAAATTAGCAGGTCGATGTCTGTCAGTACGAATATCGACCCAAAGGACATTATAATAACATTCATATTAGCGCGCCTTGTACAGTGGCGGTTACGCGCTCGCCGCGTGCCTTGATAATAGAAAATAGGAGAAAAAACCTTTTGTTTTAGTATTACACAAATCAAATATATCAAATCGTTTAGGTTAGGTTATGACAAATGTACTACAATTTTTGTTTTTTCTAGAAAGTGTGTCATTTAGCCATAAAATGATTTAATTATGAAAAACAGCGTTATGATAGTCATCTTTGAGATTTTTTTCTATCGAGCAGAATTTTTCAAATTGTGTACTGATATACCTTTGCGTATAGGAAATTTTCTCAATTTTAAAAGGGTACTTTTTTAATACTTAAATAATGACATTTACTTTACAAAAAACGTTATTTAAAAAACCCATTTTACGTAGTTGCAACAACCACTGCACCTTAAGTGTCTACTGTGCTTGCTCTTGCGTCAGCGTTTGGCAGCCTGGCTGGTATCTCGTTTCTCGTTACACTACTCTATTTTGATATTTAAATATATTTTTTTATTGTTTTTTTTTTCTATTTTACAGACTCGGAGTCAACGGACAGTCATGTCTACTCAAGGTGTTGTGTGAGATGGGACAAACTCAAGACTACAAGCAGGGGTCATTCGTGCAGGAGATTCTTAGAGCTACTTTCACGTAAGGATCTACAGCATTAAAATTGAAAATGTGTCTGTCTGTTACACTTTAACTGCTAAAACATATGAAATTCGCTAAGGAGATACTTTTAACCCGGCTGGAATACATGACAGTGTTAGCCTAACACTATTAGCTGAAAACTATTTTTTTCAAAATTATTGACTTTTAAAAATATTGGTCATTCATGTTATGCACAACTAACGCCATATTCCTGCATCGCACTATTGAGTTTCTGAGAATGACAAGATAACTTTCGGAAGCTATTTCTTAACATTTTAGTACTGAGAGACTATAAAAGAAAAAATACGTATATTTTTATTTTTAACAAGAATCAATATTATATATATCATTATTTTTAACAAAAAATTAAAACCGACTTCCAAAGTAAAAACAATAATAACATTAATATGAACTAAAAAGTATTAAATAATTTTTACTATCTAATAGTGCCTTTTTCCGAATTCGGCTAAACCTCAACTATTTCTGTACTCAATCTTCATTATTTTGAAGTCGGTACCAGATAGCTGAATCTTCAGTCCTCTGACAGAATATTTAAAATTTTTGGAACTGGCACCGACTTCAAAATTATGAAGATTGAGTACAGAAATAGTTGAGGTTTAGCCGAATTCGGAAAAAGGCACTATTAGATAGTAAAAATTATTTAATACTTTTTAGTTCATATTAATGTTATTATTGTTTTTACTTTGGAAGTCGGTTTTAATTTTTTGTTAAAAATAATAATAATTTCACTCTTTTTAGTTACACTAGTAGATAAATCTTCGCGTATATTTTACGTATCTTATTACAATTTGTTAAGAGTCACAACTCACACTCACAAAATAATATATTATCAGTGAAGTGAACATATTGTGCTAAGTAATTTAACAATTTTAATACTTCAAGCCCGAAGCGGTCACCGGCGATTGCGATAACAATAGAAAGGCTATTGTGTCTCGTTTTTCCACGATCAAAGGATCTATCAGATAAAAAATTGTACAAACTTGCATAGGATGTAGCGTAGCATAATATTTAATATTATCATAATTATTGACAGCTGTTCTTGTTATCAGGAATTCAAATCGATAGGTACTTAGTGCACCATCTATCGATTAATAAGTATAACTAATTAAAAAGACACTTAATGACATTGTTTTGTTTAAATGCTCTTTTTAAAATAACTTTATTTTAATTCTATTTGTCTATTAAAATTTTATAAAGTAGTAAAGTATTCGATCTGTATATAAAGTAGTTAGTAAAGTATTCGATATTCTGTCTTCGCCGCCCAGCGCTGCGTGGCTGCGCTGGGCGGCGACGCCGACCGCCGTGTATTAAAAACAAACAGGTGTTGTTAATTGTTATACAGTACATAATAATTATTATTAGTATATCCATACCTATGCCTTGTACTATTATCTATTCTGTGCCATGAGACATTGGTGGCCTTAACACGACGTGGTAATGATGATGATGACGATGATGATGATGATGATGATGATTATGATGATGAATATGAATTGCATAGTAGTTTATGCTTTCTGTTCTTAAAACAACGCCGAAACTCCCAAACGTGTATCTATAAGGAATCAGGAGTTCTCTCAGCATCATCGAAACCATGGTATACCTTGACCCAATATTTGACTTTTTGGTAGCGTATTCTTAGTACACTTCACATAAAACCAAAATCACCATATGTTTCCATATAAATTTCGAGGAGTTCCCTCGATTACTCATGGATCCCATCATCAGGTCACCACCTTTGTGAAAATGGGACCAAATTGGAGTGAAACCTAATACAACAAAACAAAAATTTCGAAAATCGGTTCACAAACGGCGGAGTAATCGTTGAACATACAAAAAAAAAAAAAAAAAATATCCACAACCGAACATATAACCTCCTCGTTTTTTGGAAGTCGGTTAAAAATTTGGCAGGAAGGTTTAATTGCACCCTGTATACAACGTTCAAAATGTCAGTGGGCTTCGGCCTGACCGACCTGTCGGAAGACTTTCCTTTGGGGTCACCACGCATACCAAACATGGAAACTTTTTAGAGACTACTAAAAGTTACTGCATAGGGTCAATTCAGACCGGAACGCGACGCGTAGATGCATTTCTAAATTTGATTGCGTTAAAAAATCCATACAAATTTAGAAATGCGTCTGTGCTTTGCCCTAAATAATAATCTTTTCATAATCTTTTTCTGTATTATACCTCGAATACTATTCCCATTGCTTATTCAATTCTCTTATTTATCTCTATTCTATCTCTGTTTGCTAGGTTACCAAATTCCCCGAATTCTGAAGACATGGAGTACCACAGCGCACACTTCGGTACACAGCGCTGCGCTGATTTGTATTCCGACTGCGGGGGACCTCTTGTCGGCTTAAATGCACCGCTTGCGGCAAATTGAATATATTATTTTAATTGTGAATAAAGACGTTTGATTTACTGTCTTTCATTGTTATTATAACTTGTATAGGCCTTGGTTCAAAATACTTTTAGAATTTGCTGCACAAAATTTAGAATTTTTGATAATTCATTTAGTTTCAACTTTCAAGTTAAATAATGTCCAGTTTCTGGAACTTTTTGACAGAGGTTTTTTCTTGATTGGTTAAAGTCAAAAAGATAACCAATCAACAGTGCTATTGAAAAGATAAAATACTATCAAGTTCATTGAAAATGAGATTATTAGTGAGCTATATCAAAAATTAACTAGATGGGCGCGTTTAATTACTGAGCGGCTACCGACAGGTTGGCCAAACAGGGCAGACCCAAAAAAAGGTGACGTGATAAACTAGACGATGTTGATAAAGTATACTACTATATAATATAAGGAAAGAAGGGAGGCCTTTGCCTCGAACTAAGTAAAAAAATTAATGTTTATCTCACAGTATTTAAAAATAGAAACAAAGGGTATCTGCCTGATTCAGAAAAACTTCTTCAGTTACTGACCCTCGGTCAAAAGGGCGAGAATGGCGCAAGGGTCCGCCCTTTTTAAAGTTTATCTTCATAAGAGTCCCCGAACTGTGAGGTCAGCTATGAGCCCTTATTGCAAGGACGGCCACTAAAGTGATTTATTTTTATACCTTCTATACGGCTTGGATTTAAGTCAATTTTAAGGAGGTTAAAAGACGCGTTGTGTAACATAACATAATAATATTACCTTCTTTTACAAATAAAAACATAGATAAAGAATAACTTTATTAGTTGTGCCACTGACTATAACTGTTGTACTACTGATCCAAATTTTATATTAAAAAAAAAAATTAAAAGAAAAATTAATAAGTTTTGTCTTCATTGAAATGAAATATTTGAATAGCACAAGCTGCGTCCCACGATAATGAATAAAACATTGTGTAGCCAATTTTAATTAATCCCATTATTCCTATCAACGAGTAATATGTCATTGTTTATCAGATTTTGTTGTTTGCTTTTAACGAAACACGAAAAAGCTAGTTAAACAATTTGGTGTTCGAAATTCGAAATTTTTATTACGCGGTCACGCGTCGCTATCTAATTGGCCGTCACGTTTTTCAAATTTCACCTTACCTTTTTTGTTTTTTTAAATCAATCGTATGTACAACGAAATAACTGTCGCAGCCAAGCGTGGAACATGTTAATTGCTCTTTCATTACTTGTGTCCAAGTCATGAAGTGTCAAATGGAACAGTCCATTTTGAGTTTTCAAATAGTTCTGTTTAGCACTGGCCGCCATTTTATAAAAGAAGAAGAAGTCTGTTCGAATTTTGAAATATTTTTAATTATGGTTCATTGTATAATGAAGGTGTACGTAATTGTAGTGCTATTAGGAGTTGCATTGGGCGAAATTGTTGGAGTTTGTAATGGAAATTGTGCAAGTAATGGTACTGAGGAAAATGGAACCCGCGTTCTGTCGAGAAGCAAAAGGTTCCTAGTGTTCCCAGATGGCAGTTCGCTACAACTTGGTATGTGATTTTATTTAGTTGTTGCTTACTGTAGTGTTAATAGTCTAAACGCAAATTGTTTCTGTCTGTCTGTTGCTCTTAGGCAATGATATTCTACTTATACAAATCTGTTACGTTCATACTATTTTCCGGCTTAAAGTTCTTCCGAACAACATTGACAAATTTGACAGATAAGTGAAACAAAAAATACGAAATGCCTTTTACATAAAAGAGTCAGACTAAATAAAAGACGACCCAATTGGGTCGTATTTGAAGCTGGTCTGGTGGTCGTATTTGAAATTGTGTCAGGTTTTTCCACGATCGAGGTATTAAAGCTTAAACACTAAACAGCCAAACAAATTGTTGATATAATTTTTTTGGAAAGCACATAGGGTAGTTTTACAGCGGAAAAGGGTACGGTTCCCTCTCAATAAACTAATATCTTCGTGAACGAAGATGCTTTTAACGTCCAGTTGTTAGAAAATTATTCATACTCTCAATGTTCATACTAATATTATTATTATCAATGCAAAATGTGCCTGTCTGTAACCTGTTCACGCCAAAACAGCTGAACTAGTATTTCCGAAACTTGGTATGGAGATAATTCGAGTCTCGGGAAAGGACATGGGATAGGTTTTATCACAAAAAATGTACAAAGTAAGCTTTATTTTGTTGTCACTTGTCTAGCTCCTGTTGCATCCGTACCGTTAAGATGAATCAAAATAGCACTTCCTATGTCAGACCACCTGCAGTGTTTGCTACTGAGGGTTCCATAAACTTAAGTTAGGAATTCTTCATTATTTTGGTAACATAATTAATAAAAATATATTATATTTAAACCTCGATACTTGAAATTCCGGGATTGGATATAGGATAGTTTTTATCCCGAAATTGTAACCTTTATGCACAGTATACTCTAAAACTTGAGATCGCCTAAAACCATATTTTGGTTATTTTCGGCATTTGGCTAAAAGTATTTGTAAAAGTGGAAGGTTTATATTAGGAGGGAAAAATGCAAATAACGTAAGTTCATAGGTGAATACACCTGCAACAAACTTTCAAGTTACTGTGACTACAAACTATTTATTGGTATTTGTTCTAACAAACTTGCGCATTGGACAATATTTGTTTTTGGGTGCTAAGTTTGCTTGATGAAAATATTATGATGCAGAGTTCAAGCAACATTGGCATGTAATTTAATTTTAATATAATTTCAGCAATTTATGCAGGGAAATGTATGTAGATTGTAGAGTATTGAAATAATACAATTTACATGAAATATTATTACTAACGCCTCCGTGGGCTAGTGGTTAAGAGCGTTTCTCTTGACTATTTCCAAGTTTGGTTAGGACCATGCAGGCTGATTACTTGTATATCTGACAAGTAAGATGATCCATGCGTCGGATGGGCATGTAAAAAGTCGGTCCTGCGCCTGATCTCTCGCCAGACGTGTCGGTCTTCCGTCCCACTGGGTCATGAGAGTTTAAGAAATAGAGAGTGCTCTTGTGTACTGCGCACACACTTGGACACTATAAAATTACTCCTGAGTAACAGGCCTGGTTTCAATGAAACTGGCCACCGTCCGCGTCACCGAAACCGGTGTGGGGAGTATTTTTATTTTTATTATTATTACTAGATGACAGCCGCTACTCTATTGCGCCTAAATTCGTTTATGGGAACCGTACACTTCTCTGCAACAAAAACTATACTTTGTCCTTTCCCAGGACTTCAAGTTACTCTATCTAAATCGGCTCAGTCATTTAATCGTGAGGAGTTAAAAGACAGACTGATAAACTTTAGGAAAGTTTGCCAGTACAACACGATCAGATTAACTTGACGCATCGAAATGTCAAATTAACATGCGAGCTCCATAATGACGTCATCAAACCGTGCGTCTAGTTAATTTGACCGTGTTGTATGTCTGTCTGTTTATAATAATATGAAGTTTTTATTATTTTTTTAGTGTTCTGCGTCCAAACGGCAGCTATAATACCTATAGGGGACATCTTTCTCTACGGCAACACAGCAGCTCTAGCCTGGACTCTACCATCTGACCCAAAAACCCTACTCTTGTTCAAGGAACAAGAAAACTTCGCTCTCAGAAGAGGAGACATGAAGAAAGTTAAATACATCAATGAAAATGGAAAAGTAATTGCTTCTGTGCCTTTCAGCAGGTGAGTTTAGGTTGCAGTGAGTGTTTAGTGCAAATGACGAAACTGATTAACAGCTTCAGAAAAAAATACATAGTATTTTTCGTCTCGTCGTCACTGCTATTATGTAGATAGCTGACATCCACACGTATACTTGTGTGTACGTGTGGATGTCAGCTATCTACATAATATGCCTACTTCCTAAACTGTACTCGGCGAAACATGGCGGTAGCGGTCACCGACTCCCTGTCAAAAAACTTGTCATTTTCTGTATAAACCATAAAGTTAATATACCTATCGGAATAGAGCAACAATCTCGAGCTGTCAAACGTAACCAAAATTGGTTTTCATCTGTGTTAAAAAATATGTGTACGTATACACTTACACAAGCATGATTGAACATGAATTCTATGAGATTATATTGACAACGTGCGGCACGTGCCGACTGGACGTCAAAAAAAGAGTGCTGCTGTCATGTATCACACGTCTCTTTTTACCACGCGGTGTTACTGACAGTGGCATCTCGCTTGCTCAGGCCTTTGTTTCTCTATTCCGCTAGGTATATTAACTTTATGGTATAAACCGCGATTAACAATGGACTAGGAATATCTGACACTTCATTATCAATCGCGGTTTATAATATAGAAAATGACAAGTTTTTGACGGGGAGTCAATAACCGCTACCACCATGTTTCGCCGAGTACCTACAGTTGCAGTATAGTAAAATTTGTGTACACTGTAGGTTTTTAGGCTAGACTTATATGCGTCTTCTTGTTCGCGCTGTTTGTTCTGCGGCTACACGGTACACCCCGAGATTACAAGTACCTAACACAGTTTGTACCATACAATTTATTTAATACGCGGTCGCAATTTTTTTTACATTCAACCAACATCAACATTAGAAATAACGCAACCAAATAAAGTCCGCATATGCCTTTGAATCCACTTTTCTGATTGTACATAAAATAATTTAAAATATGGGCTATTAGGCCTGTAATAAAGTCATTTTATAATTATTAAGTACAAAATCAGAACATAAAATTATTTAAAAAACTATTTCAGACCCAACATAGTGAACCCAGCGTTCGCCAAGCGCAGTGTGGACTCTTACAAGGATCTCCTGAAAACAAAGATGGACCGCGCCAAGATGCACGAAAGGCAGTTCCAGCGTTTCCTGAAGAAAGACCTGGATGATAACCTGGAGTTCCACAGGCGGAGTCGCGTAGAGCTGTATAGGAAGATAGAGTCGCTTATAACTGCGTAAGTACTAAGTAATCCATAAGTCCATAGCAATTTCATAAATGAAATAGTGTACCTGTACGTTTACATCCTTTTTACATTTGGACCTTTAAAGTGAAGATGAAGTATACTTTAAAAATGTTAGATAGTTTTTCCGGAAAAAACCTTCGGATAAATGAATTCCGGACCTAGGAATTTGTGGGTTATAACCGTTACATCTTACATTTCATAATTATTACGGAAAAAAAATCTTGATGGTAAATTTTCGTTTTGTCGAACCCCAAACATTTTTGATTTCTTGCTTAATCCTTTAGGCCCCGCGCGAGCACCGGTGATCGCGAGAACAAAATAATACAATGGGAATTCCTAGAACCTCCGATCGAAGGATTAATTTGAGGTTAACACAGGGTTTCACCCCCAACAGGTGTGAAAATATATTGCGTTATAGTACCTACTTATTGGGTCTTGTTATAAAATAATAATAGCAATATTTATATTTAGCTTATTCGGAAAATTTCCCGCTTGCTTTTTACTACGGAGACAATTCCGAGTAAGCTATGACTGCAGGCTTAGCATGGTCACCATAAAAGCGGTTTCGGATCCGCCATTTTGTCACAAAAATCTGTCCAATATGTCCATTCTTTCCCGTTTTTAATGTCGTCATGCTAAGCCTGCTGATGGTGAAACAGGCGCTTATTATCTGAATTGCAGTCTAGGAGGCGACGGGCGGCGGTGCGTGTTATACAAACTATGCGAATCTCAGCGCTCCACAACACAGGGCACATTCCTACAAGAGCTCCTCCGAGTTGTCTTTACGTGAGTAGTGTTGGACTAATTTATATATCGATATCGATAAATTAACTTTTTTAAAGAGCCTGTTACACTGCTGGGCTAAGGCCTCGCCCAAGGTCATCCATTTTTCTTGCTCCAATGCCAGCGCAGGTCAGCTGGCTTGTAGGATGACGATAAATTAACTGTAACAGTAAAATTAGTGAGAGTGAAAACACACTAAGTAACATATACATACACAGATTTTTTTGAGTTGTGTCATGTGTGTTATTAAACAGTGGTGCACATACCGTGTGGCGCTACTCTTTAATATCATAATCGACAAAAAATTCAAAATGCGTAAAATAAAGTACAATTTATTAGGAGCTCCTCCGAGTTGTATCAACGTAAGTGGTGGTGTTGGATAAAAATTTTGTGTCGATAAAAATCGATTGTAAAAAAATATTTTGTATGTACAGAAAAAATAAAAATTACCCTAATAAAAGCCATTTTGTTAGATTTCTACTCATTTGGTTTAAAAAAGTAACCTGGAGTTTTGATAAGCGACACATTGTAAGACTTTCGATAAAAATCAGCCAATGTAAATTACAGGAGTAAGCTATACTCATGCCTGTAAGAGCTTCTCTTAATAATTGGTCTATTTGAAAATTGTGTTGTACAAAATAACCATCGATATCAATAAGAAAGTATTGCTTCGATTGGTCTCATCTCTAGATAAGAAGAGAATTATTTAATTTTAACCTTTTCCTAATTTAATTTCACATTATAATTCCTGTATTAGATTTATTTAATACAGATAGGATACAATAAATACTTATTAAATTTTGTAATTCGAAGTATCTAATGAATTATATTGTAATCTTATGCATTTAAAAATATCAGTGATTTTTATTGTTATGTTTCAAGATTACAAAGAATACGGCGCGGCGCTAATGATGATTATAACAATATTAACTAAGCAAGAATATAATATTAAAATACTGTTTTGTTATTTTAATATTAATTTTATGGATATAATAAAATAATTTCACATCACTATTTAGTAACAAATTTGTGAAATGTTTTCGCGGATACAAGTTCTTTAGATTTCAACCTTTTGTCTGTCCATTGTGCTCCATCTAAATCTTGGAATATCTTAGATGCCGGAGCGAAATGGACAATTTTTATTTCACTCGACAATAATTCGACGCTTTATTACTAAGGCCTTAGAATTTATTTTTAAGACTTTTCGAGACGTTTAAAATTTGTAGGAGATCTCCTTATTATTTCTAAAGTGCTCTAGTGCCACGTCAATGTAGTTTTACTGCTTTTTTGATCCAGTATGCAATTTTGTGGTCTGATTGGTCTGATATTTTGGTAGATTGTAAACTCAAACCACTGAACCAATTTTGCTAAAATTTGGTATGGAGATACTTTTGAGACCCTGGAAAGGGCATAATAATAATATTATAATGCTATTCATTCCTGAAAAATGTACGCTTCCCGCGCTATACACAATTTTTGGCGTAACGGAGTTGCGGGCGTAATCTAGTCTATATCTATATTATATAGACTATATTATTATCTATACTTATTATAAAACAAAGTCCCTTTTTTCCCCTCATGTCCCTTTGTTCCCTTTAATCTTTAAAACTACGCAACGGATTTTGATGATTCTTTCAGTGTTAGATAGCCCATTTATCGAGGAAAGTTACAGGCTATATTTTATCACGCTAAGATTAATAGAAGCGAAGAAATAGAGGAAAATGTGGAAAAAACGGGGAAAATTATTTGAAAGGGCTAACTTGAACGCGCTAATGTCAGGAACTACTGGTCCGATTTGAAAAATTATTTCAGTGTTACATAGACCATTTATTGAAGAAGGCTAATATAGGTCATATTTTATCACGCTAAGACTAATAGGAGAATGAGGATAAAACGGGGGAAATTATTTGAAAGGGTTTATCTCGCGAACTACTGGAGCAATTTTTATGTTATTTGGCACAGATAAGAAGTTTTAATCATTTTTTCAGTGGCTATTATATATTTTATACCCGTGCAACGCCAGGACGGGTCGCTAGTTATATTATAATTCTGTGTTTTGTTCTTCCAGATTACCGAAAGGAAAGGAGTTTGTTTCTGAGATACACAAGGAGTATGACGAAGCACACAGTCACACAGACGACTGTGCCCTGAGGTACCCCGGCTGTGAAAACTTAGAGATTAGTTAAAAATGTGAAATATAAGTAAGGAATGTTTAAAATTCTTCTTATTTACCACCACCAAAATATTTAGAAGTAATATAAGACAGTTTTTGCTCAAAAAATGATTGTAAACGAATTTCTTAATATTTTTTAAACTCTAAACGTGCAGTTCGGATGTGGATGGCCACGTGTTTTGTAAGGTTTTGTAAGTTATATTTTAGGTTATATAACTTATAAGACGCCATAAAACTGCTTTAATAATAAAATTAACTTGAAGATACCATCACTCGTTACACAAAAGTTAGTTTTGTAAAACCTTGATTAAATACCTAATAAAAATAAACCGTAAAGTGATGTTTTAGTGGCATAGAAGTTTAGTTTTACCGTTTAAACAATTTCTATTATCCCACTGAATTTTATTATAGCCTTTAATACAATTAACAATGTAGTAAAAACTAAGAAATACTATTTTTCTCGTAATATAATAGTTGTTATGCAACTCACTTAGAATTTAGATTACTATTCTATAATCTATTCTAATATTTAAACTAGATGACCCGATAAACTTCGTATCATTATCCACCTACTATTTATAACTTTTCCTGGACTTCAACGTACATTTCAAGATTAAAATTAGCTAAATCGGTTCAAGCATTTTCGAGTTTTAGCGAGACTTAAAATAGATAACTGTGTTAGAAACATTTGAAAATATTATAGTTTCCGTTTCATATTTAAAAACATTTAACTATAAAGGAATAAATATATTACAGTTTACGTAAAAAAAGACCACCTTTTTACGTAAACTGTAATACCTAGTTCCTTCAGGGTTCAAAGCGGAAATTTTATAGGCTAAAATATTAAATTAGCGTTACATTTTGAATCATACTATAGAGGAATTTAGCTCTTTTAGCGGGCCAATCCTAATCAGCTACTTAGAACAATCCACAGTAACTGTACTTACTTACAATGGCGGTGTAAAACAACGCAACTTACTAACAAAGTGGACTTCGGAGTAACTACACTACAGCAGTTGCAGTTTGGTTTCAAAGGTGAGTGTTTTAAAGTAAGCGTTTGACATAATATAATATTCCTTACATTATGGGACACATGGATTAATTATTAAAGTCAAGTGATTAAAGTTTTTAAAACAAGGCACAAAACTTCATATTTTATATAATTAAAGTTTTGTATGACATTCTGTAGTCTAGTCATTTTGATTTTAAGTAATAAAAAATAAGCAATTAAAATATATACTAAGTATCTAAGATCGCCAAGATCTAAAATAAACATATTATTTTTTAAATTTTGAGTCAAAACTTACATGGTTCACGGTTTTTACTTTTGGCAAAATTTTTGGAGTGTTTGTAATTTTAAATAGAAGTATAATTAAAAATCACCCTTAAGACAGATTGCGATTTGCGGATCAGCGCTTTTAGCAAGATTTAAAAATCTTGCAAAGTTGATTCGTTGGCATGGGGTACGTATTTCGTATTCTTCTGATAGAGCCTTTGTTTATAATTGATAATTAATATTATTATTGCCAACAGGTTTTTGGCGCTCTTTTAATATCATTCTTTCAGCATGTACAAGATATTTATATTGTTGATTTTTGTGGAGTTGGCGTTGGCATTTGAAGATAATTCCACTCAATCAGTAGAGCCCAGGATCCTATCGAGGAGGAAGAGATTTCTTATATTTCCTGATGGAAGCTCCTTTCAACTTGGTAAGTAAATATAATATTTGAATTAAATGATAGTTTAATGTTACCTGCATGGTAAGTAAAGTGCAGAGGAAACAACATAGTGATCGTTAATTATAGTGCCATAAAGTATACTTCAAATAATATTATCTGTATCCTTCCTGAGTTTTCAGTCTGACTAAGAAATTTCGTGAAAATCGGGCCAATACGTTTGAGGCTATTTGAGGCTAGTTATAATATATTTTTCTATCAAAAAACATAACATTTTTTGGCAAATAAAATATGTTCCACGTGTATCATGACCCTTGTCCAACTTGTTAAAAAGTTCAAGGCCCTATGGAGTAAACAGAACCTTTTTTTGAAACCTTTCAATGATGCTGATCCTAAAAAATATAAACACTATTTAATAATTCAATGCATTATCTATTATTTTAATAAAAATTTGGACAACAATCGTATAAAAAACGAAAAGTAATTGGCATAACATCCAGTAGATTAATAATAATATGTAGGTATATGCATATTTGTTTTGCTAAAAACATTTATTATGATAATAATAATTATTACTAGATATATAATATAATATACGTAAAATCTCAACTAGAGATAAAACCATTTATTTCTAATTAAGTATTGAAATGAATCGTAAGACTGAGGTATTAGGCTGAAACACGATCGGTTTTAAATTATTAATACCGAAATTAGAATTTATCAAACTCATGGCATTCCTCGAGTCTCTAGACCAGTGACTCCCAAAGTTTTCTAGGTGTAGATAGACCCAGGGGTCCATTCGAGACTCGACGGGGGTCTTCGTTAGGCTTTACAAAAAATGGGGGTCCACAATGGAAATCTGGGAGTACCTGAAATTGTACAATGTACACTCGGGGAAGTTGATTCCTATGCAAACGGGGGATCTACGTAGTTTAGTCGCATTACGTCAAACTCAGCAAACAGATCACAATTAATATTGAATTGACATAATCGACCAAATGACGTTGGTCTCTCAACTGCATAGGAATCAACTTCCTCGATGGTACATTGTACATAATTAATATATTTTCTATAGTACAGCAATAAAATGTTGGCTTGACTTTTATTAATATAGGCACTAGGCAGATAATATACATTATCTATCTAAGTACTTATAACGATCTCAACATAATATTAATATAATAAGCTTGGAGACTTCAAAAACCGCATGTTAGCAATAGATTTAGGTGCTGCGCAGACTACAAACTATCCTTGACGCACTGCATGGCCACGCAGTGCAGAATGTATGTGCGCCGCAGACTCGATCACACAAAAAGTGTGCCGTCTGCGATCTCCCTTAGTCTGTCGAAATAGAACCTATGCAATTATATGCAGTAACGCACACGACGCGCAAAAAGTTCAGCGCACAAAAAATCCGTGTAATTCGGGCAGACCGCACCGCGCCACGTCGCACAAAAAGTGTGCGAAAAAATTGAACGTTTGCTTCGCGCGCTAACGCAGACGGCGCACACTTTTTTGCTTAGCGCAAACCTACGCGACCACGCGACTGCGAAGCAGCAGCGTCAATACAAAACACACATTTGACAACTTGTCAAATGTGTGTTTTGTATTGACGCTGCCGCTTCGCAGTCGCGTGGTCGCGTAGGTTTGTGCTAAGCATTAGTCTGCAATCTGCATTTTTTAGTGACGTAACGTACGTCTACGTCCCTACAGTTCAGCTTACAGAATGATCGAAGATGTGCGTCGTGTGAGTTTAGTCTGTGATAAATCCGCGAACGACTTTGTGCACGCCATGCAGACTTTTTGTGCGCCGCAGACTCGATCACACAAATAGTGTGCCGTCTGCGTTCTCCCCTAATCTTTAATTTTTAGATTTCGGAATTGTCAGTAATGTAGCTTTATTAATAATATTACTTTTGATAGTTCTAAATTTAATTTAAAAAAGTATACTTAGTTAATTTTATTTATATTTAATTTAGGTCTTAATTATTTAGGTCCACCGGATCCAGCAATTGAAGTGGTATAAAACAAAAGAGTTTGGGAACCTCTGCACTAGACAGACTTTGAAAGTCAAATTTATTATAATTTAGAGGTACAAAGGAGTAGACATCAGCAAATCAATACAAACACAACTCGAACGCTTAAGATGTTTCAATTATGATTTTATTTACACGCCTCTAGGACTCATTGGGGAGCCTCTTAAGGTTAAATCCAATATTAAGTTGGAAATTAGATGGAACTGAGCCTCCATACTTCTATAGGACCAAGTACATAATTAAATTTTCAGCGTTTCTAGACATCTATACCAAATATTTTAAATGCGAATGTGTGTCTGTCTGTTACCTCTTTAACGTTGCTAGTGGCAGCCGAAAAGGAAGATCTTCCGACCGAGAGAGATAGCATGCTCGGTCAGGCCGAAGCCCACTGACGTCATTTCAGACGTTGTATATATCTTGCCGTTCTCCGAAACTTCGATAGCGCGATGTAGGATTGTTAGGCGAATTGTGGGTACCGCCACATCACTCCCCCCCGAAGACCGGTGATATTCTTCAATGCGCTTGTGTTGTCAGGTGTGGGCCGAAGCTACGCGTGCAATGACCAGGAGAGGTTCCCGAGCTCTGCTTGTTGACCGGTCGTTGTAGCCTATGGCTGCCCCGTTCAAGCCAGACACGGGTTCGACCGGCGCGGACGCCCAACGCGGCTTATGGTCGAGGCGACCCGGTTATGCTTGATGTCTGCTGACGTGGTGCGGATGGGCGGAAAGTGTTGATGATGATTGATATCCAGAAGGATGCGTGTTCTTGTCGGTGGTCACCAATTTAACGTTGTTAGTGGCGGCCGAAAAGGAAGATCTTCCGACCGAGCGAGATAGCATGCTCGGCCAGGCCGAAGCCCACTGACGTCATTTCAGACGTTGTATATATCTTGCCGCTCGCCGAAACTTCGATAGCGCGATGTAGGATTGTTAGGCGAATTGTGGGTACCGCCACACCTCTTTACGCCCAAAATCTCTGAACCAATTTTGCTGAAATTTGGAATGCAAATAATTTGATTCCCAGGAAAGGACATAAGAAAAACGTAATAATAGTCAGCTAAAGGACATATTATTTATGTAAATGTTTACCCATCAACCCTCAAGCGGCAGCCGGCTGCCGCATAACAATTGGAAATCTATTATGTCTGCGATACTCACGATGGAGGTGCTAAGTGGCAATTATTATTGGTAGAAAAAGGCATAATTTACGGTGAATTTGAAGACTAACACTATCAAAATCATTACTATTTTTCTGTCACATAAAAAGCAACTATACTCAACTACGCAATCCTCAATTATTATTATCATTAATATCCATACACTTTGTTTTCAGTATTCTGCACCCAGAACCACGGGTACCTACGAATAGGTGACATAGTCTGGTTCGGTAACACCGCGGCTCTGGCGTGGGAGTTACCCACTGACCCTCAACTGTTCCACATCTTCAAAGACCACGAGAAGGGCTTCGCGCAGAACCGTAATGGGGTCTCAAAGCTGATATACTTCTTGGACCAAGATGGCAAGGTGTTGTCGAAAGTCCCTTACAAAAGGTATACACTATACACATAGTTGGTATATTGTAAGCAATGTATTAACTAGGTTTTATAGACCTACAAGCAAGCTTTTGATAATACTTGGGGGCCGATGCTACTACTAAAGCTACGGAACAAAGGATGCTACCGCAATATTTATTATTTACTACAACCGTATTTCCGTTACGGCGTAATTACACTACGACTCGGTCACTACATCTATATCAAAGATCTAACCCGCGGCTGCCCACAGGGGTCGGTGCTATCGTCATACCTGTGGAATTACTGCCTCTCTGTTATCTGGTAGGCTATGCTGACGACGGGTTCCTCCTTGTTGAAGGGAATACGCGAACTAAAATAGAGAACAAAGCTGACAAAATGTTTATTTTCACCTTTATCATCCGAAAAATCCGTATAATTGTACCGTATCAATATGTAAGATATATTATAATATTTAACAGGGTAGAGTTTAAAATAAATATGCATAATATGCATACTAAAACCAAAAATCAAATATATTATTTTTGTGAATTGAAATTACAATTTTAATCTTTGAGCTTTTTGTTCAGCAAATAAATCTATAGCCTTGTCATAATTTAACTCGTGTGCAATATGTTTTTCTATCGCTAAGATTGCAAGACCCGATAAGCGTTCCTTGCTCAGAAGATCGCAAATAATTTTTAACCAGTTTTAGTTTGCTAAAACGAGCTCTGCGATTCCTGCAGGCGAGCGGGAGCCGGGCGCGTATTTTGAACGCGCCTCGCGAATAATAAATCCCACCAAAACATTAAATGTAAAAGGAGCCAAGCAAAATATTGCATAGCTATGCAATACTTCTGTCGTTAAAAGTTTTCAGATCACATTCAAACCAAGCCTTCAACTTATTTTGTAATTGAAATCAACATTCAATGAATGTATCAATAGTTTTCTTTATTTTAAAATTATTATAGTGGCTCGGCAATGAGCACATAATTATTAAGAAACAAATATAAAACTGCATATTTGGAGGAGTTCATACTTACACAGACGGCAAGCGTAAAGTGTTTTTTTAGGTTATCGTAACGACGCTTCTGATCGATGCAGGTACCAATATAAATCCAATTAATGGCTGATTATTTCTTAAGTGCTCATTGCCAAGCCACTATAATAATTTTAAAATAAAGAAAACTATTGATAAATTCATTGAGTGCTGATTTCAAATACAAAATAAGTTGAAGGCTTGGCTTGAATGTCATCTGAAAACTTTTTACGACAGAATGGGATTTCATTTCTTTTTTTAAGGTTTTTTTCTTTGCGCGTTAAAACTATTCTACCATATTAATAAAGTCTTAAGACTTCGCTGTCTGTCTGTCACCAGGCTGGATATCGAGAACCGCAATAGCTAGATAGGTGAATTTTTCACAAATTATGTAGTTTTGTTGTCGCTATAAAATAGAATAGTCCTATTAAAATAAAATAATTTAGGAATGGCGGGTCTCGTACAACACGATTTTTTTGCTTTTTTTGCTCTATCTTCATAATGGTAACAGTAAGGTATTTGAAAATTTTAGAAAATACTCAATTATATTTCAACTTTAATAATAAATAATGATAATTAAATAAACCTTTTATTTAAGGGGGACTCCCGTACAAATTTACGGTACAGAACCCTATCTATGCCAGTCCGACTAGAACTTGGCCGGTTTCATAATTTTTCCTTTCATTGTGAATAAAGACCTATCCGGGTACCAAATTTCAAGGTTGTAGTAAGAAGTACCTTAGAATTTTGATGATCTGTCAATCAGTGACAAAACGTAGTAACTTTGACCATCCGTTACTAGTATTAATCAGATATATAATGTAATTTGGAGGTTAAGCTAGTTTTAATACTTGCTCCTAGTCATCGAAATTCTAAATCTCTAGCTTTGTTAACATCGAAGATAAGGAGGGTGTGAAATAGCCGCGAACCGCTTCGAGAAAAGTATGGTACGGCCGTGCCTTTGCTAAAAAGCTTGGCTGGGGCACTGCCGTGCCCCCAGATGTTAGTGCAGCACGTCTCACTCCGCACTCAGGGTATCGGTCAAGTTGATATGGCCATGAAATTGCTGTACTTGTGCTATTATTTTTTTCGTGGCCAAAGTTAAATAAATGATGAGTTGTCCATTGGTCCGTGAAGTGTGAATTTTGCCGCCCCCCTGAACTTGCCGCCCGGGGCATGGGCCCCGGCTTGCCCCCCCTCCTAGATCCGGGGCTGAAGCATAATTATATTATATTATGCTGACTCAAGGTTTTTTTTATTAATAAGATACGATGATACATATTAAATGCTTGCTCAAAATCTAAACGACTTGTAAACGAATCTTATTAATAATATTGTTTCGATATCCTCAAAACGATTCTAATGTTTTTACCAGTCGATAACCACGTTAGCGTTTAGCGATAAACGTGGTTTTAATATTTTCAAGTTGATTATTTCAATACCACGCGTAAATTATAATTTTATAAGATTATTTAGCAGAATTACCTACTATAAAAATATTATTTTTAAATTATTTTCAGAAAACCGATAGTCAATCCAGCGTTTGCGAAACGCAGCATCACCAGCGACACCCGAAAATTGTTGCACGAAAACCAAAAACAACACTATGATCATCTCGATACAAGTTCCATAGACTTTCATCGGATGGGGCGAAAGAGCTTCTACTCGCATTTGGAAAAGTTTATCAAAGCGTAAGTTAAGGGCATTCCGTCCGGAGATTCCGTAATTGACCGTATTTAAAACCTTATAAACTCATAATCTGAAAGCTACAAAGTTATAATAAAATTCAGCAATAATCTTCAGTATATCAACATTCCTTTTGTCGTTTTAAATTTTCTATTTTTTTTCTTATACTCATGATATCAGCTTCCAAAGTAATACCAATTTGTTAAAATTCAAGCATACAATCAGCATCTCCTTAGGATTTACAAATTACTATTATTTGAAACTCACGCCAATAGATCGACAACATCTTATACTACATATTCGCCGTTTTAAATTTTTTTAGGACAATTTTAAACTAAGATAAGTAAAAATAATAGGGTTTTGGCGCGATCTCGGCAACGCGGCAAATGTATGGCCAAGGTCGTTTGCTCGGGGGACGACCTTAAGCTGAATCATAAAACATTGTTGAGGAGCTTACTCACTAACGGCCGCACTCAGAGACGTTTAATGATGATTCTGTTTATTTTCAATTTGATTGATCTTCAATTTAATCAAGAGTTTGACAGATAATGTACGGAGCTTGTGTCAAAATCGTCATTAAATTACAGTTAAGTAATTAACCCGTCAAGCCCCATAAGTACACCGGTGACCGCGACAACAATAGAATACAAAAACATTTCCAAAAATCCCCAATCGAAGGATTAATGTTCGTCTCTGAATGCGGCAATAAATCTACCTAATTTTGAACGAACTTATTCGTCTTTAAACCAAGTACTTTACCTTTTTTTTTAAAAAAAAAAGTACACCGCTGCTTAACTGTGCAGTATTAATTAATACATAAGCAAAATATTATAACAATACCACTTTGTTGAAGCAACAAAAAATCTAAGGATTTAACAACCTCAATTCATGGCGTGTTTTTGATACAAAAAGCTTTCAACGTTATTTTTTTAAAATCCAAACTCCGTAATTACTAATATTGTAAATGCGAAAGTGGGTTTGTCTGTATCTTACCTCCTCACGCCCAAACCGCTGAACCGATGAGTTATGGAGATAGGTACTTTCAGTCCCGGGAAAGAATATAGGATACTTTTTACCCCGGAAAAATGTACGGTTCCCGCACCATAAAAAAATTTGGCACAACGGAGTTGTGACTGTCGTCATCTGGTATACATAAAACTTAGAATTTTAACAGATTTCTGCAGTTACTAAGTATTGATCTACCTTCTTTCAAACTTCACGTTTTGTCGTGGCATAGTTTTGTAGCATATTTTCTTATAGCTAATGGATAAGCGTCTTTACATTGTATTATTTATTATTCTAAGCTATGATTATTGTTGCAGTTAACAAAGTTTGTTCAATAGTGTATCGGATAATAATTTCTATTACCTTTCGAAGTTTAATATAACTTTTCCGTTATATGAAGTCGCAAGCGGTAAAAATGTTCAAAAGTAATTTATAAAGAGATCCTCTTATCTCTTGGTAAAGTGGGCCGTATAAATAAGAATGAATTTATAATTTTGTTGTAAAACTCGAGAACGGCTGAATCGATTTGGCTGATTTTATTCTTGAAATATTTGTTGAAGTCCAGGGAAGGTTTATATTACGAGGGAGGGAAGTGATGTGAGTTTCACAGCTACGGATGCTTGTTTTTTTCAAATCCGCAGATGAAGCTGTGAAAGCGGATGCGAATACAGATGTGGATGCGGATCTATACACTCCACAGGGTCATCTAGTAGATTATAATATTATTATGTAATTAAATTAAATTTCGAGATGACCTCGTCACACAACCGCCGAACTGGTTTTAATTAAATTTTCTGTTATTGTATGGATATACTTTAGATCCCGAGAAAGGACATAACATACGATAGGTTATGTCTGTGAAAAAAGTACGGTTCCCATGAAAATACGGGATTTTTAGCGCAACAAAGTAGCGAGCATCATTTTATTAATAAGTTGAAACCGGAATAACATATTTTCCGCAGCACAATACGATTGCCTTTAATCTTTAAAACAATCAACTTTTAATAAATAAAACGATTTTAATAACGGATTCATTATTTGACATCAATTATTGAAACTCGCCGAAATAATGAAGAAATCATTAAATTCTGACAAATGCAATATTCATTTGGGTTTTACAATGTTAAAATATATAGAGCAGTCTACTACCTGTCCCGGTGAAATTCGTGTCACTTTAAAACCTTCCCTGGACTTCTACGAATATTTTAAGACTAAAATCAGCCCAATCCGTTCAGTCGTTTTCGAGTTTTAGCGCGACTAACACATTTAAAAATCCTTTTATATATATATAGATGTTTGACTGTTTATTATCAGTGTGCAAATCTTTTTGTGATTAGCAGCTGTTATCTATACAATCAATAGTTTTTTCGATCATCACAAGTACATTCTAGGGATCATCTTCATGGGTTAACTTACTTCGTAACTATGTTTTACTGTTTATTATTATCAGTGTACGAATCTTTTTGTCATTACTTATTAGCAGATATTATCTATACAATCAATAGTTTTTTCGATCATCACAAGTATAACATTCTAGGGATCATTTTCATAGGTTAGTTCTAATTACGTTTACCAGCCAAAATATGCTTGTAAGATTGTATCACCCAATGTGAAGCTTTATATAATATAAAGTTAGATCAGTAATTGCAGTGTTTCAAACGTTTTTGACGCAGCGGGAAAAATTGGCTCTTAGGCTGCCTTCACACTAGCGTTTGTCCAGCGTAAGTATTCGATGAACGTATTCGCAGCGCAGACGCCGCGACTATGGAGTGTAGATAGGACGAGGAGATCTATCTCTGTATGTAAAAAGTGTCCGCGGAAACGCGTTAAATTAGGGTGAAACTAATTCACCCTAAGGTGGCGCTACAGTAGCAACAAGGTAAATTTTTAATCATTTAGCAACTTTTATTTCAGATATTTTAGGTTACATTTTTTTAAATATATAACCCAGTAATTCAAGTAATAATTTATATTCCAGTAATACTTTATATTTTGTCACCAACGGCTACATTCATTCCTACACCCTTTGCTGCAGCTAGCACCACTCTCGGAGGATTTTTCAACTGTTATTTACTGCGTACAGCTGGACACTTTCAACTGTTATTTACTGCGTACAGCTGGACACTTTCAACTGTTATTTACTGCGTACAGCTGGAAATTTTCAACTGTTATTTACTGCGTACAGCTGGACACTTTCAACTGTTATTTACTGCGTACAGCTGGACACTTTCAACTGTTATTTACTGCATACAGCTGGACACTTTCAACTGTTATTTACTGCGTACAGCTGGAAATTTTCAACTGTTATTTACTGCGTACAGCTGGACACTTTCAACTGTTATTTACTGCGTACTGCTGGACACTTTCAACTGTTATTTACTGCGTACAGCTGGACACTTTCAACTGTTATTTACTGCGTACAGCTGGACACTTTCAACTGTTATTTACTGCGTACAGCTGGACACTTTCAACTGTTATTTACTGCGTACAGCTGGACACTTTCAACTGTTATTTACTGCGTACAGCTGGACACTTTTCAACTGTTATTTACTGCGTACAGCTGGACACTTTCAACTGTTATTTACTGCGTACAGCTGGACACTTTCAACTGTTATTTACTGCGTGCAGCTGGACACTTTTCAACTGTTATTTACTGCGTACAGTTGGTGCTGGACACTTTTTCAAATATCCCCATATAAGATGGTTCTCCACCATCTACACTCAATAGCCGCGACAACGCGGCGCGTATTTCGTCAGGAACAATCAGTACGCTGCGCTAGCGTCGCGTACTGATTGTTCCTGAAGAAATGTTGTAACGTCTGCGCCGCGCTAGCGCAGCGTTTAATTCTGCAGAGGAAACGTTACGACAACGCGACGCACGCGCCTGCGTCTACGTTGCGCATACGTTTATCGAACGCCTACGCTGGACAAACGCTAATGTGAAGGCAGCCTTAGTATATCATTTTCTTTTTGTTTTTCCTAAAATAGTTCTCTCCACCTTTGGCAAAGGTGCGCGACCCACAGGTTAAAAAACACTGATTTAGATCAAAACGAATTGAAACAGAACATAGGTCGATATTTACACCCAAAGCCGCGATAAACCCGTGAAGTGGCGAAAGTTTGGGCGCGAAATATATTTTAACTTCGGCGAAGTATTTGCGACAGTTTAATATTTATAAAACCCGGCTGCCGGCTTTCGGTAACCGTGTTTAAGTCAGCTGTAATCCCCGAATAATTAAACTTTGTATCAAAAGTTCTCCTCGTGTTAAGTTTGAATGAAACATTTGCATCTATTGTTTTCCTGTGGTGGTAACGGAGTGTTGAATGGTCTAAGCCAGTGTTTTTCAACCTGTGGGTCGCGATTGCCCAGGGGATCGTGAAGTTTCTGTAGTGGGGTCACCAAAATTAGAGAACATTTTTTCAGTGAAAAAAAAAATTTAAATGTTTAAAACGATTGAGTATTTCCAAACATTCATACATGATAAGAAAGCAAAGGGCATCGCAATATATTTTTCTCACCTCCGGGCGCAAAGCGTCAACTTTCTTCCCGCTGCGCTTACCGATGTTGCCGTTTTCCGCCTCCGTCGATGAGAAAAATAGTATACGCACCACGGGCAGTAAATAAGAAAGCCTCAGATCACAATATGTTTGTTTACAATTACATGTGTGTGTACAATTACATGTGATCAAAACAACTACGCCAGTAGTTCTCTTTTCTCTCTTTCAGTAGCCTCTTTAGAAGAATCTCCTTTTAAAAGAATTGTCTCTTGGCTGATGAGTGATGTCTGATGAGATTACCAAAACAATTTAGGTATTACTCGCGGAACCCCTACAAGACCCTTGGAGCCCCAGGGCTCGTAGAGAACACTTGGAGAATGGCTGGTCTTAGCCAAGAGACAAGTTTTGGGTTTCGTCTCGCTGCTTGGACTACAGATGATCACGCTTTTGACGACATTAATCTTGTTTACGTTATTGTGTAAATCGATAAAATGTTATAGTTCTTGCAATCTATGAGTGCGCGGCGCCCTTAGTTGTGTGAGTGAACGAACGCGTACATGGCTCGCTCGCTACTGACTGCTCCGTCAGGTACGCACACTAACGAAAATGTCTATTCGCATTTCCAATTACAAATAAAGGCTACGCGCACTCGTAGATTGCAAGAACTATAGCCATATATTTTCAAAGTTTTTAACCAAAGTTTTTGACCAAATCGATATTGCACATAATTTATTATAATAATAATAATTATTGCACATTAGTATTTTTTTCGCTAATACATTGATAACATTAAAGTTACTAACTGTTTTTGAATCACCGACAAAAATATGAGCGGCGCCTCCATTTTGTTATAGTTATAAAACTACTATATAAGAAAGTATTTGCTTTTGTGAGGAGGACGGCCTAATATTTTGTGAAATAATATTCGTTCCGCCCTATTAACCTTCTAAATGGAATCTCGGAGACCTTTGGCAAAAACTAAATCCATTTTATATGTCGTAACGAGTAATCTTTATTGGGGAGAATATTAAATTTAAAAACAATGTCCCACCCCCAGGCGGTACAATCGAGGCTTTTTGATTACATCTATCTCGCTCTGATTTACTTTTTTATGAGATTTCTCTTTGGCTTCTCAAACAATCTCGAATAAGGCTGGCCGTATACACAATACATTATGATGTATTGTGTATACGGCCAGCCTTATTCGAGCCTTATATTTATTTCCTAATAGGGAAATCGAATACGGAAGAGGCGAAATAAATATATAAAATACACTAATGGCCGCACACGTTCGTTTTTCTCCGTACGGAATGAATTCCGCACGCACGTTTCAAGTGCGAACCGGCAAAGTTTTTGAAATTATTCACTTAAAAAATGTTATTGTGAAAAAGAGGTCTATAGACTAATAGATGACACCCGCAACTCCGTTGCGCCAAAATTCGTTTATCGCGCGGAAACCACACATTTTTCCGGGATAAAAACTATCCTATGTCCTTTCTCGGGACTCAAAGTATCTGCGTGCTAAATTTCAGCACAATCGGTTCAGCGGCTTGAGCGTGAAGAGGTAATAGATAGATAGACAGGCAGACACACTTTTAATTTATAATATTAATGTGGATGTGTAAATAAGGCCTATATCTTACAATCGCCTAGCAAGTGACGGATAGCTTCTTCGGAAGATTTGTCACTTATAGGCAGTGACAAAACTTCTGAATAAGCCATAGAGAAATTCTAGTTTGCTCCGGACAGTTCTCTCACGAGTTCGGATCGCATTCAGATCGGACGTAATGTAAAACCGCTCTAAATATATTTTTTTATTAGGATCGGCTAGAGTGGTGAAGAATGCATTCAGATCGGACGTAATGTAAAACCGCTCTAAATATATTTTTTTATCAGGATCGGCTGGAGTGGTGAAGAATGCATTCAGATCGGACGTAATGTAAAACTGCTCTAAATATATTTTTTTATCAGGATCGGCTGGAGTGGTGAAGAATGCATTCAGATCGGACGTAATGTAAAACCGCTCTAAATATATATTTTTTATCAGGATCGGCTGGAGTGGCGAAGAATGCATTCAGATCGGACGTAATGTAAAACCGCTCTAAATATATTTTTTTATCAGGATCGGCTGGAGTGGTGAAGAATGCATTCAGATCGGACGTAATGTAAAACCGCTCTAAATATATTTTTTTATCAGGATCGGCTGGAGTGGTGAAGAATGCATTCAGATCGGACGTAATGTAAAACCGCTCTAAATATATTTTTTTATCAGGATCGGCTGGAGTGGTGAAGAATGTGTGCTTCGCCTGCTTTGTGAGTTTGGGAAGAAAGATGTAGCCGGCCAAGGCATGTTCCTGGAGGAAATCATGAGAACTATATTTACGTAAGTTATCTTTTTTAGGGTTCCGTACCCAAAGGGTAAAAACGGGACTTCGTTGTCTGTCCGTCTGTCCGTCTGTCTGTCACCAGGCTGTAACTCGAGAACGGTAATAGCTAGAGAGTTGAAATTTTCACAGGATGTGTATACGAGTATCTGTTGCCGCTATAACAACAAATACTAAAATAAAAATAATATTTACTCGTAAGGGGTGCTCCCATACAACAAACGTGATTTTTTTTTTGCTTTTTTTGCTCGTAATTAATAATGATAAGAGGTAGGCACTTGAAACTTACACGAAAGCCTTAAATATACTTTATTAATTAATAATAATATTTAAATAATATAAAACATAGGAATTAGCGCCCCAATGCGGGGTGCATTGGGGCGCTGATTTCGCTTGAAATAGGCACAAAAAAAGAACGATCGATTCCGGCTTCGAAAAATATTGTTTCCAAGTTTGGTTAGTTAGTTTCCAAATTTAGTTAGTTAGGGTTAGACTGATCACTTGATTGCCTGTCAAAAAGGTGATCCATGCGTCGGATGGACATGTAAAAAAGTCGGTCCTGCACCTGATCTCTTGCCAGTCGTGTCGTTTCCGAAGCCGGTGTGAGAGACCTACTAAATGGGACACACGAACACATTTGCATGATTTCAGATAACTGAAAAACACACATAAACTATAAAATATATTGAACGTCTTCTATTTCTATAACACGGTAGAAATACTGTATGACATTTATGTTTTATGTTCTTAGTGTCCAAACACACTAGCCCGAAAATACGCGGCTGATGTTCGGCATGATTTCACCAGCAATACGCGCTACGCATACAAAATAACGCGACGTAAAAACGGCATGGTGTGTCATCACTCATCGCCCATCAGTAATTTAAAATACATTGCAGGCGTAATCATGCCGAAATTCCACCGCGTTTTTTCGGCCTATTGTGTTTAGACACTTAGGCTGTAATATGTTATAGTATAACTAATAATGTGTTTAATTTTTCCAGGTTACCCGGGAGTAAGTCGACTCACGAGTTGTACGACGTAGCTCACAACTCCCACGGGCGGTGCGACGAATTGTATCGTTGTGAGGAATATAATCCAATAAATATATAAATTATAAACTTAGTCTGCTTTTTCATTTATTTACTGTGATCTAGGTTCAGATAATAAAAAAATAGATAACCTTTGATGTTATGATAACATACCTTAGGTCTCTGGTTGGTTTGCGACCTTCGAGAAGGAGGAGTTCTGGCCGATTGGAGTCGTTGGTTCCAAGGACGACTTCCGAACACGTCGCGCCCCACGTCGTAGACAATACGTGTTTAGTGTTAGTTTTATAATAATTTTATGTATGTTAGTCTATACTATAAGATATTTATAATATAGGCCAAGATACCAGACTTAAATAAATAAATAAAATAAAAATATAATATACTTCATATATTTTTGTACCGGAAATTTGTATGGTGCTCGCGCGATCAGTGAATTTTGTGCAACGGAGTTCAATAGGGCTTAAAAACTAGTTACAATAATAATTAGTGTACAAGTCGAAATATTTTTCTTGTTGTTAGTTGCTATGGCAAGATTTTTCTTGACATAGCAACTCGTCTACTTTGCCTGAGCAAAACCGAAATACATTATTGATACAAATTATCACTACTAGTGTATTGAACTTTGGATTATAGTTGACATTTATTTTTATCGGATTATCTAAGTATAAGCATAAAAAGATTCCGTTTGTTCGTTTGTTCGCTATATTGTTAAGCAAACGAAAAAAAAATTAAAGGTTTACCAGAATCTGATGGCAAAAATTGAGAAAATAAATTGACTCTAGCAATGCCGGGGTAATTGGAATAAAACATTTTGATCTTTTTTTTTTCCTTATAGCGGCTGATTCAGTATGTGAAACATGCAAATATAAAAATTATTTATCCAATGATCAAGGATATTTTTTAGAAATTTGCCATCCAAATTTGCCATTAGGCTCTGGTATATGAAATATTTTTTTTTGTTATCAATCTTTGTGTTTTGTCTGACCGCGACAACCTCGACCTACCCAAAATTCTAAAGCAAACCGGACTCGCGGTATACAATAGTATAATGCAGGGGTTCCCAAACTGTGCGCCGCCGAAAGGCAAGAGGGGCGCGGCCGCGCCGTGAGTTGATCCTCCATTATTATCCATAACCACAAATATTATAAAATAAAATTATAATATTAATTATACAAAGCAGACAGAAGAATATACTTATTAATAATTGTTTATTATTATTTACTTGCTTAATCATTAAATGTGTTTATTTGTGTATCTTTTTGTAATAACTGGGTAAAGTAGGGCGCCGTGACAAAATTTGGACTTGTAAGTGCGCCGCAGGCTGAAAAATTGGGAACCCCTGGTATAATGTAAATATCGTCTACACCGCAGACAAACGTGATGAGCGTCACAATATATGGAGCATCAGCTTAAATATTGGCTGTCACTATGAAAATTGGATTAGGAGAGGTCGGGTGCGATGAAGTTGATAATTATACTGTTTGTCTGTGTGTCTGTGCTGGGCTCGGAGTGTCCGAATGTGAGGACAAGAATTGGTTCCATCAGGAAACGGAGGCATCTGACTTTTCCGGATGGATCTGCTGTGGTGGTATTTTTTTTAATTGGCAATTTATCAATTTAAATATTATAAATGTTTTTTTTTTAATAATTTACTGTGCAGAAACATTTATTTAGGTACCTAATTACAGTTTACACAGAAAGATGACACAAAACATCTGCTTATTTCTAAAAAGAAATCTATTCCAGTAGCCCTATCACTAATATAACATCCTATCGGATAGAGATAAGATGAATGTTGTTGTGTGTCTGTCTTTTTGTCTGTCTGTCTGTCTGTCTGATACATATTCATATATACTGTTGGTCCTGACGAAACAGGAGTTGCAGTGGTTGAAATGTGTAACAACGATTCATGCTTGAACGGAAGAACAAATTCTTATAATATCTCAATATCAAGATATCTCGAGTCAAAGAAAGTAACATCCATACTAACAAATGCGCAAGTGTGTCTGTCTGTGTTGTCTGTCTGCCTGTTACCTTCACGCCTAAACCGCTGAACAAATTTTGCCCAAATTTGGTAATGACTTCGAGTCCCAAGGAAGGACATAGGATTCTTTATATCCCGGAAATAGGTCAATTCCCGTGCGATATAATCGAATTGTGTAGGTATCTCTATCTCTTAGCTCTTCACGCCTAAAGGCTATTTAGATATTTTAAAGGTGAACGCAGATTTGGCCGCACCACACGCACCGCAGTCGCCGCATTTCGAATTCTTCATAATATAAAGAACGTAGAAGTTGCGAAGACTGCGGCGCGGGTAGGTATGCGAGCTTGCCTATAACTTCATATACTAGGTGCATTGGGGTAATCTCGTACAGTTTTTGGACGAGTTAGCTATTGTGTCATTGTTTCAACTTTAGAAGACGAATTTGTATATATTTTTAACTATAACTCTAACATTTTAGTTATAATAAACATATTTCCATGTGAATTGTATCTTTTTTAGTTCAAAAGTATTTACGGATTCTGATATAACTACCTCTTTAAAATATAACCCTATTTTTACTTTTCATGGGGTAATTTCGAAAACTCAAGGGGTAATTTCGAATAACAGCAAAACACGACCTAATGTAAAAATATATTTAAGGCACACATTTATTTTTGTTCTATTTTACCCCATACAAAAACATTGTGCATACAAGCCATAGAAGATACCAAACTAAGTTTTAGACAGAAAAATTTTCGAAATTACCCCGTCGGGGACGCAGATGTCCTCAATATTTGGAGCAAAGAAGTAAATAGATAAGAACAATAAAAAGCCAACACTAGATATTATTGTATTTATTTAATATCCAGCAAAACTATAGCTAACGAAATAAAATAGGAACACAATTTTTGTTAAAAATAAAATATTTTTTACTCAGTCTCGTAAATAGCTAAATCAAAATTAAAACTAAATTTAAAAAAAATCGGTTGTCTGTAAAGTCGGTTTACTGACGTAATTGAACGTGACAACGTATGACGTTGTCACGTCGATTCTGTGTGTGAAACATGCAAATACAAAAAATTATCCATTGAACAAGGATATTTTTTGAAAATCTGCCATTCAAATTTGCCATCAGATCTTGGTAGACAATATTATACTTAATAGAACTTATTAATCACCCCTTTTCGCTACACGGTGTAACGGTCATGTACATAAATAACAATCGTCCACCATTCTGTGGAGCGATTTTCGATTTGAATGAACACAATCACGCCTGGATCCGCCTTTTTGAAATCCCTTCACAATATTTGTATAGAGCCTAGGCCCTAGGGCGAACAAAAATATAGACCGATACCCTTGCTGAAATTAAACCCCGTGTCCGTTTTGCGTTACATTACAAAATTTTCTGTATGTTAGTTTTTTATTCACTGTAACAATTGAAGACGTGAGTGGGAGAACACAACGACTAACATTTCATACGGACAAGTACGCATTTTTTCCCTTTTAATTTGAACAAATTATAAAGCCTCAATTTCAGCAAAAAACAGTAATTTTTCACTGTTACTTGTTCTTCCACATACGTCTTCAATTATCATGTCGCCTCTTGAAAAGCCGATTCCTTGAGATTCCTACAATTCACTATTCGCAAGTACGTCGCTTTTTATGGAAACATTACTCTCCAGACTATTATTAGTCCAGATACGCATTATTATATTTTTCTCAAGTGTGTGCGGTCGTACTTTTTCATGCCTACCCCACGTATGTACTATCAAAGAAGAAAAATTACATGCTTAATCAAGTCGAATTAATTTTTAAGAGTGGATTGCGCCAAACGCGTTATTATAGTTATACAATTATGGTCAGAGTTAAGGCTAACTTAAACCTTTACTTTGACCACAGAATTTGACAGATGTCAGCTGTTGCGTTTGTTTTTTTTTTTTTGTTAAAGCTATAGTTAATGGGTTTGAGAGTATATAAAATGAATTATCCGTAAAAATCGTCAGGAAAAATATTTGTTATAACAACACTGTGAGCCATACTTACGATTATTATAAATTATTATTCCGTGGTTAGAATTATTTTCACGAAAAAATTTAAATAAGTACTTATAAGTTTTAGCGGTTAGTGTTAAAAATGGCGTCCATTTCTAATATCTATTGACTTTAACCAAAGATTTATATTAAGAGTATTGACCATATTTATGCAAGATCCCACGCACAAGACCTTCACACTGCAGCGATTGGCACGACACTGGCGGACCATCGCGTTATCGCATTTGCCTGCATAGGGCCAAAGATACAGGATGCTCCAAAAACTATAACACGCTTAAATAATAATGCACTAATTAAATCACTAAATGACATACAGTGGGAAAAATCGCGAGAATTATCTTGTCCCCTTAAAATATATGATTTTCTATATAAAAATTTTAACAAGTGTTATAGTTTGGGACCAGCCAAGACTCGCCATATAAAATAGCATGCTCGTTTGCAGAATCTTTTGAGTCAGGTGTAAAAAAATGCATCACAAACTGTGACATACCTTTATTAGACAAGTCTTTGTATCGTGATAATGCGAATGTATCAATCCGATTTACTCCTGTAAACTCAAGATCAGTTAGCAAAATAATTAAAAATATTAACAGCAATAAAGCGCCTGGCATCGATGGAATAAGAGCTGTAGACATTAAAAGGATAAGTTCTTTAATTAGTAACGTAATAGCAAACCTTATTAATGCATGTTTAAAAAATGGAAAATATCCACAATTACTTAAAACTGGAATTGTCAGACCAATACATAAAAAAGGCAGCTTCACAGCACGCGAAAATTATAGGCCGATTACTATTTTACCTACAATAGATAAAATTATAGAAAAATATATTTGCAAACAGATATACGAATTTTATGAAAAAAATAACATAATAACACAGAAACAGTATGGATTTCAACCAAAAAAGAATACCACAAAACTTTTAAAAACATTTACTAACAGCATAAACAAACACCTAGACGATAAAAAACACGTATTAGTAGTATTTATAGATTACACTAAGGCGTTTGACACTCTAAATCATAAAAAACTGATAGAAAGCCTTAGTGATAGTGGAATACGAGGTCCAATGCTTTCCTGGTGCAAAGATCACTTAGATGGTAGAAAATATGTTGTAAAAATTGAAGATGCTGTTAGTGACGAAGTAGATTCCGATATAGGCACAGCGCAGGGATCTGTTATAGGACCTGCACACTACATAAACTATGTAAATAATCTAGCAAATTTAATAAAGCACTGCGAAATGTACCAATTCGCAGACGACACTTGTCTGGCTGCTGCAGGTAAAAATATAAAAGAAATTGCTCGTATATTACAAAATGAACTTAACATCCTAGTAAAATGGTCGCACGATAAAGGCTTGGTAATAAATGCTACCAAGACCAAATTAATGTACATTAGCTCAAGCCAAAATAGGTTAAAGCCTACGCCCAAAATTATTGTGCACAACCACCAGTGCCTTCATAAAGGACTGACGCCGCAAGACTGTAATTGCGAGGAATTAGAGGAAGTAGATACCCAAACCTATTTAGGACTTGTGATAGACAGTCGCCTCAACTGGAGCCATCATGTAGAGAAAGTATGCAACGGACTACGCGCCATGCTGGCCAAATTTTCCATAATAAGGTTTAATATTCCATTCCGAATCTTATTGAATCTATATAAATCCCTAGTTGAATCTAAAATATCATACGGCCTGTCTAGCTACGGGCGAACATGCAGAACACACTTAGAGAAAATATACTCACTACAATTGCGCATATTAAAAACGATAGTCCCAGAGCGTATAAAAAAACTACACGAAGCAGATTATCATGGCTTGTTAGACTACTGTAAAATCATTCATAAAAAAGTGGATTATACCATACTGCTAGAAGAATATTTTAATGACAATTTAAAAAAATCTTACATACCTAATTATACTAAAACCCGTTGTGCAGCTAAACCTAAATTAGAAATACCTAAGTATAACAATCTATATGGAAAACGCAGTCTTGAATATATATTGCCAAATTTAATAAACCAATTACCCTCAAATGTAAAAAATGAAATTACCCAAAAAAATATTAAAAATAAACTGAAATCCCATTTTATTTCCGTATAATTTAGTTAAAATAAATGCATAAAATAATAACTAGAGGGACATACATACAGATTACAGACAGACAGACACAATTTAAATGTAAGGACAAATCACACACTATAATAAATAAATTATAAAAAAAAATCTAAAAAAAAAAAAAATTATATAATATTATAATAATTAATAACTCATAGTAATCAATATTGATATCACTCTGTATAAGGCGTCGATTAGAGACCGGTTTCCTGCAGGCTGCACGATGCAATTTGTTGTTAAATAAACAAAGCGCGGGCGAAGGCGTGCCGCGTGCCAATCGAAGCTCCTGTAGGTATCTGTAGTGTCAATGCAAAATTGTTTACGCTTAAGTACTCGAGTGTTTAGGATTAAAATATAATATTAGGTGTAGTTACATGCTAAATTGTGTATTTCTTTGTATTATGAAATGATGGCGGCTAATGGTACACGGTAAAGTTTCTATAAGCTTATGTTGTACCATCAAATCATTGCTAATTTATGTTGTACTTCTATTAATAAATAATAAATAAAATAAATTTAACATTTTGCGTTGTAGTTATAGTATTAGTTAAAGTTATCGTTATAGTTATAGTGCAACCCACCCTAAGGGTTATTTTAGTGGTATTATACGAGTAGTTTATTACATTTTCTGTCATCATCAGCGATTCACGCAGGAGCAATATTAAATTTGTACGTGGAAGAGCCATGCTTCGGCACGAATGGGCCGGCTCGACCGGAGAAATACCACGTCCTCACAGAAAACCGGCGTGAAACAGCGCTTGCGCTGTGTTTCGCCGAGTGAGTGAGTTTACCGGAGGCCCAATCCCCTACCCTTTTCCCTTCCCTACTCTCTTCTATTTCCTTCCCTACGCTTCCCTTTTCCCTTCCCTACCCTCCCCTATTACTCCTTAAAATTTTTCCATCAGGTGACCCGTTTGCTCGTTTGCCCCCTTATTTCATAAAAAAAAGAAGAAGTATTCTTTGTTCTATAGTCTATTGAAATGTCAATAATTACGAGTATAGCAGACTTGTTAGAAAATGTGGGTATTTGATAAAAAAATATTTGTTTTTGTGTCAAATTGAACTGGGAAAGTGTTCTAGTGTTTTTAGTTTTACAATTAATACGCGATAATTCGGCTAGTATGGATACAATTTTTAATTATATCTAGATCTACGTGTTATCATACCAAAAGTACCGAATCTTCGTAACAAACAGGTAAGATCAATTTGTATGGGGAAAATTAAATTGTCGTTATTAGCATATTACTCGCAATTTTTCCATTATATATCATCATTAAAACCTTCCCTGGGTATCTACGAATATTTCAAGACTAAAATCAGCCCAATCCGTTCAGCCGTTTTCGCGTTTTAGCGTGACTAACACATTCGAAAATCCATTTTTAGATATAAGAGAGAGTAGAGAGAGAAGAGAAGAGATGTTATAAGTCATAAGATATAGATTATAATATATACTATACTATCGACCCGCCCCTGCGTCGCACGGGTGTAAAATATATTATAGCCTATACTGAAAAAATGATTAAAATGTATGCTTATGATCCTTCACGTGGTCTACTTCTTATCTGTGCCAAATAACATAAAAATTGCTACAGTAGTTCGCGAGATAACCCCTTTCAAATAATTTTCAATCACTGACCAATCACTGACTGCCAAAAAAAATTCTCATCTCATGCCGCCGCCGACAAGCCGCCGACCAAATTTTCCGACTTGTATTATGTGAAGCCGCCAACTAGACCGCCGACAAAATGTTGCCGACATAATATGTCGGCAGCCCGGCGGGCTCAGTGTGTATTGCGCTTTAGTCCTAGCGTGATAAAATATAGCCAAAAGCCTTCCTCGATAAAGGGGCAATCTAACACTGAAAGAATCATCAAAATCCGTTTCGTAGTTTTAAAGATTAAAGGGAACAAAGGGACATGAGGGAAAAAAGCGGCTTTGTTTTATAATATGTATAGATTATATAGATGGTACTTTTCGTCCTTAGTTCGATGTCACTTTATTATACTCTCCGCAATATCAAATTATTATACAGAAGCTGAATAGAAGCCATATTGTGCTCACAGCGTCCACATAACTTCAAACTAATCCCCATACAAATACCAAGATTTTGGCAATTTGCATAGAACACGACACGGAGTATGTTATATGCAGGAACAAAGACTGTCCTGAAACTTTGTGCTTCAGAATAAACAAGGAGTGCTTAGGAGGGCCACAATAGTCACGCAGAAAAGTGGAATTATTATTTACTATTAAACACCAAGTGCAGAGTGCTACAGACCTGCTGTCAATTTTTATTTCTATAGTCAGCTGGGCTAAAATGGTCGCATTTTGCAATTCCTCTAAAATCTATTCAGAAACTGAATCGTCAAAACAGTCAAACTAAATTAGTACGAATTACTAGACATGAATAATTACAAGCAGAGTGACCGTTTTGTGATTAAAAAAAAAGAATCATATTATGATTCATAATATTATTATGCCAAAACGACCGTTTTAGCCCTGGCGGCGGTTCTATGGATTTTTTTAAATCTTTATTTTCTATGGAATTTTGTGATTAAATTTTTGCAGTTTTGCTGATAAAAAACCAAATATCAAGTATATTTCATAGTTAAGAAAAGGCAGACAGACTGTGACAGATTACCCAGAAAACATTGTTTTGTTGTAGGTACTTACTATACGTTTGTAAAAAAATATCGGGTGATAAACAAACGCGTTTTTATCAAAATTTGTTCAGCCGTTACCATTAGGCTTTGCAACAAACACATCGACATGAGATGATTATCTTCTTTTAATATATAGATCTTCTTTTAATCCTTCGATTATATATTTTTGGAAATTTATTGTTATTCTGTTGTGTCTAGCTCACCGGTGAGGTTATGGAGCTTGATGGGTTAAACTATAAGACAGTTAACAAAATTATAATACTCTAATTTTAATTCCGATGGTCTGACAGTCTAAATTAACCGATTATAATAAGTAAATGTTGTTATAGGCAAGTTTGTGTCGGTCATTTTGTCTCCGTGCAGGTGAGGTTTAGGTAACAACTAAACCAGGATATTAATGAGGTACAAGGAATTTGACCAATTACAAGGTCTGAAACGACCCTTTAGGCTGACATCGCCAAATCCTTTGTAGAGTAACTTAACCTTTGTTATCTAGGGATAGAATTGAAACAGTTTATTTTTGACACTATCGCTCTTACCACTAATATTAATTACACAGGGAATTTTCACAAGCTGTCTACTTGGCTTTGTCTGACTCAGTTGAAAATTTAGAAACAGATAGAAACAGTTGTTCCTAAATAGTAAGACACTTCATAAATATTTTTTAAATAGTAAGGATTGGTATAGGTACCATCGAAGAAATGAGACCTACGTCATTTGGACGGGTTATGTCAATTCAATATTTACTGTGATCTGACGGCTGGGCTTGACGTAACGCGACCAAATTACGTAGGTCCCCCATCTGCATAATATGAATCAACTTCTCTAAGGGCTTGTTTCACCACTTCCTGATAAGGCTATCCACCACTTAACTTGACAGATAGAGTATGTAGAATCTCTCAAATAAGCCTATCCGGCACCTGATCAGGAAGTGGTGAAACAGGCCCTAATAGTACAATACATATTATCACCTTCTATATTTGCCAAGTTTAAAAATGAAAAGGCTAATGCTTCTTCCTTGTGTATTCTTTACTTGTTTTAGATGACAATATCTACAGCCAAGACGTTCCTCACTCATATTCCTTCAGGGTGGAACCTTGTGATGGAACTGGACCTGATTTTCAACCTGCCAGGACCAAATTTCACTCTAGCACACGCTAGAAGAAAGCTGCACCATCGGCAGAAGAGACAGTATTGGGAGCAGCTACAAAAATCTATTGATTAGTAAGTTTCTTGTTTGAAGAACTTTTTTTTAGTTAATGAAATCAGGCGTTACTTTGCGGAAATCCATAGCTTAAAATTTAGTTTGTTATTATTTTTATTTTTAGCAATATTCCGCGGAATATTGCTAAAAATAAAAATAATAACAAACTAAATTTTGAACTATTTTTAGGAAATTATTTGCACTCGTAGGTACTTTGGAATAAAAATAATTTTAAAACAGTGTCTAAACACACTAGGCCGAAGTTACGCGGCGTAAATTACGTCCGCAATGTCAAACGCATGTAACAAAATACGGACGGAACGCGACGGAATAGTGTGTCATCTCCCATCGGTAATTAATACATTGCGGGTGTAATCATGCGGAATTTACGCCGCGTAACTTCAGCCTAGTGTATTTGGACACTCACACTTTACAGCCACCGGTTTTGCTAAGCATTGGAAGCTATAAGGGCGAAGCCAAACGAGCGTAATTTGTGAGTTGTGAGTCGCAGAATTTCGGTTCGGCAAAATTCTGCTGCATTCAGTTTCATACAAAAGTCCTGTTTGATTCACACGAGCGTAATTTTGTGAGTCATGATTTTGTATGAAAAGATATTCACACTTTTTATTCCTAGTTTTCGAGTTGGTATTTTAAAATAACCCCGTTTTCAGCTACAACCTAAACGGACGAGCATGTGTGTTAAGAAGCATTTGCGAAGCTAAAAGCTATTTGGCTCCCCCCGGTCGGTCCCTGGTTCATGATATATTGAGATCAATATTCACGTAAGTAAAAAGGATAGCTTGCATGTCCATTTAAAATGCTTTAGCGAATCGTTTGGAGTTTAGATGGAATGTAATGGCGCTAACAAATAAATGTGATATTATTGTAGTTGATGATACTGATTTAAATATCACTCGTTTTCAAATCGAATCTTGTATTTTAGACTATGTACTATCAGAGAAGTTGATTCCTATGCAGATGGGGGACCTACGTAGTTATGTGTCAACCAAATGACGTTGGTCTCTCAAATGCATAGGAATCAATTTCCTCGATGGTACATGACACGAGGCACTAAAGTTCATAGAAATTTTAGTTGACAATATTTTGTGTTTCGTTCTGCTCTTTGGACAACAGCTTGGTTTTATCGAGGTTCGAGACAACATTGAAATCTGATTTAAATAGTGATATGATGATTCATCACCCATAATCAACATTAGATACTTATATTCTAGTACTTGATATAATATGTAATAGCCTATATACCTATAGTACTTGATAGGTACACAACTTGTAGGTTGATTCCGCTTGATGAAACAAAAAATACTTACAACATCTCGCAAGCGCTGTTTCACGCCGGTTTTCTGTGAGGACGTGGTATTTCTCCGGTCGAGCCGGCCCATTTGTGCCGAAGCACGGCTCTCCCACGCCTTTTAAAAATTGAATGATACTGATTTAAATGTTTAGAAATACAATGTCAAATCATATTATAGTTATAACGATTACACGAGGCACTAAAGTTCATACGAGTTTTGGCATATTACATGAAGTTTTGTACCTCGCTGTAACGGGGTTTGGCCAACAGACATGGATCAAGATAGATACCGCATGTCGCTCCATTTGTATGAAAACGAGCGTGCCACTTTTTTCCTACCTACTGTGACGTACCGATGATTTTTTTTAACGGGCTTTGGCCCACCACACATTCCCACCACTGTATCTCCTGTGTCGCCAGGATCGACAGCGGTATCCAACCACGAAAACCCTTTGATATGATCTCATTCCCCGCAACGAAATTGATCAGAAGAAAATAGGAGGAGTAGGAAGATTCCAATTTCCCTCCCCATAAAAGCGGGAGACAGCACAAAGTTACAATGACCGATAGTCAAAGAACTTAAGGGGAGCACCATGGAAATAAGGTTAATAATAATTGTGACTCCTAAGCTAAGCTAAGTTAATATTGGAGTATATTGTGTTTGACTGTTGCCAATAATAATTGTGACAAAAACGCTTGAAGGCACGGAAGTTCCTAGCGCTGTCCACGAGATCACCATAGTATGCGACGACAGATGTACAGAATAGGTTGTTTAGCGTATTAGTTCTTACCTCCTGCCAGAGACTGCACTCCCAGAGAACACGATGAGCGGTTTGTTCAAACATGTTGCCTTCGGTCGAGCACTCGCACATGGGTGAAGGCACTAGTTTAAATCCGTAAAGTTTGGCCTTAAAATTTCCATGACCGGTCAGGAATTGAGAAACGCAGTGATCAATATCCATCCAATATTTGGATAGCCGTTCACGAATATTAGGGAAAAAATTATAAAGATGACGCCCTTTGGTGGAACAGTCCCATCGCGACTGCCATTCTGAGATTAGGCTTTGCAAAGAGTTTTCTAAAGGTTCAAACAATCTTGCTATTTTAATTTTATCGCGAGTGCTTAAAAAGAACGGGTTGTCAATGTTTTTGTTATGATAATACATTGTCGCACGACGCTGAATCTCAAGGTCAACGGGTAAAACTCCGGCTAACACAGGCAAGGCGTGCTTGTGGTCCTGTAAGCTTTGTAGCAACTTGCGACGAGCCGCGCCGATAGTTGCTCTGTCGGCCCACACGGGGGACCCGTAGCAAATGCTGCCTAGGTAAGTAGATATTTTGGTAAAGGAGTAAAAATTGCGCTTCGCTTTCTCACCAGTTTGAATTATATGTTCTAATAATGTAAATTTATTTTACGTACCGATGATAAGAAATGTGTCCGTTTCGAAAGTTTCTATTTCAATTTCTACAGCTCAATACGGCACTTTTAGGCATTTATGCATTTTTTAAATTCCGATTGACGTCCGATTCCGATAGCAGATTAGAGAACAGACCTTCAAAACGCGTTATGGCACGCGAAGTACATACACATGCGGTATCTATCTTGATCTATATCTGTGGTTTGTCCTATATTTGAATATTATCTAAAGGGCAAATTAGTAAACATAACAATTCTCCTAAATTACATTACTTTCAAATTACTCGTTTGTTAACGTCAACGAAACTACATCAAACTACTACTACATAGCTAGTAATTTCTTGTAAATTAATCTACTATACCTGGAGATTTTTATGTACTTATTCTGTACTTATACTAGATGACGCCCGACCCGGGGAACCGTGCATTTTTCGGGGATAAAAAGTAACCTATGTCCTTTCCCGGGACTCAATGTATCTCTATACCAAATTTCAGCACAATCGGTTCAGCGGTTCGGGTGTGAAGAGGTAACAGACAGACAGACATACACACTTTCGCATTTATAATATTAGTATGGATTATAACGAGTACATTTGCTGATTATGATTGATGAAACGTGAAATAAAACATCTGAGGTTTTATAAAGCCTTTTGTTAAGGTGCAAAAATCATTTCAGGAATTGAAAGGGGAAATAATTTATTCCTCGCGTGTAATATTAAACACGAAACAGACGTATTACCAGCCTCAAACAATCGGCGAAGATATAAATATGTATATGAGAGTAAGGGGTAATCGTACAAGCGTGGTGTCTTCAGTGGAAACATACGGAACTGTACTCGTGCATTTAATGCATATTATGGCAATCATTCTTTTATTTATTAACTAAGTGACGCCACTATTTACGTTGCTCAAAAATTATTTGACGGCGCGGGAACCGTACATTTTGCTGGGATAAAAAGTATCCTATGTCCTTTCCCGGGACTCAAAGTATCTCTGTACCAAATTACAGCAAAATCGGTACAGCGGTTTGGGCGTGAAGAGGTCACAGACATACATAATATACACTTTCGCATTTATAAGATTAGTATGGATTCGTTTAATAATTTACTGACTCACTCATATTTTGTTCTTCTTTAATATTTTACTTCTAATAATTTACTTACTATTAGTAATTATTGTCCAGTTTTTTATGTTTGTTTTTTCAAATTGTCTTTGGTCTCTACTTCAAACAAACATGGTCGTTAGAGAAAAGGTAACTAATCTGGGTCGATAAATGTAAAAAGCGGATGATGGAAGGATAAAAACAATTTCCATTGCGGATTTTTTTAATTATTTCAGATCGTCGTGCCTGAAGCATAATGTTTAGAAGTTTACAAATTTATTCAACCACTACTACCTAGGTATAAATCTTTTAATAATATTGTAAAGATTGTCTATTTAATAGTTTCAATAGTATGGTAAATACGTCATAATATTTAAAAAAAGAAATATTTGATCGCTGATAAGCACTCGTGCACTAATCCACAAAACAACTTTTTTTATTCAGTTATGAATGTAGTCTTATTCCAAATCACCTAAAGAACATGACTCCATTAATAACTCAATTCGTAATTTTTTGTGGGATAGTACACAAATGCTTAACACTGTCCATTTGTGCTGATTTCGTCGTTGGACATATTCGTGTTCATGACACTTAACCGCAACGCGCGTTTCTCACTCAACTACATGCCCGTGTATTTCAGCATTAATATCAAGTTAATTGCCTTATAATCCCCGTCCGTGGTGCTTATCTATACGCCACGGGCTTAATATATAATATTCATATCAATGGCGCACTCGGTGGCAGTTTTTTAATGAAATTTCGCCGATAAAAATTAAATTGAATAGTAAAGCCACAGTATAATGCGGTAGATCATCATCAGGCTGCGTTTCCACCGGAGCTGAGCTAAGCTGCTTTGCGAGGAATGTGTTTTGCAAGAACCAATAGAATCGTTGCGCTGAACGTGGTCATGCAAATGAAGCGTTTCTATTGGTTCTTAAAAACATTCCTCGCGACTTACGCTCGAGTCGAGCGCCTTATTTCAGATACATTTGGAGAGCAGAATAACACAGCAGTAGCGCACGTGTAAAGCTTGACGTCTCTATGTTTCATACAAATGCATGATCCTATATTGTACCATTTATATTTGTATATCCGTAGATAGGAAAATGCCTAGGCTTTTTATAAATATTTTATGGAAATTTTGCCTACCTCTAGTTGTACAACTTTTTTCAAAAACACGACTGAGTTACTCTGCTGTATAATATTTGTACTGTGGTAAAGCGGATCGGTATAATTTTTATGTCAAGTGCGGGTAGATAATTATTTATTATTTTAATGTCACAGCAGCACGGAAGTATCATTAAATTGCATTCAGAGAAGCATAAAGTGAATAAACATTGGTTATTTATGTTATAAATAATATGATAATGTATTTTCATAAGGATAATAATTAGTAATGATAGAACAGTTTAATTTTCGGAAACTTGGTTGGTTATTAGTCAATGCTTAGTTAATCGTGCATGTGGAGTTTTCACTTAATTAAGAAAATGTTGGTAATCAGAAAATCCTTTTGATGATCTTGCAATCCGCTATAATAATTTACTAGGCACTTTACTAGGCGCTTTACTAGGCGCTTTACTAGGTGGGAGCTTCTCTGCGCTACGCTCCCGCCTTAGCCATCTAACCTGGGTCAGCACGGAGTAAAGCGTCTCCCAGACAGACGCGGCTTGCGGTTGTGGTGGCGGTTGCGGTCAGTTGGATGACTTGAGAGTTCTAGGAACGACACAGGTCACTGACACACGCTGCCACGCGACCTAATCATCCAACTGACCGCCACCGCAGGCCGCGTCTGTCTGGGAGACGCTTTACTCCGTGCTGGCCCAATACGACTTGATTGGGTTAGGTTAGATGGCTAAGGCGGGAGCGCAGCGCAACGAAGTTCCCGCCTTAGCCATCGTGGTTATTTTTTTGTGAACCACCCAGAAATATACGCGGGGCTCCGTCGACTTATCATAATTGACGTTCCGGCTTTTTGGTCACCTTCGCTGCGCCAGAGCTGTATATTTACAATATTAGTCATAGAACTGAGTTTGCCCACACCCAAATAAGACTAATTTGGTCGTAAGTCCACTATTTTTTATATTTTGCATGTTTCACACACAGAATCAGTCGCTGTAAGGAAAAAAAGGATCAAAATGTTTTATTCCAATTATCTCGGTATTGCTAAAGTTAATTTCTTTTCTCACTTTTTTCCATCAGATTCCGGTAGACATACACACTTTGCATACGTCTATTCGCACTCAAACAAACACCATGCCGAAGTCTGGCAACGCCGCACCGAGTGAGGGTGTTAGGTTTTTCGTTACGAAATTTCTTGATTTTATCGCCGAGCTCAAAGCCCGCAATAAAAGCTACACAATAAAAAACATGTTTACAACAGTTTAAACTTTGATAAAACTTATTTTCAGGGCGCCAACACATGAAGATGACTTCAGGGAAGAAATGAAAGACGTTTACGAAGATATTCTAGATCCCAGCTATTGTAAGCAGATGAACGATTGCCCGTTTTCACTGTTAAGTTTCATAATGTTCATAAATAAACAAAGAAATTAAAATGGGTTTTTATACATAAGAAGAACATAGAGAAAAACACCAAAGTTGTGCTAAAACTGATATGATAGGTCTTATAATAATTAGACATAAGTATTGTTTGAACTGACCGCAGGCTGACTTAAGACTAGTGTTACACGGTGAGACTGGCATCAATTCAGTCCATCTGTCTGATACTGACACGGACGCCAGAATTATGGTTGATACATAATAAAAAAATGGTCAGTCCATCAATCAACCGATTAGATGGTCGTTCTCCCATTATTCCTGACCAAACTGATACTAATACGTAGTCTGACTGTACCTGTGCACATGCACGGCGATACACAAAATGAGTCCCTAGTAAGGCGATCGGCGTCTCAGTACATGAAAGAATGGAATTGCTTCCTATAACAAAAACATTTAAGAGCTACTTATATGTATAGTCGATGACATAAATATGGTTAGACAATTTTGAACCATCACCAAGAAATGGGTTCGTATAGCGGTAAGCTCTTTCTTGTCAGTCTTGGTCTTAAAACAGTGTAACATCTGAATATTTTATCCACATTCTAAGCAGTAAACTGTCACATAATATAACAGTCTTAAGTGAGAAACCTAATAACCTTATGTAAACAAAGTGGAAAATATTTTAAAGTATGAAATTTATTAAACGGTGTTAAATAAGCTTCTCACCGTGAAAGCCTTAAATAAAAGGCACCTCGCCTTTTATCCAGTATACAAATAAGAGATCTTTGATGTTGATCGGCTTTTATCCTGCCCCTGGCTGAAATAAAAAATATCTAAGGAAAACTTGAGGCGAAACGTTGGGTTTGTTTTAAGGTGAGTGGTACTCTATGCGTTAAGAAAATCGCGTAATGAAATTATAGGTTCTTTTCGAGTTTTACTTGGCTTAGAATTTAATTGTATGCATAAGCCATATTATGGCTAAGTAAGTTATAGCTTTATAAGTTTATAGGTAAGTAAAGATGGTGACAAAATTTTCGGGTTGTTTCAATAAGTACCCTTTTGACAAAATTGTATTTTCCCGAACTCGTTGAAATATTATGATTTATTGACTTATGTTTTGATCAAATTTAGCATATGCACAGATGACTAAATGACGATGATGAATGATAAAACGCTATTAGAATTATTTAAAACTTATAATTATTACTGAGCCATCATTTAAAAACATGTTATCAGAATTTAAACAATCGGAAATCATTAAATGTCACTGAAGGAAAATGAATTTCGTGCAACTGTATCAAAAATATCGTAAATTAAAAACGAAAATGCAGTCATTTGACCGCTCCGGTTTTCCGGTGTTAAAACATTATGTAGAAGTGCTTAAAACATTATGTAGACTTGTAACTAAAAAGTATTTTTATTTCTAACTCTGTAACACCCTGTGTAAGAGGCTCTAATTCTGAAGGTTAGTGTGACACTAGGCAGCATTTATGACAATTTCTGGTGCCGTTAGCTGCCACACTTTTGGCAGAATTTGTTGGCTTGTATCATTTGTTACCAACCATTCAAACTATTCTGAGTATTTTTGATTGTAGTTCAAGTACAATAAAATTAGGCGTACTTGTTTAAAAATAGCCATTTTTCTTTATGCTGTAATTTTTTGGAGTTAAAAGTAAATGAAAGTATTTATTTTAACAATATATCGGTAAAAGAAATCTGTTTTTGAAGATGTACTGGAAGTTTATTATAATATCGTGTATATTGAGTACGGTTTTGGGTGAAAAAGTTTTATCTAGGAAACGGCGGTACGTGGCTTTTCCGGAGGGCTCGAGTTTTTCCGTGAGTATTTTCTTTATTTATGGTAGGGGTAAATCATTTTTCCTATACGCAATATTTTTGGGCTAAGGGCTTAAATCAGAATTCGAGTCGTTTATCATTATGTAAATCGGTGATACTGTTATGGCATACGCGTAGTCTTAAAATTAAAGTTTTTTATAACATAAAATAATATGTCTGAATCCATTAAGGGCGTTTAAACTTCAAGTTAAAACATTATCAGATGAACAACAATGTCCAAATTTGAAAATCAAAATAAATAATAGATAAAAGGCCGGCAACGCAGCTGCAACTCTGCTGATGTTGCGAGTATCCATGAGTACTTTGCTTTCAATCAGTTGACCCGTTTGCTCGTTTGCCGCCTAATTTCATAAAAAAGTGCATGCCATGTGATATTTCCTTGCCTTCCAAAATAATTATATTATACATTTTTATATTTTACAATAATTGTTTCAACTTGTCTGATTCCTCTACTTATCTTGTTTTACCATGCTTAAAATAATACCATCATCAATCCTTACAGTGTGCCGGTTGCATGACAGTGGGTGTCATAGGCCAGCCAGCCCCATCTTCTTCCCCCGGTACATTCACCTTCGGCCTGAACTGGGGTATAGCTTACGAGCTGCCCAACAACACAGAAACAGCAGCCTTCTACAGAAAGAAGATAAGGAAACCCGTAGCACAGCGCAGAAGTAGAAGAGATTTGTATGAGAAGCTGGAGCTTATTATGGACAAGTAAGTCTTTGATTTACAATTTTATTTCTCTTTTGTGACATTTTCACTCCCAAAAATCTATAACGAATGAACGTGATACGTCAACTCTCAAGCGGTCAGAATTGACCGCGAAAACAATATATTTCCAGGAATCCACGATCGTGGGATTAAAAAAGAAATATGATTTAAATGAAACTTTGTCAGCTAAGGAGTATTGTATAGTGCTCTTTTTGTAAGCGATATATAAGAAACTGGCTACTCCTTTATTTATCCACGTAATGTAATGATACTGATGAATAGACATAACTGGCGAGAGATCAGGCGCAGGACCGACTTTTCACATGCCCATCTGACGCATAGATTACATTTCATGCTATGTTAGTTCTAGGTGATCAATTTACTTAACAAAACTCGAAATCAACTTTTTGTTTTTCGAGAATCAAACCTTCGATCTCCAAGTCAAGGGACCTTTAAGCCACTAGACCATAGATGCGTACGAAATCTCTGAACGCCAGTCAAAGATTCTAATACCTCTAATAAATCCTCCAACCTACAGTATTAGCCGACGTATGAACGTGTTAGAATAAATTTTTCCCCTGTGGTGATCGACATGGGTTAGAATAATGCTCCCACTGGTCCTTTAAAGGGTATGTTGTATCGACACAGCTGAAAGCAAGGGTAGTTTTGGTTTGCCTACTTAAATATTGCTGTACGATTTTTCAATAAAATAGGTAAAGAGCAAAAGAAGACCAATGGAAAGTAATGACCAGGCTCCCAACAATAAAAACTAGAAAAATGTGCAGTTTATAGGTAAATAACAATTTTTCAGCGCAACAAAATTGCGATTAACATCATTTAGTAGTTATCCATACTTCAGTCTGTACTAATATTATAAATGCGAAAGTGTGTCTGTCTGTCAGTCCGTTACCTCTTCACGCCCAAACCGCTGAACCGATTTTGCTGAAAATGGGCATGGAGATACTTTGAGTCCAAGTTGAGGGAAGAACATAATATTATACTTTTTGTTCCGAAAAATGTACGATTCCCGCGGGATAAACGAGTTTTGGCGCAACGGAGTTGCGGGCATCATGTAGTCCAAATAATTAATGCGAAATTATGTCTGTCTGTCTATCTGTTTGTCTGTCTGTCTGTCTGTCTGTCTGTGTCTTTGGTTTTTGCTGTTTGGTATAGAGGTACTTTGAGTTCCGGGAAAGGACAGATAGTTTTTGTTGCCCAAAACTGTACGGTTCTCACGCAATAAATGATATCATATTTTTGAAGCCTTAAATTTGAAGTAAGTATGTGATACAAAAAGTCACATTCTAAAGAAGTATCATTTGGTGTCTGCAAAGTTTTAAGTAGGTCATACGTCCATTCTGCATTCGGTTTCGCTCTCATGAGTTATCTCTCCCTTGGGAGCTTCTAGCTTTTTAAATATACCCTCGGGTTAGATAATGTCACTTTTTGTAGACGTTAAATTCTTATTATATTCGTGATTTTTAACTTAGGATATTAAAGTATAATCCTAAAGGATGTTTTGGCACGTGGCTAAAGTTAGAGCCCACAAGCCGCGGTCAGGGACATTTAATAAAAAATTACGCATGGAGTTACTTACTGAAGATTATGACGAGAATCCACACTTTTTGTATTTTTCATTAAAAACATCTGATTTTGAATCAATAATTTCTCTGATGGTATCATCATCGAGGAAAATGATTCTGGGTTTGACGTAACGCAACCAAACCACGTAGGTCCCCCATCTGCCTAGGAATCAAGTTCTCTGACGGTACATAAATGAAATCTGACAAAAATCTTGTGGCAGTGGTTGTGACAATGTTATAGTACAGTATAATAATATGTATTTTACTTTATACTTTATACACTTTACAAGACGGCATTACTTTCAAAATATGTCACCGCGCACTTAATTTTCATTATACTAAAGTTCTCATTTGATTAATAATAATTTTCAGTATGGGCTACAACGGACGAGAGTGCATACTGAAGACTCTGTGTGAGACGACGCAGCGAATAGTTCCACATGGTGAAAACATGGTAGAGGAGATATTCAGGACTTTGTTCACGTAAGTTTCTACGATGTTCTTAGACAACTACTGTTTCTACTATATTTACGATTTTCTGGATGTTCTAATATTTAAAATTAAACCCACGGCTTGCCTAACTTAAAATGACGCGCTCCTCCCTCGTATTTATAGTAGAGATAAACTACGATAACATGGCGCGCCCCTCCAAATACTGTTTCAATGTGTGTAGTCACATCCTAATGAAAGAGTTTGTATGTAGTAAGTATTCAACCAATCAACCAGTACTCGTAATATTTCACTTAATGTCACTTATTACCAAGATTTGTTGGTCAACTAATCATAGCTAGCCGACCGCGCAAGACAACGCACTTCAAACGTTTTGAATTTTGTAGGGGTGCGCCATGTTATCGTAGTTTATCTCTAAGTACAAATTTTTTCATTCATAATAAGGTAAATGACTAGTCATTGGACAGTACTAGCGTGGTACTAGTAATTGGACAGAGTACAAAAACATAATATTTATTATGGTTGCTTTAAAAACTACCTGTTTTTCTTTAAAATCAGGCGTTCTATTACTTTAGAAATAGGCAGTTTTTGAAGCAAATATTATTGTGTTTTTCTGCTTTGTCCAATGACTAGTACTGTCCAATTTACTAGTCATTTACCCTATATCAACTAGTGAACTGGTGGGGCGCGTCATTTTTGATCAGACAACAGACCTGTAACTATTAAAACAGTGATTATTATTGTGTGATTACACAAGGCCTGCTTTTCTTTGTGTGTTTAGTCACTTGACAGACAAAAACCTCCTCCTTTTTGCAAGTCGGTTAAAGCAGCGTACAGCGATTATTACGCTGCGTATAGAATATTATGTCTTTAGTAAGAAGAGACTAATAAAGACAAAGTAACAAAATAATTAACCAATATAATTGTACTCTGCGTAAATATTATAGTTTCTTGTAAGACAGTAATAGTTTATTTAAACAACATTATAAAAAATAAGGCCAGGTTCACACGACACAATTCTGTACGTGTCCTGCACGTTTTTTGCAGTATGCCATAGAGGCGCATACAATATTGTATAATAATGACACAACAAATCGTGCAGTACAGTTGACTTGTGAATGGTACTATAATAAACATTGTATGCGTGTGAACTTACGCTTATCCAAGAGTATTAATAATTAGCGATGTTCTACGCAACAGAAACACGACTATCTTTTTAACTGACCAACTTAAAGAAAACCAACAAATCACACCATTATCTTCCAATTTTGAAATCACATCATAACCGATTCCAAATCACGTTTCAGGTTACCGATGGCCAAAGTTCTGCCCACGGAGCCCCTGGCCCACACAATTTACGACTCTGCCCACCGTCTGGGGGCCCTCCTCAACTCCTGCGACACGTACAAGTGCCCCCTTTCCCTGGTGGACCTGGCTAAGGGCTACTACAACGCCCCCGCCCCTAAATCAAACACGGCGATCCGCCCCTGGTCGCTCTTCAGCAGCAATTTCGGATAGATTTTTATAGTTTATGGGTTTTATCGCGAAATGGAATCTGACAATGATGGGGGTTCTATTAAATTGATTTTTATTATTTATTGATGAAAATAAAATACTATTTAGTTTAAAATATGATTATCTTTTACAAAAATTTACTCGTGGCTAATATAATTATAATGAAGAATAGCTTGAATATGGTCTACCAAAGTTTTCATGGCATCATGTTCAATGAGTGACAAGTGGCGCTATGTAGCCGTAGGGTCTATCGTGTCAATTGTCGTGTCAAACAGCAGCTGTCATATGTCACGAAATAGTTTCCACATGCCACGATATAACTGTCATAATATTATGTCTGTCTGACACATAAAGTTAATATACCTATCGGAACAGAGCAACAATCTCGAGCTGTCAAACGTAACCAAAATTGGTTTTCATCTGTGTGAAAAATATGTGTACGTATACACTTACACAAGCATGATTGAACATGAATTCTATGAGATTATATTGACAACGTGCGGCACGTGCCGACTGGACGTCAAAAAAAGAGTGCTGTTGTCATGTATCACACGTCTCTTTTTACCACGCGTTGTTTCTGATAGTGGCATCTCGCTTGCACAGGCCTTTGTTTCTCTATTCCGCTAGGTATATTAACTTTATGGTCTGACACGACATTTGACACGAAAGACTCTACCGCCCATAGACTTATAATATATACTATTATTGATATTTCGAAAACCCTCATTGAAGGTAAATAACTTAAATATAAATATTGCTTAACAAAGTCTACTTGTGGCTAATTATTATGAAGATTTTTAATGTGAATTAAAATATAACATTGAAGTGTTGTTGTAAAATATTTGATCCGTTAATTCAAAGCTTGTAAATTTAACAAGAGTATAATATTTTAATGGTTTTAATAAATTTCATAACTTCAGAGGATTTAAATGTGTTATTATATTTATATTAATGTGTAGATACAAAGTTAATTTTGCAGAATTTATTGTTAATAATATATTGTATTCATTTGCATTAATGAAAATTTGATGAATTGGTTGCTTTTTCCTAGGGTCTTAGTACAGCTTTAAGCAATGAAACTATGTATAATATATTATATTCTTAATTTGATATCTTCTAGAATCTAGACTAACTAATTTAGCACTAAGTAAGTAGTTAAATTATCGAAACACAATTTACAGGAATTCATGATTCAAAAGCCATTTTTTCTCCAATTTCCTTCAAAAAATTCGAAATTCGAAATTTTTATGCACACAAATAATTTGAATCACGAGCCACTCGTGTGGAAAAGATCCTGCTTATAAAATATATATCTTATGCTGAGTAAATAGAGTTGTGAATCAAGTGTTAGAGGAAATTGAAGAAATTCCAAGGAGGTGTTAAATATGAGTGTAGTAATGAGCAAAGGCGGCATGTTCTAATTCTTTGATCAAACATCCTGGGTCAGTGAACAGGCGAGATGAGCAGAGTATGGATAGGACATAGACAGAAATATAAAAATGGTGATTTTTTTGCCTATGGCACAAAATATCTTTACATAGCGCCATACAACCTCATTTCTTCGATGGTACAAAATGTAACATAAGTGAATAATTTAGGTTGCACAATTCGTTACATAGCTGCTGCAAGTCATAACATTTTTATATTATTTTATTTAAAAAGATAAATTTTTCCAACTCTTTGGCAAAAGATTGCCCCGTGAGAGTTTCTTACGCCGGTTCTTCTCGCCGGGCTAGTTCCCGAACCGGTGGTAGGTATCGTAGTCCCGACGTTCAAAGTTTATAATACCGATTTTGAATAAAAATATATTTTATTTATTTATTTTATATTCTAATATAAAAATATTTAAATATTCTTTGCCGACGATCCATCAAAATCCAGCGCTGAAGCAAATCAGGCAGGTCCGTATTACGACAACACTAGCAATCACCTTATTCAAATACCTGTCGTGTACTGAGCAAAACAAACGTCGTTACTCACCTGTCAAAATGCAGCTTAGCCTAATACTAGTGATATTAGTGCTTATAGACAGTCTAGAATCGCAGTGCCCTAATAAGAGAACTGACTTGGCGCATGTAAGGAAACGGAGATATCTGAATTTCCCTGATCAAACTAATATTGTGGTAAGTACTTTCCTAGTATTCATGAAATGCTACTACGACTACAGTGCGACAAGGCTTTAAATGAACGTGGGCTTGGGCGCTGCTGGTAAAGGAGAACTGTCAAAAATTGCGTTTTTGTATGATGGCAGCGTTAGTTCCTTTTTTCGCCACGTTCATTTAAAGCCTTGTCGAGCTCTATGTATAATTTTATCATGTGTCTGTCCTTTATGTAACTGTATCACTCTTTCATCTGAAACGATTTGAATGGTTACCCATTTATTCATTACTTTTTTCATATACTTTGAACATTAGAAAGGAGGATAAAATAGTTTTTAATGTAGGAAAACTGAGTAAGGAATTGTAGGCCCTATCTAGCATTGCAATAATTAATAATTATATTATGTTTTAAAGGTTTTTTTAACGTCTGTATGCATATTTCTTATTAATTAGGCATGCTTCTAACCATTATTTGAATTTGCTTCTATTAGATTCTTCTTGGCCAAAGTGAGCCTATAGGTACCATCGAGGAAATTGATTCCTAGGCAGTTGACAAACCAACGTCATTTGTTTTTTTTTTTTTTTTTATTAAATAAGGTGGCAAACGAGCAAACGGGTCACCTGATGGTAAGCAACTACCGTCGTCCATGGACACTTGCAACATCAGAAGAGCTGCAGGTGCGTTGCCGGCCTTTTAAAAGGGAATACGCTACGGTTGGATCATGTCAATTCAATATTGTTAATTATTGTTGTCATCTGCCCGTTGGGTTTGACGTAACACACCAAACTACGTAGGTCCCCCATCTGCCTAGAAATCAATTTCTCTGATAGTACATCTCTTTTGTTTTTTGCTAATCCACGCAATATTTTCCATTTCCAGCTCACCATGTCCCTTCTCAAAGCCTTCATGACGCACGCTCCATCTGGCTGGAACCTCGCTCTGGAGGTGGACGTCCTCTTCCCCATGCCAGACGCCAATTTCACCAACGCCCACTACAGGAGAAAGCTGCATCATCGCCAGAGAAGGGAGTTCTGGGAGCAGATACAGAATGCTATTGATTTGTAAGTAAATATTTTATCTTAAAATGATAATCTCCTTCTTTTGAAGTCGGTTAAAAAAGGAACTACGACTAGGTAGGAATATAATTGCTACTGCGGCATAGTTCGTTTTTAATAAAATTAGGAGGCAAACGAGCGAACCAGTCACTTGATGGAAAGCAACTACTGTTGCCGATGGACAACATTATAAATCTTTAAGCGAAAGAAGTATACTTCTTTCGCTTAAAGATTCAATGTAGAGATTAAGTAATGCTTAGGACAGTTGCAACGTGACGAGGCTCAAGTTCAACTTAAAACTGATTGAGCTGCTCGGTTCAATAATAATAATTTTTGGTTGCTGAATTGACAACATTTCAAAATTTTAACATGGCTTTTTTATTATTTTATAAGAAAGTAGACTTAAAATAAGGCGACACGTGTTTCTTGCTTTTTCAAAATTATGTTTTTAAGATACCTAAAAATAGATTTTAATCCTTCGTATTCTAAAGAGACGTAAGCGCCAAGTGACGTCATACTTACGCCTGAACGGTTAATTCCATTACAATTTACAAAAGAAAAAATATGTCAATGTAAGTTTGTACGTTTATTAGGACGTCTGTCAATGTCATCGTGGTATTTTCGTATGTTAGAAATGTCATTGTTGACAGTGACTGCTTTTTTAATGCTTCATGATGTCTTTTTAAAACGATTTTACACCAGGCAAAGAAAAAATGTCTGATATGCCGTAAGTATGACGTCACAGAGTATTTTCCAGTTTTTCTTTATTTTCTCAGTAAATAAGCAATATAAAATTTTTGGGAATATTTTTTTGAAATCAGGAGAAGAAACTAAAGAAATGGTATTTTTTATTTTAAGGCTTAAAAATTTTGAAATGTTGTCAATTAAAAAAAATTGGAATCGTTTTCTTGTCTTGGGATATTATGTTTCTTAAGGGTCCTATATCCGCCAACGACCTTGATCATTGTCTGTCAGTGCGAATATCGACGTAAATGACATTAAAATAACATTCATAACAGCGTGCCTTGTACGGTGGCGGTTACGACGCTCGCCGCGTCCATGGTAGGGCGAAATAGGAGAAAAAACCTTTTTAAGGCTTAATATAATACATATTTCAAAAAAGTAACCAAACCAAATTATCAACTTATGGTTTGCAAAGCAGTAGATATTTTTATATATTCTTTTGATAAATAATGAAGGAGTAAAGTGGTTTCATTCAACGATTTGGAGGTGATTTGGTTTTTTATTTCTTTATTATGTGATACCGATAGAAAAAATATGGAAAAACCACGTTACGTATCATATCATGTAGATTACTAATATTTTTTTCAGATATAATTTCTCTGTTAATGCCGATGAAAAGTTGTTTCATCTGCACGCTTTTTTCGCGAGAGGAGCCTTAAATCGATAACAGCAATGAAGGTTATACTGAATGTAATATTATGTATGATGTAACTAATAAGTTCAAAACATGGATTTGGGATGTTTTTATTTTTATTTAACAACTAGCATAGGTCGACAAGAGTTATATATCTACCTTTAACCGAATATATTTTTTTTTCAGACACAGCGTTAACGGCAAAGCCTGTATATTACGGAGCGTGTGCGAAGCGAAAAAATATTTGGCACCGCCAGGAAAATCCCTGGTGCATGATTTACTACGCGCCCTGTTTATGTAAGTATGCCGGAATTACCATGTAGTATATAAAATGTACAGAACTTTCGAGAAATTTTAGAGAAAAGTAGTCTTGCAAAATTTTCTTTTTGTTTACGGTTTCACGGTCAGTCTGGCTTCAGTCTAAGTGTCTAATCACTCTAAACACACTAGGCTGAAGTTACGCGGCGTAAATTCCGCGTGATTACGCCCGCAATGTATTTTAAATTACCGATGACACACTATTCCGTCGCGTTCCGTCCGTATTTTGTATGCGCTTGACATTGCGGACGTAATTTACGCCGCGTAACTTCGGCCTAGTGTGCTTAGACACTATCACTCTAAGACTGACGCCAGAATGATGACTGGAAAATGCATAATAAAAAAATGATCAGTCCGCAAATCAAACGGTTACATGATCATTCTCACGTCAGTCTGGATCAGACTAATGGACTGAAGCCAGATTGACCATGTAACTCTATGTTGACAATGTCTATCATTGTACTCGATCCTTAATAGTAAGAGACATCAGGCTTAGTCTACTCTTTGTCGTCCGTGATGTACCATGGATAAAGAGCATGCTAAGGGGTAAATTGATCTTAAGTTGCATATGATCGAAGTAGGTTTTATACAATAACTCTCCTGGGTGCCAGCCACTGCTCTGGCTGCAGATCCCCCGTGGGAGCTCGTGGCACCGGTGCTCGCCGAGGTACGTCTCTTTGTTTCACAGAGGAGGTCACTTTTCATTGAGTCACCGAATTAGGAGGAGTGGTTGCTACGAAGGTGGGGTGAGGATCTGGCGCTATCTAAGCTATCCTATCTCTCAAGTTGAAAAAAAGCACACATTTAAAAAAACAAACATTAAAATCGGTTAAGTAGTTTAGAAATCCATCGCGGACAAACATCGTGACAGGAGATTTATATAATATACTAGCTGTCCCGGCAAACGTTTCTTTGCCATATTATATTAAGTATATCGCCCGTATTATTTTATTGAATTAGTGACTAAAAAAAAAACACAGCCGAATATAATTGACCTCCTCGTTTTTTGGAAGTAGGTTAGTAAGTATGTCACCATGGCAACTACGCTATCCCGTCACTCGCGTCGCATAAACAATGGCCGCTCTATAGATAGACAAATAATTTAAGATTGCAATAAAATAAAATTGCGACTATAATTAAAGATCTAAGCTATTCTATCTCTCAAGTTGGGAAAAAGCACACATTTCAAAAAAAGAAACATTAAAATCGGTTAATTACTTTAGGAATCCATCGCGGACAAACATCGTGACAGGAGATTTATATATAACTAGCTGTTTCCCGCGACTTCGTCCGCGTTAACATAGTATACCTATATAATATAGACTACTTTCATTTAAACTTTCAACCCCTATTTCACCCTCTCGGGGGTAGAATTTTCAAAAACGCTTAAACACGTATCCAATCATTTTTAATTGGTAACCCAAAGATAAAGTTTCATGTTCCTAACTTAAGAAATGACGGACTTTCATTCAGACTTTCAACCCCTAAACATAAAATTTTATGCTACTAACTCAAGTCGAAATAACGGACTTCCATTGAAACTTTCAACCCCAATTTCACCCCCTTGGGGGAAGAATTTCCAAAAACGCTTAAATACGTATCCATTCATTTTTAATTAGTAACCCAAAGATAAAGTTTCATGTTCCTAACTTAAGAAATGACGGACTTTCATTCAGACTTTCAACCCCTATTTCACACCCTTCGGGGTAAAATTTTCAAAATTGCTTCCTTAGTGGAAGTCTACTTAATAAAACAAACCTACTCACAAAATTTCGTGGCTGTAACTTTAACGGTTTTTGCTCAGCGATGATGAATCAGTCAGTCAGTCAGGACATGTAATTTTATAAGTATAGATAGATTAGATAGATAATATTATGTTCATTTATTTATCATACACCAACGTGAAGCAGTCTTCACAAACTAAATGATAAGGATTGAAGGACAAAACAGAATGTCATATTCTGTTTTGTAACCTGAATTCAGGCATACAACTCTTTAACACCTCGCCCAATTCTGACACTTGTGGAGTACTTGTAGTGCATCATCTTCTTACAGAATGTACGCGTTTTCAATTATGTTGTCATTTAATTTAAATCAGCATGATGTTGTATTATTTAATAGATTATTGGCAAATCCCTCGTCCGACGCTGCAAAACAATAACTGTACATGCCTACTAATTAAGTGACGACTCATCACTTAATTAGTAGGCATTAACTTTCCTTTGTTTGTTTTTATATAATGTATTATGTTTAACTAACAGGACCGACACATGTATTGTTATAAAGGTCCTATGAATAAAATAGAAAAAAAAATACTCTTTCACACCCCCAAAAATTTCAGAATTCATGGAGATCCACTTCAAAAGAGGTTATACAATGTAACAGCTATATAATATTCTCAAAAAGGGAGAATGAATTTTAAAAACTCGACACGGTTCGTAAGTCATTAAATCCCCACGTCACGGGCTACATCAATCATTAAAACACAAGTCAGCGACAATAATTTTTCAAAAACAATGTACAAGGATATACCGTTACCAATGAAGTCAAACCAGAGAGCTAGGAAGAGTAGATATAGGGCCGAAATATTGAGTAGCTGAGTCTTTCATCCCACAAATTGTCCTCATGAGGCGAATGGCTCGCACTAGAAGCGAAATTTTTATTATTTTTCATCCAGGGACAACAAATATTGACTTTTGTATAAAAATGTTTTTATCAATTGCAAATTTGTGTCGTCAATCGTCACAAATTTGCAATTATTCTAACTAAAAATTATTCTAAAAATTAAAACCACCCTTATATTTAAAATTTAGCTATTTATAGGTCTACCAGAATCTGATGGCAATTTTTGACAGCAGAATATTTTCAAAAAATATCCTTGATCATTGGATAAATTTTTATATTTGCATGTTTCACACACAAAATAAGCCACTAAAAAAATAAAAAAGGATGAAAATTTTTCATTCCTTTTACTCCGATATTGCTAGAATCAATTTATTTTCTCACTTTTTGCCATCAGGTTCTGGTAGACCTATAATTATAATATGGATTTGAAATCTGATGTTACAAAACTTAAGACCTTCCACCCCTTGTCGCAGCATGTCACATACTTCGTTGAAAGTATTGTAATTTTGAGTGACAGTTTCATTTCCCCGTGATAATGTAATCTACGGAACATCCTTGTAGGAGCATCTGTAAGGAGCCTCTAAAAAACCGCCACTTCTATGGTTTCTAGTCAATGGGCGGCCAGAATAAATGATGTTTCAACGAAGTACGTGACAATATCAGATATGTCACTAGCACTTATGTGATTGATAGTTTTCTACACTACTCGCTTTTGTTTATCGCTTTGGATGCTGAAGTCATAATGTTGATTTTAACTTGTTCATATTCACTGTGTGTTTGTGTAAACACCGTTATCCTTGAAACCAACAAATGAGCCCGTCAAAATGAACAACTTTTTCTATGAGAACAATGCTGGGAACTCAAAAAAAAAGCCGTCTTCAAACCCATACTGATGCCCGGATCGGCAATTTGTATGGGTATGAAGACAGATATTTTTAAATTCCCAGCATTGTTCTCATAGAAAAAAGTTGTTTATTTTGACGGGCTCATTTGATAGTTTTAAGGACAACGGCGTTTACACAAACATCTTGTATAATATGTGTAAGATAGACAACCAAGATTGCCAACATGGCTACCATATTACACAGTCAACGTTGATCATATAAAGAAAAAATACTATTTTTTATACTTTATTAATGATATTATTGCTCAAGATACGTATACGTATCTTGGTCTAGCCATCTGCACAAGGTTTGCTAGTCTTTTTCTACCGCATTGGTAAATCACATAAAAGCTGTTAGATAGGTTCAGTGGATTCTAAACAGCAATTAAACTCTGCGTGAATATCTTGAATGGTAAAAATTGTTTTGTGAGAGAAACGATATGAAAGCGAAGAGAGAAAAAAGAGGAGATGGAAAAAGGATATAGATTGTAGACAAAGAGCTCTTTATAATACAAAATTTACTATGAAAAAATCTTGATTAGGAAGAGTTTTTGACCAGAACCATCTAAAGTACCAATAATCCACTTACAATAAACAGCAAACTTATTTATGACATGTCCAGGCATAAGTTTATGACATCACAAAGTCAGGCAATATGGTAATGCTTGGCCCCAGGGAAATTATTTGGAGGCGTAAGAGATACAAGTGTAGCGAATTGTCGCGTGTCATATTTATCGCTGCAGCGGGATCGGAGCATGATCTATTGAGTGCTTGCTATATTTTGATGCTATTTTTATTGGATCTACGTTAAAAGATCGCAGATGATCTATTGAGTGCTTTCTATATTTTGATGCAATTTTATTAGATCTACGTTAAGAGATCTCAAAGGAAGTGAAGTTTCACACAGAAAGGTTAAAAATTATGCTACGAATTTTGTTTTGAGCATGAAAAATAAAATTATTATGGACTTTAGACAAGTGAAAGAGTTGCCAACGACAAACGACGATTTTATGCTTGCTCCGTTGTTTTGTTTTAACTTCTGCCGAAACCCCCGCAGCGTGGTTATGTGTTATTGCGACAGCAATGCATATGCAATCAACAATACAATATCTTATATTATTATTATGTTATAAAATTCTCGAGTCACAATGTTAGTTACCGTACTCCTCCGAAACGGCTTTACTGATTTTCACCAAATTTTATATGCCTATTCAGTATTCAATAGGTCTGAGAATTGGCTACTGGCTACTTTTTATATTGATATGTGCATATTTTGTTGAATAAATAATAGTAAATTATTACAACTCGAGACTGACAGCGGCCATTGTTTGTGCGACGGGATAGCGATGGACGTTGTCATGGTGACATACTTAGGTATATTTTAGTCACTTCAATAAAATGGGCAAAATACTTTATATATGGCAAATAACGTTTGCCGGGACAGCTAGTATTGTATAATTTTCACCTGGTAATTTAGAAAAGAGATGGATGTTATAGGTTTCACGTATAAAGCATCCAAATGGGTGGCCTGCTTTTGATATAGTTTTCTTTTACTTTAAATCTGACAATGCAACGAGAGTGTTCTTCATCATTATCAGCTCGTTTACTGCAAGACAGGTTTCTCTTTCATTCCTTAATTATACTGTACAAGATTACGCCCGCAACTCCGTTGCGCTAAAATTCGTTTATCGCGCGGGAACCGTACATTTTTCCGGGATACAAACTTCCCTATGTCCTTTCTCGGGACTCAAAGTATCTCTGTGCCAAATTCCAGCACAATTGGTTCAGCGGTTCGAGCTTGAAGAGGTAATAGACAGACAGATAGACAGACAGACAGACAGACACACTTCCGCATTTATAATATTATTATGGGTATCACAACATTGCTCATGCTGGAATCATTATCTTATATTGAAATCAAACTCATACAGTTTTTATTTCATTATGTATTCACGGCGTCGTATTATACATATTAGGAATTTACGTGACCAGCCAGATTCAATGCTGGACCTGTTTTCGAAAGTAGGCCAGCAAAGGGTACAATTTCAGGCCCAAAGTTTATTTTATTTACTAAGGAACAAGAATTTGGTAGGACATTATAGGATTACTAGCTGTCCCGGCAAACGTTGTTTTGCCATATAAAGTATTTCACCCATATCAATTATTTTATTGAAGTAACTAATAATTATGGCATGGCAAACTTCCACCGCTATCCCGTCGCACAAACAATGGTCACCGTCAGTCTCGAATTATAATAATTTACTAGTATTTATTCAACAATTTGACTTATCAATATAAAAATTCAGAGTAGCCGATTCTCAGACCTACTGAATATGCATATAAAATTTGGTAAAAATCAGTAAAGCCGTTTCGGAGGAGTACGGTAACTAACATTGTGATTTGTGACTCGAGAATTTTATATATTATGTTGTTTTTAAGCATAATAATATGTATGTTTTATTCGAGTCATGGTGTCTTTAAAATTTTTAAATTCGTCCTATGCAGCCTCACATTGGCATATCATGGACAAACATGGGTTTAGGTACGTGTTCACTTTGTTGCCTATGATCGACTTTGATCGTGCATTGAGCTGTGATAAATATGATAAATAGAGATGTGCCGATCATGACTTTGGCCGACTAGCCGACTAGCCGACTAGCCGACTAGTCGGCTGCAAAGAAGCCGACTAATCGGCCGACTAGTCGGCAAGCCAATCATTGTTTCAGAAATTTCCGTAACGCTTTTTACTACTGTTTCGCGGGTAAGTCGCACAAGCAGTCTGCAAACGTGTTTAATTCGAGTACGTTACTTTATTTTGTTTTATACAGTTGATGGTTTTCGTTAAATATTTCATGTACATGAAATCTCGATTTAATAATAAAGGGTGCACTTAACAAAACTGAGTGATAATACTTTAGGGTGTGTACGTGTTCCCTGTAAATAGTTCACTGTGAAAGTAGCAGCGCTGAAAGACCATTTTTTTTCACTTTTGTATGGGCAAGCACCCCAGCGTCACGAGTTTCCCCATATACAAAAGTGAAAAATATTTTTGGTGAATTCTCTACAAGAAAGTACACATACACACCCTAAATTATTATCATTTAGTTTTGTCACACCTTGTACAAACTTAATTTGTTGTTAAAATTATATTTACAACTAGCAAGTAATTTCTGAAACACTTTTTTAAATTAAAATTTTACCAGTACTTAATGAGTGTGATATGAACACTTAAATAAATAATGATCAAGGTTTTACGTATTGCTATTTTTTTGTAATGTAATTTAAATAATAGCAAAAAAGTAACAAGCCGATTAGTCGGCGCTTTATGCCGACTAATCGCCGACTAGTCGCCGACTACAAAAGTGGCCGGATAGTCGGCTTTACCGACTAGTCGGCGACTAGTCGGCACATCTCTAATGATTAATGATTATTAATTATTGGCCAACACGAGTAGTTTTTTTGCATCAGAATATCATCGCGTTAAAAGACTTAGGTTACGCGTTCAAACGCTTAATATCGAAGTTTGATTTAATTTTCAAGCTAATTTAAGCCCGATTTAACTAGTTAGGATGAAAACTGCTCGTTCTACTGAACCAACATTTACTTAGGCGGTGTTGGTACATCGTTAGTGGATCGCGTTTTGTCGATAAAAATTATCACTAAACGGCTGATTACAAATATTTGTTTTCCATCTATCGGAACGTCATTAAAATGAATCTCAGAATACAATAGTTTTAGTATCTTTTTTGAACATATTTTATAAGTTTTTACTATTTTACTACTAACTTTTTAATTACTAATAATTATAATAATAAAGCGAAAATATGTCATTGTTTTTATGCATTTGATACGTTTCAAAGTATGAATTCAGGTAATCAAGAGTTTGCGTAGTGTTAATTAAACTTGTGGAAAAAAAGTTTTATTTGTTTACGTTTTTTTGTCCCGCTAAACTGATAACTTTAAAATGAAACTAAATAGTTTATTAAATCACAAGTTGCTTTAAAATTTTGTGTATAATATTACATTATTTTAAAAAGTATAAGAAATTATAAAATTGAATAGAGAGGAAGATATTTTGGCAATGACTAAAAAGATTTTTCAAATTTCAAATTATTTGAAAAACAAAAAAATCCTAAATAGCGCGGGCAAAGACGCGGGTGAAAGCTGTTATGATATAGAGGGGTATGAAATATAGGTTTATAGGAATATATGTTATAAAGTATCGGGACATCACCTGGGGTCCACTATACATCACAACGCCGGACGTGCCGATTTATGGCCGCGCGGGGGAATTAAAAATAAACAGGGACCGCTCGAATTGTATAAGATTTAAGGATTTAGTTTGGCGGTGCGGGTTAGATTTTACAAGAGAAGCGATACAATGCGATGCAATTTCAAATGAGGTATTCATACAGGTTGCAATTAAACCTTCCTGCCAAATTTTTTCCAGGGCTTAGGTATCATTAGGAGAGTCAATTTAATCAAAAAAATTGGATGTATTTTTTTTCAATTACATATTTTATCCTTTTTAATATCGTTGCAGAACGGTCACTCGCGGCGCGGGGAATGACTGGGGGTGACGCGGGGGGAGGCGCATCGTGTCCATTAATAATTATAGTGTTTTTGACGTGACAACGTCTTATAATTCGATGGAGCCGGCTGCACGCACGAAAAAACATGACTCATGCGGCGTTACCTCGCTCTGAGGCATTCCATTTAAGGCTCGTTGTCACGTTCAACTATCGTCAGTAAACCGACTTTACAGACAACCAATTTTTTTAGGAAAACTTTCGGAAGCTATTTCTCAATATTTTAGTACTGAGTGATTACTGATTATTATTTTCATTTTCAACAAGGATCAACATATTATCAAAATTTGGCAGGAAGGTTTAATTGCACCCTGTATATGTGTAGGACGTATGTACTATCAGAGAAGTTGATTCATAGGCTCATGGCGGACCTGCTTAGTTTGGTTGCGTTATGTCAAGCTTAGCCGATAGCTCATGAATAATATTGAATTAACATTATCCGTCCTAATGACGTAGGTTCGTCAACTGCTTATGAAATTGACTCGATAATCGTTTGTTGCACAGTAATCGTACATTTTTCGGGATGAAGACTATCCTATATTCATTCTCTACTAATTCTACGATACAATGTTTTGTTCTTGATTTTCAAGTAGTTACTTGAAAATCAAGAAAAAGGCAATCAGAAAAGGGCAAAACATTGTAAGATAAAGTCTACGTTCATTGGATCTTTTATTAGTAAGCAGGTATTAATTATACTTATTTTTCCAGTGTTCCACTTCATGATGATGAATTCCACGAAGAAGTCCGCGGTACTTACGACGAGGTGCTGGATCCAGGGCTCTGTGACGACACTTTCGAGTGTCCATTGTCTATCCTACATACTATATTGGCGTTTAATCGAGTGAAATATTAGTAACTATAGAAGTTTTTTAGCTCTCTAGTCCTGTTTTTATTGCCACTTATAAAAGTTGTTGACATTCAGATACAGTTAGTTTACTTCGAAACGAGGCTAGACTTGGGCCGTGAGCGGCGACGTATAGTCAGTTTGGTCTGAAGTCTGAACACGGCCTTGGGGATGTATAATTTATGAGCAATGCAAAATTGAATGTTGAGCAATCTTTTCTATCATCTATATTATAATATATAGTAAGTGCAATACAAAAATCTTTTTTTTTTATTGTACTTACTCATTAATATTATGTCTTGTTTAGTTTCGTTGTGGACTGGACCTTAGTTTTATCTTTTAGGTGTTTTGTGTAAACTACTGTTTAAAATAAAATCTAAACCTTTGAATAGCCTTATGAATTATTATTTACTGTTTTGTAAATGAGCATTCTGCGTATTTTCTTATGTAGTTTGTATTCAAAAATAAAAACAGCTCGTGTACTAAAGCAATTTTTAAATAAAACCTTTTTTCAGGTAAAAATTGCCTCCTCTCCATTCGATTCATTTCTTATTTACATTTCTCCTGCTCGCGAGTAACTAGATTGGAACGCTCCACACTTTTTTACATGGATGATATCCCTAGGGTGCAGTCCTTGGGGATTCACGAAATTGTACCATGGAACTGATTTTGGAGTTTCTGAAAAATCAGTCCCTCCTGATCTTAATTTGCTTGATCTTCATTTGATAAATTATTTCAAGTTACAGAAATGAGTAAAGAAATCTTTGTATTTGTTATTCCACAAAGGGTAAATGGGATAGAAAAAATGAAACAAGAATTTTATTATTAACGCATAACATTTAATATTTATAGTTTATATTTATAGTACATTTCAATATTAGCAATAAGAAGTCATGGGTGTATTCATATAAGTACGGGTAGTGCTTGATTTTAAATTAATGTAACGTTACAAAAAGTTTCTTATCTACCTTACCTTACATTATTCGCACTTACACTTACGCTATGTTATATACTTATTTATATTCCACATACTCTCTTTAATTGAGCTAAATCTTAGTAGCATAGTGCATATCTTATAGTTAAAGTCAGTGGCAAGATTTTTGAAAAAATCTCAAACGAATATCTTGCGGTTACCTTAACTTAGTGAATATTGAAGTTTAAGAGACTATTATTGTGTTATGTAATTACAGTACCTTACATTAAAATAAATTTAGGAGTCATTTCTTTCTTAATAATACTTTGTTATAATACTGGTGTTCGTTTGTTTCTGTCATTTTCACCGATCGTTATGTCACGTGGAAATTGAGATAGCGAAGCAAATAAGACTTTGGAAGGTATTGAATTACTTGTTATTTTGTAAAATATAAAAGTACATTTTATATTTTTATGATGATCTAGTATCTTTCATAACAGATCGACCATCAGATTTTTTATCAAATCCCTGTTGCAGTTAAACTGACGGTGACAACTTTTTTGTATTTAATATAAAAATGTTAGCTTTTATTCTTTCGGAATATTCGGTAAGGGAAAATCTTGATTCTCGAATCTCAATTTCCACGGAACCACGCCGTTACTCGTGACTAAAATGGTAAAACAAAATTCAAAACAACCAAAAAATTTACAACTAGCAAAGGACATTCAATATTAACAATTCGAGAAATTACAAACACACATCATTACACTACGAGATACGCTTCGATATTAGTTAAAATTAATAATATTTACAATTTACAAATGACCATAGCGATTGAATCGCGACAAGAGTTTCAGATAGTAAAATTGTAAATGTTTCAGTCAGTTTGAATCTGCTATTTGATTAAATGACTAGCGAATTCATTAAATAAAACCATTTAATTTTCATTCAAAGATTTGATGAGTTAGCCTTTAGTGTAATGTTAAATTTTACAATCAACGACTTGAAGAGTAATTTAGTAATTCAATTATTATTCAATTGGTTTCATTCAATTAATTCGCTAATCATTCTGTCAAATAACAGATTCAACCAGATGACTGCGACATATACGTCATGTTCAATTTGTTTAAAAAGTCGCGTAGAGGAAATTCAATTGTTGTACCACACATCGCACCTTTGTGTTTTTCATACAAGGTGCTCGTGCCGTGTCCATCACGAGTCACGACACAATGTGTTTGCAACTTTGAGCTGAAGCTTAAGTCACGAAAAATGTTTGGCAGTTGGTTGACTACGAAGCTTTGGCACGATTCAGACATGCTCAGAACCTGCTCCAAATCCAGTTACTTTACAACCGGTAGCAAACTAAATGCTACTACGTATGATTTATAATATTATAACCACAGAAACAACCTTTTACAACTAAATTTTGGCGTTTCAATTACTTTGGCACACGTTAATTTTAAATTATAACAATATTAATAAAAATATTTGGCACAATTATATAATAAGTAATGTGTACTTTGCTAAATTCAGCTTACCATTATGTTTTTTAATTTTTATGATTCAATTTTGAGCGATGACACGGCTGAATTATTTGTAGTCATTCGTCTGGTCTCTAGAGGATAGATTCTGCAAGTTGTAATTAATCATACTTTTCATTTAAGTCAAGCAAAACAATTATTTGATAGTTTTTTGTCATCAGAAAAGTAAAACTGGGCTGACTATTCTGTCAAAACTATTTGAATATCAAAGCGTATATCCATTTTAAATTTCTAGACTCCTCCTAGACTCCTATCTCGGATCTTGTTGAGAATTAAAACCTTAAAAGTTGTCTCATCAATTTTGATCGATGATGTTCATATTATTAATTCAATTTTTTTCCAATTTTTCTATCAAGATCCGAATAGGATAAATATAAAGTAAAATACATACAAAAGCTTAATATGTTATTATACTCATAATTTCACATATTATTATATATAATTCATAATATAATATGAATGAACAACAATTATTATTATCATAGAAGTGGAGAAGGAATTAATTTCTGTATTTACATCTAATCGTGTTGGAAGCTCAACGCAAATTTCGTGTGATTTCTCATTAATTACAACTCTTATACTAAATATATAGCACATTAAATAATAAAAATCATTGGAAAATAACGTGAAAGCTTATACAAGTGAAAATTAAAAAGAAACTATAAACCACTACTGTTTGAAAAACTAAATAAAATATCTTACGTCACTTTTGGAAGACGTTTGATTAAATATTCAAATACGCCTAACTTACATAGACATATAAGTGTAGATTACATTAAAGATAATGAAAAAAAAAAAAGAACGTGCGTTGAAATGATAGTTGTAACCTTAGAAGAAATTTACTTTACGAAATTCTGGACTTCGATGAACCTAATTATAAAGCGATACGGATTACTCGTTATCCATTCCAACTAAGGCTTACGATTACTTACAACGAGCAGTTAAAAGCAATAAACCTAAAAATAATCTTAAAATAATTATTCAGATTTATTGCTGAATGATATATTGCGAATAAAGCAAATTCGTTTATAATTCTACGTCGTATCACTACAGATCTAATTTAGCACTAAACGTACTGTGAAAGGAACGTAGAAAAATAACTTGTCAATTTAATAATTATTTTAAATTTCTACGTTGACCAACTATATTTACATGTCAACATGTCGGTTAAGTAACTTCTTAAAATTACTGACAGCCATGTGATAGCTGACTATGAGTTCGTAGCTCTATCACCCGATGAAGACAAACTCGCTGCCGGAAAACAACTACATCAACACAACCATAAACCAAATACAACTCATACAATACAAAATGTAGCCATTTCAAATGTTACTTTAGTAATATTATCAAAAATAACACAAATAACAAATAACAAACAATCAAACAAATACTATACACAGTAAATAAATAGTAACAATAATGATTCATAATTACAAAACAACAAATTTATCTCACATCGCGCTTCCGAACTGACTCATTCGTCGACTAAATCTAATAAACATTGAGAAGCTAATCCTTTATACCACTTACGTTTACCAATTTTATATTACTTATTGACGGTGTGATTCTAGCGTCGAGTTACATTAATATTAAATTTATTATTCCCTATCTAATACCAGATACACGAGCTACTGTACTTACCCGTTTATCACCCGAAACACAAGACGACAAATATTACGTCGACCTCAGAACGAAAAACATTCGACAAACAACAATGAACGAAGGAAATAAATCTATAGACATGTCTTTCAGACGATAATAACAAGAATACAACCAAAGTTACGGATCACAGGAATATATTTTCAAATATATGTAATATTTATGAGCTAAGTAGAATTTGGCAGTCGAAGAAAATAATCTAAAGATGTCATAAATTAACAAGGAAATCTTATTGTATCAAATATTTACTAAATTTGTATGGTAACTAATCGTTGTATTGGCTTAGCTCATCAAATTTCAACAAACCTAGGGGCTTATACTACGTAATTTACATTCATGACAATGTAATACCGAGGATAGGGTTTATCTTAAATTCAAGATAAAATAATGGAATAAAAACTTACCCAGCACTCTCTTTCATAGTCGTTAACATATACTTCGAATACACTTTGACACTCAATGACGACCATCACTATGCTAAGCACATTACTAACCTATGGTGTTTTTTTTTAGAAAATCTAACTATTATATTATTATTTGCAGTCATATAAAAATAACAACAGACCGTTTATACTCTAGCAAATATCTACAATAAAAGTTGGATAATTACAGAATAGTGAGGAAAGCCAGTGGACTTAACTAATTCTTTAATTTATTGATAATACTAATTTGGTGTGTTTCGGTGCGTGCAATAGCACATTCCTACTTTCAATTAACCGATATAATTGTACGAGTATCTTATTAGAAAATTAGTTATAGTATCAGTGACTTTTGAACAATTCCTTGCAAAAATTCCATCGAAGATAACTTGTCTACTGTTCAAGTCACAGGTCTTATAGCAACTGTGCATGTACGAAGAATTGATATTGTGATCATAGACCAATAAGAGTAAATTTAACGATTAGATACTCTCCCATCCTGTCACTATTTGCTAGACACATCATGACTCCTCTCCTAAGCAAGACTGAGCTTCTTTCAATCTATGAAACTCCTTATAAGTGACAGTCCTAATATACGATTTTCAACCTTTAGCGAGCTTCCACGATGTTACTTATAATAACCATCATCGGTTTCTTAACTAATATAATTTACGTATCACCTAATCTAAACTAGCCGATTGCACTTATTGATTCAAACAGCTATACACATTCAATAACACTTATATTAAGACGAATCACACAAACAGTTTCAATTATTTTATATAACCATCCCTGTTTTCCTATCTGCTCGCTGTTGACTTCATTAAAATATGAATAACCTGTGAGTTATCTAGGTAATCATTATCTAATTCATTATTACGAGTTACTTTGACATATCAAATACGCGGCTCGAAATTTTTTAAATTACGACGAAAAACTACAATACCCTACATGATGGGTTGAGATGACGAAATTTCGAATAAATGTAAGGTTATGTACCTTAAATGATAACAAACGTAATGTCTACTAATAGGATCTAGATAACACGAGAAACCAAGGTACACGATCTAATTAAGGATCTAAGACTAGAAATAATAGATTCAGGCTACCTAAATTTCATTATAGACTAACTTCAAATATCTCAACAATGATTTTATTATTAGGACGTAGTGGTTAGTGCCAATAGTAATTTGAGTCTTTACAATAGATGTGTAAAGTTGTGGTAATACAAACCAGAGGAAGAAATTCGTGTACTAATTTTACCCTGTACTCTAGGATCGTTAGTGAAAATATGGTATATTAGATTATTGATATCTAGAACCACTTGCATGTTTCAGGTTGTAACTCTCACTCTTGTAAAAGCATCCACTAGGCGTCACAAACGGAGAACAAGCACAGTCGATGAATACAGACACTCACACAACTTAATGTAAAAGTACACATACTTCACCGAAAATATGATATTGCTGGCAATATTTGGCACGCCATTAAAAATGTAATCAAACAAGTTATCAAACTATCTAAGATTATCGAATTTTATAAAAAATGTAATTTACAATTGGCAGTCAATTGCATCAGTAATTATCTAATTAAACAATATCACCGTTGCGACGTGTCTATTTATCACGATACTATGGCATTAAAATTTGAATATTCATCGTACTTGATGTCTTTAGCATTAATTCTAGAAATATCTACATTACTATTATTATCATATACTAAGTGAGATTACCGTTCGTCATTTAATCGATATTGTCCTTATGATTTTTACGCGAGTACGTAGTTTATAAAATACTAAACATTTTATTCTAGAATATTAATCGATACTAAATAGTGTCTAAGGTGTCCAACACACGTTGCGGACGATCGCGCGTAACTGTGATATTACATTGCGATTTAAAGAAGAGTACCTTTATACAAATCTAACTTTATGAAATTGAGCGTGATCAGGAATTAAATACTATGTTAAATAAACTTAGTAGTTAATTATTAATTATGATTAGTAAAAAAACTAAAATTAAACTTAATCTTAAATTCAAAACTGTACAAGTATTGTGCGTATATTAAAGAAATTACATTCGCAAATCATACAAACGATATATACGAAAATAAAACTGCTGAGGTTACTCCTTACTTCGACTATCGATGGACACAGTCTTGATAAGTTTACATATAAAAAGACGGCTTTGGACACGCAAGCGGCGTAGAACGTCCCGCGGCGCACCGGGCGCTTGGCACACACTGAGCACAAATGAGTTCTCGCCTAGCAGTTCCCCTCTGGGAGCTTTACATAGATCATCCGTGCCACCACATGACGATCAGCTCCCAGAACGTCTTCGGCGGCGAGTGGCCGAAGACGTAAGACGAATTTCAGAGACCCGGGTCGTTTATAGACCCCATCTTTAGGAGCTCCAACTTCTTCTTCGCGATCTTCGAGTACAAAATATCTATAGGCTTCGAGTTGTCGTAGAAAGTGGGCGCCCTAAATATAATTAGTGCGGTCCCGACGACGCACGCTATCGTGAATGCGAATAGGAAAATCCTATCGAGTACCATAGCTACATACTTCCAGTCATCTTCCACCTGCAAGTAAAAACAAAAATTAAAACTTGATAAATTTGTATTTAAACAATTAAATATACATCATGAAATAAACTTACACTTTCGAATTTATCCTTATTTTTTACGTGTTGCGCTATAAACCTCGAACCCTCTATAGTCTTCTCCATCTCTCTAACATAGGGTTTGTCTAGAGATGGAGTATCATCATCTAAGTCTAGGCGACAAGGCGACCCCGGTGGAGGTGAAAATAATTCATCATCACCTCCCGGTGGAGGGGGCGGCGAGGGTGGCATACCAGGTAGCTCATATTCTTCACATCCCCACTCCTTAAATTTTCCGTCCATTTCATCACCACCGAAGACATCAGTGAGAACCTAAAAATGACAAATTTTATTTATCCCAACCATAAAAACAAGTTTTGTGGCGAGGGTTTGAGTTATAATGTTATAGTTTTCGGTACGACAGTAACGCGCGGAAGGGTATCGGTTTCGGGCCCCGTTCGCCGCCTCACATATCATGATCCGTCTGCATTCACTGGGGGACCATAAATAACAGAGGCTGCGTGGTCTCGTTAAGCTTTGCGGCATTGAGTAATAAAGGAAAAACGAAATGGAATGAAATTGGGGCTGGGTGCGATACTTTTTCGATACAAATAAAATACAATAGGTTTAGAATTGAGCCGAAGGAAGTGTTTCGTAAATGAGACTCGCGTCTGAGGACAATTAAAATTGTTATTGTTCAAGGCGGTCTCAAGCTGAGTAATAGCGTTCTGTTTGTATTGGATCCATCGCGATGGAAAACGTTTTGAATGAAGGAAACTCATTGAGATAAGACGTCGTGCTGTTTTTTCCCTATTGAAAAGAGCTCTCTACGAATAATTACATTTGCAACCGATTTGGTCCCGTGAATCCCATCAGGCGTTTCAATGTGATCACTTCTCTTATATTATTGTGAGTTAACAGTTTAAAGTAGAAGTGTTTTGCAATTTCGTTCTTAAGGAATAATAAACTCTTCACTTACCTCCGTGGGTTTATCATTGTCATCATCGTCTGGTGGTTTTTCAGGCCTTTGTATACATAATATTCGAGGTAAAAACTCTATAAAGACTTTCCGCACCCACGGTGCCATGTGATGCGTTACGGGCGACCTAAAATTTACGTTTAGCACCACGATTGTGACTACTACTGATAATGTAACTAGCATCATTGTAAATAACAAATACTTCCCTAACAAAGGAACGGTTAGAGAGGTCGGTGGGATAATTTCTGCTAATAATAAGAAAAACACGGTCAGAGACAGCAGGATAGAGATGCAGAGAGAGATCTTCTCTCCTGAATCTGAAGGGAGGTAGAATACGAGCACTGACAGGAAAGAGATCCCAACGCAAGGTATAATGAGATTGACCGTATAAAAGAGAGTTTTTCTTCTTAAAGTGAGATTAAAAATGATATCAGGATAAGGTTCTTCACAGCACGAGTAGAACTTTTCGTTTCGAGTCGCTGGTACCCGCATGATGTCCCATTCTACTGATATATAGTATTCTGACAAGTCAATACCCATCTTTATTTGATCAGAGTCTGGCGTTTGTTTTAGATGCCTCAAATCCACCTGAAACAAATATTTCACTTAGTTTATCAATAGATCCTAGATCGAATTAATACTTTGATTGTATATTGTTCTGTTTGCGTAAATAACATTTATACCACACTATCGATAACAGCTGTGGTCCAAAGTACAAGAAAAGTCAGAAAATTATATAAACAATCAATCACACACATCTGGATATGTATTATATTTTCATGTGTAATTTGGAGTATAATGTTGAATAACAAATTGCAAAAATGATTAAATCATATTATTATTTTTTATGACGTATTTTGAGTTATGCTATTTAATATAGTATTACAGCTTTGAAAAGATTTGAAAGCTGTTTCGTAGGCTATACACAATCCCCCCGATGGTTGCTCGCCTTGTCGCGGCGGTGGGGCTCTAGTAACCGCGGCTTGGGCAACCGCGGTGAAGCAAAGAGGCAACCAGGGCCGGCCGGTGTCGCCGCCTGGCCCGAGGAGGGCGCTCCCAGCGGACTGGAGAAGTCCGCTGCGGATGCGCACCGAGGTGGGGCCGCAGAGGAAGAGGCAAGTAGGTATTACGGTGCGCCGCTTGCCCTATCCTCTGCGGCCGAGGTGTGGTCGGTGGCAGAGCCACAGTCCTGATCTGCCACATGGCCCCCAAGTAGCAGACTCGGGGGGCGTCTGCTACAGCCCTGGTGGGGGCCGAGGAGGAGGGCGCACGTGTTGTGCGCCCATCGTGGAGTCTTCGGGCCGCTGGCGGGGTCGCAGATGTGTGTATCGTTCCTGTGGCCCCGTCAAAAGGCGGCGAGGCGGAAGATGGGGGGGGTTTTAGTGGGTATACCGTGGTCTCATTAGCTACGGGAGTCCCACATCACCACTCGGGTCGCCCCCTGCGCCTGGGTGGTATGCGTAATGCATTTCCCCCTCCGGAAAAAAAAAAAAAAAAAAAAAAAAAAAAAAGGCTATACACAATATTATATATTATTGTTTGTGGACTAAATAATGAATAAATAGCGTTCTCGAAAAGTACGAAAAAAATTCTCGACGTAATCTCAGTCGAATTAATTTATACATTTCTTGAAATAACATCTGCTACAAATGGAAGCAACCATTCTATTTTGCTTTTTAATGGAGGATCTAAGAAAAGGGTTCCCATTCACCTTTAAAATATTACGTTCAATTTAATAACTTCCTCAAAACGAGCTTTTAATAATGAGTTAAGACATTATTAAACGCTTCAGGCAATAATAAATTAATCATAGATTGTTAATGCGCCGAGGAGTACTCGTAAGAACTTAATTAAAACAATTTTGGCAATGCTCCAACAATATGAATTATATGACTTATAACTTCTATTGTCTTCGACTAGTTTATTGGTACAAATATGTATGGCCTTACAACTTTCCCTCCATGTATCATCAACATTTTAGTAGTTTCACAACACAAAATGAAAATTACACTTAACGCTATCTTTGAATGGGAGTAAAGTTGCTTTGGACTTCGTTTTACTGCTTTTCAACGTATTACAATATTATAGTTTTAACTAGTGTAAAATTATACTAAAATTATGGTAGTAGAATCATAGAACTAACACAAGCTTGTTATGATGGCCAGTTTATGAGGTTTCTTGTTAGGATTTTATATTATATTGACCATCATTGGCTCACGTCCTGCTAACGTCACACGAATGTTAACCTATTTAAAATAATTTTGAAGGATTCTGTCAAAAAAAACTAAAAAACTTTGCATCTATTGCGATGTGGGTTGTCGATATATAATTTGCAACTAAAATACTGTCTTTCGTGTCAAATATCGTGTAAGACAAACAAACATATGACAGCTACAAGTGGAAGCTATTTCTTGACTATTTCTTTGCAGCTGTTTGAGACGACAATTGACACGATACATACAGCTCGACAAGGCTTCAAATGAACGTGGCGAGAAAAGGCACTAACGCTTTTATCATACACAAACGTATAACGTGTCATTTTTGACAGTTCTCCTTTACCAGCAGCGCCCCGTTCACATTCATGTAAAGCCCAAAAATCCTTCATTGACGGGGTAAGTAAAATCTATACTCACCGTATAACCATCGTAACTCCACGAGCCGAACTTCATGAAACAAGTTTGTTCGTCAAACGGGAAGTATTCGACGTCTATCTCACAGAAGGACTTGTAGATGGCGGGGGGCTTCCATATGACTTTGCCGTCGTGGTGGAGTATCGCCTTCGTCATGATCGTCACTTCATAGTTACCGTCCGCACTGAAACAAACAGATTGGTTAAAAAATCAAAATTCACTCTGGAGGTGACGGTAGAGGCGAATAATAATTATAATATCTATGGTCTATGGACGCTTCACACCACGTTAGTCTGGCCCCGTGCTAAGTAGATACTTAGCAAGTAGGTACTTAACACAAGTCCTTTAGGTGGAGGACTTGTGTTGCGGGTACCAGACAACGGAAATATATTTATTACTTTGTAATATAATATATTTAAGATTTTTATTATACAGTGTGTTTGTGTGAACACCGTTATCCTTGAATTTTGAAACCATCAAATGAGCCCGTCATAATGAACAACTTTTTCTATGAGAACAATGCTGGGAACTCAAAAAAAAATGCCGTCTTCATACCCATTACGGATGCCCGGATCGGCAATTTGTATGGGTATGATTTTTTTTTTATTTCCCAGCATTGTTCTCATAGAAAAAGTTGTTCATTATGACGGGCTCATTTGATGGTTTCAAGGACAACGGTGTTTACACAAACATCTTGTATGATACACATATTTAATACACATCCAGACCCGGGAACATTGAAAACTTTTTGTTCCGTCGGCGGGATTCGAACTCGCGACCACCGGCTTGAGCTGCCACACACTCAACCACTGAGCCACAGAGGTCGTCAAGAAAGAAGAGGCGAAGACGAGACAGGCAGGAGGAGTGCTATAAAAGATTATGACTGCTGGATATAACTTCATCTTGCGCCGGTGGTCTAGCGTCATACTTCTTGAGAATTTTTCGACCACGTGACGTCCAGCTTTTTTCCCTCCCCAAAAAAATGCTAAACCAACAGCACTTAAGATATTATTACTTTAGAAATACGCAATACGAATTGAGAGATTTATATAAGAAAAGCGTATTTACCCATAAGTCGGTAACATTATTTACGTCGGCCACAATTTAAAACCTTATGCAGATAATTTCAATGGAATTACACGTCTCGTTATACATTGCGCGATATTTTTTGAACAAATATTACTTGGCGTTATATCAAGCAATGTAAGTCGCCAGCCGCAAATGGCTCGCTCAGCTGCTGAGTACAGGGGAGATATATCGCAGCTGTAATGACTGAAAACAATTCTGGATGTGCTGCAATTTGTAATGCTGGAATGCAACTTGATTTCCTTGGATTTACTGTAAAACTTTGTGTCATGGCTCATAAGTGAAAAGATTTTATTTGATTGGAAGTTTTTGATGTTGAGGATATTTTGTTTCAGCTCTTCAGTCATTATTTGACGGTCTTAGAGACATTGAGCATAATATTATACTATACTAGTTTTTAAGCTGATGTAAATGTTTAGCATTTACATTTTGAGCGATTTTTTGAATGTCGAACGAACAAAATATTGTACGAAGCCATTGTCTAAGTATTTAGGAGTAAATATTTCGAAAACATCAGTAAAATTTCCTAAAAGGCCGTCAGATTGTGATTTTTGACCGACAAACATGTAATCACAGCGACGTGAATTTCGTGAAAAAATATGAGGGACGCTTTCAGCCTTTCAACGTGACAAACAAAATTACGCTAACGCGAATGCTCAGATAATGAGATCAAATCAGTCGCAGCATCACGAAAACACTTCGAACTTGAGTGACTTAAGCAAATTTTATAATCGCGTCTAAAAGCCTCCAGCGAAGTCGAAAATTGTCCCGTAAATTTGCGCCACCTTCCATTACAAGGTCCCATTAAAAATAAACTTTACAGAATACCCTGAGAGCTCTCAGGTACACAGGTGTACTAAAGAATAAACCTTTAACAACAAAAATATAACACCGCATAATGGCACCTATTTACTTTGCGCGAGAGTCTTAAGCTTGTCGCACGTTAAAAATATGTTTGGAACAGTCAGGGTGGATATTCAGCTCGAAAATTGCGCTACATTTTGGTTCTACGTTGTTTTTAATTTATCGTGTTACGACTGTCCGCGCTAACTCTTCACAACAGCACGCGTGTATTTATTCACACAATAGTAGTACTGACATATTTTATTTACTACAGTTGGTATTAGAACGTTATTGGAAAAAACATGATGTAATGCTTCATCTCGAGTACCTAAGCTGATCGGATAGCAGCTTAACATAAATCCAGCATGTACATCGCTTAAGGCCGTCCCCCGAGTAAACGACCTTGGCCATACATTTGCCGTGTTACCGAGATCGCACCAAAACCCTATTATTTTTACTTATCTCAGTTCAAAAGTTCAAAATTGTCCCAAAAAAAAAATTTAAAACGGGGTATATATAGTTTATGATCTATTGGTGCGAGTTTCAAATAAAAATAATTTGTAAATGCTAAGGAGATGCTGAATGTATGCTTGAATTTTAATAAATTGGCTTTATTTTGGAAGCTGATATCATGAGTTACATAATAAACATAAATAGAAAATTTGAAACGGAGAAAGGAATGTTGAGATACTGAAGATTATTGCTGTATTTTTTTTATTATGAGTTTATAAGGCTTTAAATACGGTCAATTACGGAATCTCCGAAAGGAACGCCCTTAAGTTGTATTTTGCAGAGTGAGTGAGGTAACGTGAATAGGTGGTAAATTTTAGCACTAGGCCATACTAGAGTTACACAGGTAAGAAATGTGCAAATCTTCGACATTTTAGTGCATTTCAAGGCATATGTATATTGTATAGGTGTGTCTTTTTCTATTGTATAGGGTACGGGACGTACGTATACTTCTGTAAAAGCATTTCACTTGTTCGCCGCACAAAAAGCATTTATAAAATATGTAAGTCAAATATCAATCGCGTGATTCGAAAATATTAGATCTGGGTGCGGGAGCGACAAAGAAAAATTGATTTTATCCCATTTTCCTCGAATATGTATTGCCTATTGATATTTCTCGATAAGTCGCGATTGCTGGGTGATGGAGGCTTTTCTCGGGGATTGTATATTGTATTTTATCCTTTATTGTGTATACAATAGAATGTATAATCTTAAAAGGTGACGTGAACAATGACAATGTAAAGATAAAGAAAAGATCAGCTGTTGGAAATCCACAAAGTATACTTGTGTCCCACAAAATAAAAGCATGACGTAATAATTCGAATATTTTTTTCCTTTTTCAATCCAAATAGGTCACTTGGATAAAAATGGATGTGACGTAATTATTTTGTTAAAGTTTATTAATGGTTTAATAAATAATTTATGTACCATCGAGGAAACTAATTCTTAGGCAGTTGACAGACCAACGTCATTTGGTCGGATCATGTCAATTCAATGTTAATTGTGATCTGTCGGCTGGGTTTGACGTAACGCGAACAAACTACGTAGGCAGCTCCCATCTGCCAAGGAATTAACTTTTCGGATAATACCTAGAATCCAGGACACAAAAATATAATTTTAAAAACTGTTACCATCTGTATTGTTATTTAGTATACATTTCTTTGAAATTTACAATGTATACAAGTTATACGACAATCAGTCGTGTCGGCGACCCCACACAAAGGGTTGAGCCCTTTACACATGATTGCGAGATCGTTCAGCTCACACACCGGTAGTAATACGGTCGGCTTTGTACTATTTTATACACGGAATTTAAATATAATATCTGAATAAAGAGGTGTTTCTGTAACCATTTGATTGTCGTTGGCAACTCCTGTGTGTCTCCCAAATTAAGATTTTACTCTGTGTATTACTAAAGTCTACGTATCAGCATAAAAAGCGTACATTCGTAGGTACTATCAGAAAAGTTGATTCATGGGCAGATGGCGGACCCATGTAATTTGGTTATGTTATGTCAAATCAAGGCGTCAGATCACAATTATTATTATTAACATTGAATTGACATGATCCGACCAAATGACGTTTGTCTGTCAACTGATTAAGGGGCCGGGTACCCTCGAAATTCTCATACATACGTAATTCCAAAATTATTTTCTCATAAAAAATAGAGTAAAACACTAAAAAATATATAAATAAATAGTAAATTTACTACAAAATATTTAAATACTAAAAAATATTTTTTAGAGTTTAAATATTTTGTAGTTAATTAACTATTTATTGATATATTTTTTAGTGTTTAAATATTTAGTAGTAAATTTACTAAAAAAAATTTAAAGCAAAAAAAAATTGTGTTTAAATATTTTGAAGTAATTTTTTGTGCAGAAACCTAGGTAATTACTATTTTAAACTGAAAAACAACTCAATCATGTTAAATATTTTCGTATGAGAAAATGATTTTGGAATTACGTATGTATGAGAAATTCCAAGTGTACCTGGCCTCTTAAGTACATTATTGCTAAGCTGCAAGACAGTTTATCAGCAGGCTTATTGCTTGTTTTTCACAGATCGACGATAGACGAAAAAATTTGAATAAGCGATAAGTTTAATCCCCATTCCTATAATACAGTTAAAAACGTTAAAAGTTTTGATTTTCAGGATTTTCCTTTTGTACGAAAAGGAAATCATAGGCATTTTGCGTTTATCACATTTATTTATCGGACCATACTTAGCGCTACCTTGATGCTATTTAGATTAAAGCCAGCACTTATCATGCCTTCCGCCTGGCCAACTTCAGCAGTTACCGTTTGAGACTCAACTGTATTACAATGGAGTAAAGTTCAGATTACCGCCACATCTGTCAGAATGTTAATGCATAGAAATGCGGTGAGCTGCCCCGGCTAATGGCTGACTTTGTGGATATATGGATTTAAAAATGCATAAGTGTGGCAGTGCCAATCGAATATTCTTGAGCTGCTGCCAAATGTCATTTATAATTTTTTTCTCTTCTTGGATACAAATTGCAAAGATGAATTTTGCGGGTTACAAGTTGAAAGAATCCATGAAGAATTTGATATAGATAATGATTTCAGCAAAGCATTGGGTTTAGAAAATGAATCATTGAAATTTCAAAACCAACTTAATTTTTCTGACGGCGATCTAAAAACAGCTACTCAAATTGTATTCACTCAAAATATATGAATATATCTTTGATGAAAATAACAAGTCAGATATTCCAGGAAGTAAACAACTTCCTGCTAACAGAACAGCTATAAAACCATTTAACGGCCCAGGAAAAAAGGGGAAATTTTGCAAGCCTATAAAATCAGAGATAGCACTAGATAATCCTAATCATTGGCAGTTAAAAGAACTATAAAAAGGCGAACATAACCATTTACCTCCCAGATACGGTTCGGCTTAGACCGGTGAATCTACAAATCCTATAATAGTCTTTCTTTAGATCCTGAAACGTGACCAGTTTCAATTTTGAGAGACTTTTTTTTGCTATTAATTAAAAAAAGTTTATCCTTTTAAACTAGATAAAAAGCAATAATTGTTACTTAATTCAAAGTAGATAGGTTGCTAACAATGAAAGCACGATGACTCAAAGTTCGTGCATGAATTTTATGAAAATACGCTTCAAAATAAAAACTAACTTTCACATTGACTTCATTTCAATAATAATTACATTGGGAGTCTAGACATTGAAGCCCTTCATTACTTTGCTATTTTTACTCACATTTACCGAGAAAGAGAAGTAAACGAACGCATTTAGTTTTCAGAAAAGAAAAAGAAATCATATTCAGAAGGATTACAAAACGCAATTAGCTGACTCATGCCCCGCGTCGAAGATATATAACATAATCAACGGTCAGAAAAATGGTCGGGAGGATCTCCATAAAATTACAAGAAAAGTTGTCTCGCCAAAAGATATTTCTAAATTTCACGGGATAAACGCGAGGGTAGGGAAGTTTTTGTCGCGGTTAGCGATAAAATCGTCTACTCATCGTGATAATGCAAAATAATGTGTGTCCAAGAAAAAGGGAGATAAGGGCGAAATCACATTTTATAGACGAAGTTTGTGATCATTGAAAGAAATGGGACCGAAACTTGGCTTTTTCGGGGCGCAGGTTCTTTCAAAGTTTCCGACATTAATTCCATTGCAAAGACCTTCTACTTGGATGAAATAATTTATCGATTTTATGTTGTTTTTCTTTTTACAAGCTTTTATTGGCCTCGTTCTATTTTCGAATATGTTCAGTTCAATTGCATTAGATTTTCTACTATTATTAGGTACTCTCTCTCTCTCTCTCTCTCTCTCTCTCTCTCTCGCAAATTTAGTTTAAAAGGCGAATAAAGTTACAGTTATATACAATATCATGCGCGGGTTCATATCATGGTTGGTGCTCCGCAGTGGACGGCAATTGGCTGATGATGATGATGATACATGATTTCTATATTATTTCAGTCCTTTATCAACTACTAATAGTAATAGATTGTTAAATAGATGGTTAGTTAGTACTAACCGTCGGTATGAGATGATCAATAACTTACTTGTTATAAAGCACTATGTCTGGCAGCCAAATGTGTTCGGAAGGCACGTGCAAGGTTTCGACGCCACCGTAGTCGTCAGGGTTCCACTTCAGCTTGTAATCGTTCCATTCCTGGAACAAAATTGTAACATTTTTAGAAGAAAATTCAATTTTGGTGAATTTTTTGATGGTAGATTATAATGCTCTTCAGTGTGAAAGTGGTTAAAATTAATAACTTATTAAGTATAGTAATTTATTTTAACTTGTAAATAAGTTTTATGCTGAATTATAACTATGCCAATCATCTGTGTTTATTACTAGTATTTTTTAATAGTTACTGAACCATGACATAATTTGTAACCATCCAAAAATTTAAAAAGATCGTGACGCGTTAACTTATAATACAAGAAAAACTGACGCCTCCGTTGTCCATTGGCTTAGAGCGTGTGGCTCTCGACTTTCGGAGGTCGTGGGTTCGATTCTCGCGTTGGCAACAAGTTATTTTCAAGCTTGGTTACAAGATGGTATACATTTGGTAAGATGGTATACAAGATTATATTATACATACAAGAAAACCACATTTTAAATCACGAATCTAAAAATGTACAAAGAGTATAAAAGTGCTTAAATCTGAGATAAAAATATGAAAAACCTTTCGAGGAGATAAAATTTCGAGCTAGTTGTTGTTATCCGATAAGAAATATTTTAAGCCAACATTTTGGTAAACATAAAAGAGAATTACATTACACGAAATTTATCGCGTAAAAAGTTTCCACTATCCGAGAAATCTTTCTACGTATAAATAATGGGTCTATCTGACCGGAAGATCTTTCCATTGTACCCATTTAACCCTAACGCCGCACTCGTATTTAGAAGTGTCCTTAAAAGAGTGTTCTTGGGTCAAATAAATCCCGCGTGTTAGTATAGAGCTCGGGGAAGGAAATTGCGGACCTTATTAGATTCCGGCTAAGCACCAATGGCGGTTTAAGTGAAAATAAAATTGTACTTTTTACAAAATTGTTTGTAAGATGTTTACTGTAGGTGTTCAGAAAGGAAACGAAATCAAAAGAACCAAATTGAGTAGTAATGAAAAAAACTCTACAGTATCTAAATATCTAAGTGTCTAAACACACTGCCAAAGTTCCGCGGCGTAAATTCCGCATGATTCCGCCTGCAATGTATTTTAAATTACCGATGACACACTATTCCTTCGCGTTCCGTCCGTATTTTGTATGCGTTTGACATCGCAGACGTAATCATGCTAAATTTACGCCTCGTAAATTTGGCCTAGTCTGCTTAGACACTACGAGTAGCGGCTGATAATTCTAATTTTAAATCTAAGTAATAATTAAAACAAAAAAGAGTTCCCATGATTTTTTTTAAGCTAGTTATTATTATAATCCCACCAAAAATATAAAATATGTAAAAATGGAAAGCCAAGTTTAGACAAACATTATTCTTGTCTATGGACTTGGCCGTAAAAAGGATGGAGATCTAAATGAGCGCCAAGTTTCATGGAAAATCGAAATATGTATGTATAGGAACCAAATAATATTATGAACAAATAATAGTCTATTTCTTTGCTTTATTGAATATCTATAACAATTAATGTTATTTAAACACACTACTATTAAATATTTTGAGATCTTAAACAAGATTAGATCTAACTTGACCAGTTTTCATTACATCAGTCATTTCATAAAGTTATTGAACATTTTAATCCTGATGAAAACTAGCCAAGCAGAATCTAATCTAGTTTAAGATCTCAAAATATTTAAATAACATTAATTGTTATAGATATTCAATTAAACAAAGAAATAGACTATTATTTGTTCATAATATTATTTGGTAAATTATAATAATAATATTATTTGATAAATTGTGGATAGCCTATCTGAAACTTAACTGAGAGAACATTTATCTGCCAGATTGGTTGTGGATAGCCTGTCTGAAACTAATCAGGAATTGGGGAAATAGCCCCTAAGCCTTGTTGAGTATCAGACGAATAAAAGAAAGAAAATTCAAGCGAATGGAAAAAGCAGCTACCATCAGGAGGCATTGGAATAATACGGTATAACACAAGTGTATTTCCAACCATTAATTTATATAGGGTACAGCTTATTGTGCGGAAGTAAAGTAGCTATTATTATATCTGTCTAACAGACAGACAGACGGACGGACGGATGGACGGACAGACGGATAGACAGACGGACAGACGTATTGAAATAATTCTATGTCTATTCCCGGGACTCAAACTATATCTCCATACCAAATTTAAGAACAATCGGTACAAGCAATTTGGGCGTGAAGAGGTAACAGACAGACAGACATACTTCTTGAAGTCACCTTCTATTAATTTCCTAAAGTTTTTTCACTTCACAAATAAATATTTACGGGGAGCTCCCATACAATAAATGTGATTTTTTGGTCTTTTGCTCAAAATCAATAATAGCAGCCGGTATATACTTGAAAATTTCACAAAATCTTTAATTATATTTTTATTTTCATAATTAATAATAAAAGTAAAATAAATTAAATATTTAAGGGTTGTCTCCATACAAATAACATAATTTTTGCCTAGTTTCGCTCTGTCCGACACGCACTTGACCGATTTTTTTTTTGTTTTCTGATTTTTCCCTACGCTTTCACACAATTGCCGAGCTGGATTCCAAATTTCAGCCTTCTAGGTCATCTGGAAGTGGGTTAGAATGTTGATCTATAGGTCAGTCAGTGATAAAAACGTAGATTTTCGGACGTTAATATCTTAATAATCGTTTGAGCTGTGCTTATGAAATTTTGAGCATGTGGTTATCTCGCAAGTCTCATTATATGAGCCAAATTTGAAACGTTTATGTTAAATAGTTTCTGAATTATGAGAGGGTCAAAAGTACCTGCAAATGGTTCGTGTAATATTACACACGGTGCTGCTCGCCATTCTGTTATACTGGAACTTGGCTTGACACGCTACCGCGTGTCTAGATGATCTTTTCCACAATGCAAACAACTTCATTTCAACTAAAATAATTAAAATAACTTGTCTAACTAGTAACATTAATTGCGAGCCTGGCAATATTGTTTCAACACTTAATGTCAAATGTTATGGCAAATTGCAAGTGCCTAAGTACGTTTGGCGACAAGCAACTTAGACAGTATTCAGGAAATTGTTGCATAGTGTTGTTGTGTTGAAGACTATTGGGCCTCTCCGTCTTCCGCACATCTTAGGGTTGCCAACTTTTGAATTTATCAATTTTGATTCATTACTACTGAAGTTGTTGAATGTGGATAAATAATATTATGCGAAATAAAGAGACAACAATGTGTTCTTTGTTTTTCTACCAACGCTCAAGTTTTGTCTATGCGTTTTCGTTGAATTGCGGATTCAAAAAACGCTTCCTTATAAGAATTTCGGATCACCCTTACCCTATAGACCAAGAGTCTACTGCTGATGAACATCCTAAAGATCTTTCCATTTCAACAACATCAAAAGTAATAAGGTATCATAAATTCTAATTCGGGGCGCCCCCGCCATCTTGAATATTCAAAAAGCCGTATCAGTTTAAATAGCTGCTCTTTCATTATGAAACTTAATTATTATTTTTGCCAGCCCTAGCCATAGACAAAATTACTGTTGGGAAAACTCAATTTAAATTTGATGCTGTCTTAATTTCAAAGTGTCTTAGCAAATACGCAAAAGTCGTATCAAAGTTGAATGATTAATTAAATAGAGTGCGATTCCCGCGCTTTTCACGTTAAAAGCTGTTGTTTTGTTTACCGTGTGGGTTTAATTTGTAATTTTAAACGCAAGATATTTTATTAAAATTGCTTAAATAACAATTCTGGCGCCTTTACTATACTGTTACAATAATTTTTTGGAACTTTATCAAAATCTTGTGAATCTATCTACATAAACAAAAATTTAAAATGTTGTTTATCTCGCTAAAACTCGAGAACCACTGAAGCGATTTAGCTAATGTCAGCCTTGAAATATTTCTGAAAGTCCAGGGAAGGTCTTAATTGGGAGGTAAGCGATACAAAGTTCGCCGGGTCATCTAGTAATTAATAGTTCTTGGGCACAATTTGATTGAATTTTTAATATTATAATTGTAAGGAATATGAATTAGTAAAGCTATAGAAATCAAGGAAATATTATAAAAGATCAAAAAGCGTCTGCAGGAGAAATAAAAGACGAATCAATGAAACAATTATTCACGTTACTCTCGATTCATTCGAATAAAAATTCTATCAAGTCTCATTTTAATTGAAAAAATGCTAAAGCAAAAGCTAGACTAAATATATTTTAACGAGCTAAGATTTTTTGCGAAGGGGAACCACCACCACCACCACGCTGCAATTGTTGCCCGATTGTTTAACTGTTAAGCAACAATCTAGAAAACAAACATGTTTCAAACTCCAAATATCAGAAAAGCAAATAAAACACTAAAATGTTTGCAATAAAAATGTTGCTTCACAAGAATTTCTCTGTGTAAAACTAAAATCACATGGATCGCTTTTATAAAATTAAAACATGCAAAGTTAAAAGTTAAACGAAACTATGGAATATTAAGTTTGAAGCGGAAGGCGAGTTTCATAAACTATTTACACGCTTTCACGTTTTTTACGTGTTTCGAATATATTGTTTTGGATGCTGTTTACATTGTTGTGAACAGAATGTAATATTATACCTATGAAAATCAGCATAATGATTTGTTTTTTGAAGTGAAAAGTTCTTTTGCGTTTGGGATGGGTAAAAATTTAAACTCACGCCAGGAAACGTGACTGGGTCGAAAATTCGTATGACGGAAGTTGCCCTATATGCCGCGATGCGAAATTTTATGCTTGTTTCTGCTGTTGCATATCACAAGTCCGTTTGGTTTTCATTCAGAATCCATCACGGTCGCACGCCGGGTCAATTGGGCCGCAACACGACGCGTAGATATGCATTTCTAAAGTATATAGTCAGGGAGCCCTAGAATTTTTTTTTATCACTATCAAGCTAATTTTTTGTGAGTAGCTTCATTTTGATAAGACAAACAACTTAATCTGCGAAAAATCTTGAAAGTGGTAGCTAACAGAGATAGAAAGGATTTCATATTTTGATTTGATGATCCTAAAATGTAACTATTAACCAACCAACATACAAAAAAAAGACGGGTTGCACTCCGGGAGTGCCAGCAGAAGTGAAAACTTGATTATTAACGTTGTGCATTTTTTTCAACCCATTTCCAATCGACTTTTTTAATTAATCGAAACCCTTACAATCGATTAAATTTTTAACCCATTTTTATATGAAAAAAGATTTTTTAAAAAATGTTTTTTTTTTAATTACTTAATCGAAACCCTTACAATCGAGTTCGAGTTCGAGTTTTGGAGTTTTCGAGTTTTCAAGTTGTCGAGTTGTCGAGTTTTCGAGTTTTCGAGTTTTCGAGTTTTCGAGTTTTCGAGTTTTCGAGTTTTCGAGTTTTCTAGTTTTCGAGTTTTCGAGTTTTCGAGTTTTCGAGTTTTCGAGTTTTCGAGTTTTCGAGTTCGAGTTCGACACAAAACACTAATCTCCAACTGTCTTACGGTTTTTCTATGGTTTTTCGATCAACACGAAAATCTGACGCGAGTTTCACAGTTTTTACCCATCCCACAAAAGTGCTCAAAGCCGCTAAAGAAGCTTTCACTTCAAAAATCTGCTGGTTAGGGTACCGTAGTCAACTAAGTTTTGTTGATACTGTCAATTCGGCACTTTAGAAATGCATCTACGCATCGCGTTGCGGTCTGAATTGACCCTAACGCACTTTTAGGAATCCTAAAATGATTCGAAGATTTGGATATGAATGATATGATGTATTGATGGAAATTAGACCCGCGGTACGAGCTAAGTAACTTAACACGTCAAATCATTCACGCCTTAAAAATCCGTCGATCCGTGAATGATTTATGACTGAGCCCTTCATTGTAGTCGATTGCGATGAATAAGCCAAATTAGGAAAAAGCCAAAAAAGCTACGAGGGAATGATCTCCGAAAACGATAAGGCCTATTAATCCTTCGATCGCGGATTCTTGGAAATCTACTGTTATTCTATTGTTATCGCGATCACCGCTGATCTTATGGGGCTTGATAGGTTAATATTTATTTCTTTGGTGACACTTGGTAGATAGTGCATTTGCTCTGGTACAAACGATTAAATTATCGGCCAAGTGCGAGTCGGACTCGCGCACGAAGGGTTCCGTACCGTTATAGAGCAAAAATAGGCCAAACAGAAAATACAATCATGAGCAAGGCTGGATTTATACAGGTTGCAATTCAACCTTCCTGCCAAATTTTTTTCCAGGGCTTAGGTATCATTAAGAAAATAATTATCAAATTATGTTATATATATTTTTTTATATATTAATCTCTTTAATCTTTAATATTAGTGAGTACTAAAATATTAACTCAATATTTTAGTACTCAGTAACTATAAAAGAAAAAATACGTGTATTTTTATTTTTAACAAGGATCAATATAATATCAAAATTTGGCAGGAAGGTTAAGGCAGATCGCACACGTCACACTTTTTGTGCGATCGAGTCTGCGGCTTCCATACATTCTGATGGCGCGCGCCATGCAGATTGTATGTAAGCCGCAAACTCGATCACACGAAAAGTGTGACGTGTGCGATCTCCCTTAATTTCACCCTGTATGAGTCCGCGCCAACACGCGTTTTAAATGCTGCACCGCGTGATCACAAGCGATGTTACAATTATTGGTATGTAACGATTTATTTCTTATTATCGTTATCAATCAATCGATTACAGCGTGGTCGTGCTATCATTTACAAACAATTTCTTATGATCTCGCGGTGTAGCCGTCCAACCGCGCGTTTGGGTGGACACTGGACGCATATTTATTTAGCCTTAAATGCTGAACAAGTAGACTTACAGCCGGTCTCAAGGACATTTAGGTTCAATTTCATCAACGTCTGTTAAAGTTAAGGAGGCGACTAACCTAAAATTGTCGAATTTATAATTCATTTTTATACGTCTTGAAAATGAGCCCCGAATTATTAAAGTTTTTAAACATAGATATAACATTATATTTCCGAGGATCTGACCTAACGGAAACCCGATATCTTAAAATTTTCTCGGTAGAAAAAAATCACAAAGATGCATCAAATTTTCACGAATTTATTCATATATTGTCATAGCCGTGCATGACACTAAGTTAATATTTTAACACATTGTATAATATTCTATCATTGGAAAACTGACCTAGCGGATTTTTAAAATGTTATATATTTATCGAGTTATTAATAAAATAACTAACTTGGCGATGATTCCGTGTCATCCTTTTTCACCTGGCATATGAAAGATGTGTGTGAGTGTAAAGAGAGAAGAACGATGTTCGAATTTTTTGCGTTAGTCGCCCTCTTAATGCTCGAATCATGTTATCACTCTCGTTTTTCAAAACCAATGAAAAAGAAGACATGACATTTTAACAAACCATCGTTGGTGAAATTGGGTCTTTGTTGAAGAGTTTGAGTATAGAATTAAAATATTATTATTCTCAATCTTCATACGTGTGCCGGCTAAGGCAGATAACGCTTTGAGTTACGATATCCTCGCCCACCAGTAACTAAGGGTTTACACGACCCAATTGAGCTCATATTACCAGCCCTTTCGGGCGTTAGGTGGGTAATTACGCTTTATGTGGCTAAATATCGGGTTAAGTTCACACTTATCGTATTTTTTTATTTATACCTAGGTATTATCTTTAACTTTTAAGTGTATTAGATGACGCCCGCAACTCTGTTGCGCAAAATTACGGTTATCGCGCGGGAACCGTACATTTTTCTGGAATTAAAAGTATCCTTTGCCCTTTGACGGGACTCAAAGTATCTCTGTCGCAGTCCACTGTTACTCGTAAGATAACCGTTCAATCATACAGTTAGCCCTTTGACCAAACAACGCCATTCAATCACACCGCTATACGTCGTTTAGCCGACTTGTTGACTGCAACGTTCAACACTACAGCTAGACGACGCTTAGCTAACAGGTTAAATTGCAAATTAACAAAGCTGACCATTAGTTTAGTGTTATTAATTACACTAAATTTATGGTCAGCTTGGTTAAGAATATATAGTAAATTGTGCTCTAACTCGTTTTGAACACAATAATTGCAATTAATACCTTGATGATGCATTTCATAATCCCGTAACTTCTCCTCGACTATTTGTTTAAATTTTGATTTACTCGTATGTGCCCCCATAATTTCTGTCACTTTTAATAACACTTGTAACGTATATTTACGAAAAATATATAATACAATCACAAAACACCGGCTAGTTGACGCCATATTGTAAACAAAACGCATCTAGCGCTGCGGTGGTGAGCGCTGAATTAATTCAATCAAACGCCTGCTATTGAATCAGCTGTAGTGTTGAACGTTTCGAGCAACTGAAGTATTTAATCAAAAAGCTAGCCGGTAGATTGAATGTCGTTGTTCAGTCAAAGGGCTAGCTGTTTGATTGAACGGCTATTTTAACCAGTTGGCTGCGACATCTCCATAAAATCTAAAGGCTAAATCTTTGTTTGATGGAGTCCGTTAACGTCGTTAGTTTTGACTTTTGAGAATATAATTTTGTAGTTTGAATGAAAATAGACTGGATCTAATCCAGACAGAGCTGCTTAAACAGTAGTAGATTCGGGAACACAGACCCTAGCATCGGATCCTATGAATTCATTTGCGATATTATATTTTCTTGTCAGTCAAAAATCCATACTAATATTATAAATGCGCAAGTGTCTCTATGTCTGTCTATCCGTCCGTCTGTTTGTCTGGCCGACTGTTACTTCTTCACGCCCAAACCGCTGAACCGATTTTGCTGAAAGGTTCCGAGATACTTTGAGTCCTGGAAAAGGACATAGGATATATTTTATCTCGGAAAAACATACGATTCCCGCGCGATAAACGAATTTTGAAACAACGGAGTTGAGGGCGTTATCTAGTAAGTAATAGTCTTAATTTATAAATTAGCCCCCTTACTAATAAACGCTGTATAAGCTTTGAATAGTTATACAGTGTTTTGTCTTCTTCAATCCAATTAAAAATGTCACTTGTGTGACAGGAACAAAACACTGTATAACTATTCAAAGCTTATACAACGTTTATTAGTAAGGGGGTATAACTTTAACATTTTAGTTGAATGTATAAGGTATTGCTCATTTAGTTGTTCTGTTACAATAAAAAACTCGCTGCGAGAGAGACTTCACTGTGCGCCAGGGCAAAGCGATTTGTATCATTAATAGTTTCCTGTCGGGCGATAGTATCACTTCTCGGAGGAAACAAGATTCTATTACGTTATTTACGTCTTTGACCTGACCGTTCAGAGCGATTTAAGGAAAAACACGACCAAATTCTCCAGAATCCGCCGTATATTGATTGCATTATAATATCAACATAACGCCGTCCCTTTCTGTCGCATACACCCGTCCCCTTCCAGCCCGCGTCTGGCATAGAAGTTGCCCTCATAATAATAAAATTGTTATGATCTCCGAAACCAAGTTTATGATTTATTTATTCGGTCCCTGTAAATTGTGAATCAGCAAAATATATTTGTTTGCAATAAAAACATAATGTAATAAAAATGTAAGCAAAAACAAACACCAAATTTCAATCTCCTTTATGGCTATCGTACATCTCAGGAATAAAAGATTGAGTCGTCTTTCTTGTATCTTAATCTTTAATATTCTAGAGAAAATATTATACTGCAGAAGTGCCTATTATGTGGTATTTTTATGGATCGTTTTACGTATCTGTAAAGAAGTGTGTTGACGGTCATGTGGACTTCCGACTTTCCCATAGAAATTGTGCTTATTGCGCACACCCATACCATACCACACACCAGACACACCCTATACCATACCACAATATAAATATGATTGCTGACCTGATTTTAATGATTTCATTTCTACATAATTTTACATGATCAAACATAACGCGAATTAAAAAAAAAAACATCCAAGAGCGCTGCTAAAGGAGTTTCAAAAAAAGTTGTTACAACTTTAACTTAAAAATATTTGACTAGTTTAATGTACATTCTTGTTCATGTAACGTTGGTAAAAATACTTCTGAAACATTATCTCTACATTTAGTAAGGGCTAAGGATCAAAGATGTCTAGGGCTTAAAAGCTTTTGCGGCGTAACTTTGTTAATTGTTTCAGTAGGCAAAGTATGTTGAAGCAAAAGTTAGGATATGTTTTACCAGTTACCTAGAAAGTAACTTTTTATGAACATGTAGAATTTTCATAATTTCACCTTCTGCTATATTAATTTTTATATTCGGGATATAAAAATATTATTATTATATTCGGGATTTCTAAAACATTATTGTGGGATTGTACCAAATATATTTAAAATGTGGCAGGAAAAAGGATTTTAAAACTAATGTTACGCAATGTATCCCCGGGAAAATTAAACATTCGACCTCGGAATAACTCGCATAGAGCTGATAATTGGTATAGACGTTAAATACATCATTACAAATAACACCTCAAAAGTCCCCGGGGATTCTCCTTGTGCAAAAAATTTTATTCAAGGTCAAAGGTATGAAAATGAGGTATTTCCTGTTTTTTTCCCAAACTGTACATTTTGTCACAAAAATAGGTAAGGCAAAAGTGTAGATCATAGAATTCTCTACAAAAAATATTCAGTCATTTTTTTTCATACAACTTACCATTCCTTATGAATGGCGGGCTTAAAGTTTGGGAAAATCATATCTATGCTTATATATTATAAAGCTAAAGAATTTATGGAACTACTGCTTTGAAATGAGGATTTCGTTTTTTGTTGGATAGTCTTATTTGTCAAGGAAGATTTGAGCTATAAACATCACGTTGCCACCAATAGGAGCAAAGAAACAGAGGAAAATTGGGGAAAACGGGGAAAATTATTTGAAGGAGCTTATCTCACAAACGGCTGAAGTAATTTTTATGTTATTTGGCACATATATAGAATAGGCCACGGTTTTCACGGCCAATAGGCCACATTTACGGTTTCCGTGGAATTTATAATTAACGCGGGCGGAGCCACTCTTAACAGATTAATACTACAAACTATTATAGAGTTGTTTGAAAAAATTGAAATATTGTAGTACAAGAAGTTCCGCTCCGCCCTGTTAATTACATATTTCACGGAAGCCGTACATTTTCCCGAGAAACAAAATAGCCCATATCCTTCCTCGTGGTCTACTTTATATCTGTGCAAATAACATAAAATTGCTTCAGCCGTTAGTGAGATAAGCTCTTTCAAATAATTTTCCCCGTTTTTCCCCATTTTCCTCTGTTTCTTTGCTCCTATTGGTGCCGACGTGATGTTATATAGCTCAAATCTTCCTCGATAAATAAGACTATCCAACAAAAAACGAATTCCTCAATTCAAAGCAGTAGTTCCACAAATTCTTTAGCTTTATAATATGAGCATAGATATGATTTTCCAGGATTTTCCCAAACTTTAAGCCCGCCATTCACCTTGACCCACCTTTGACCTTGAATAAAATTTTTTGCACAAGGAGTCTCTACCAATTTTCAGCTCTGTGCGAGTTATTCCGAGGTTACGATTTTTTTGCGTCTAATTAGACCGGACTAATGGAGGAATATGCTAAGAGAAAGAAAATTGTGCAATATATGACTTATGGGCATTTTTAATAAATGAATGGACAGACAGCGAAATCCAAAGTAGTAGGGTCTCGTACCATTTGAAATTTTTAGGTACGGAACTCTGAAAACGACATACATTTTAGCAAGAATTACATAAAGCTAGCAAGGAACATTCGTAATGGCCGACTAGATAGAATCGGCCATCGGGCAATAAACGAAGGCTTAATGTCCGGGATATTTTATGCCAGCACGTGACCATTTACGAGGCCGCCATATTGCAAAATTATAAAAAGGTTGGCCAAATTAAATCAATGGCGAATTACAGTATCGTTATTATAGATCCTATTATTAGATAGGATGGCCCAGAATAATAATGGCTGCGAATTTGGGAGGATATTAATATTTATTTTATGTATTTCATGTAGCAGATTAGTTTTGGGCTCAGTTTACATCGAAACAGGACGAACCGATGCGACAACTATTATAAGACTGGGTTGCACCAACTAACTTTAACTTTAACTGTAACTTTAACTTTAGCCTTAACTTTGACTACATTGTAAAATGTCAAATCTCTGGTTAAAGTTAAATATGGCGTCCAAACACCCCATATGCTCATACGACATCTGTCAATTTTTCCGGTTAAAGTTAAAGCTAAAGGACGCCATATTTAACTTTAACCATAACTTTAACTTTTACCACGCCTCTGGTGCAACCCAACCTAATAGTACAAAATGCTAATGTCAATTATAGTCAAGAGGATTCACTTTTTTTATATATTTTTAATTGTATAGTAATATACGATTAATAATATATTTTTTACATAAAATTAAGTAATTAATTTAATGCTTCGGCATGTCGCGTTACGTTTCCTATGAACTAAACGACTACAAACGGTCGCGAGTCGGGACAGTAATAATTATTATTATACAAAATATGCTATTACAATGCATAATTTAAGTCACTAACATGCGCAAATAGCTAATTATATTTATGTGCTTTGTGTGCACTGCATTCGATTGTTCTATGGTTCTTGGTCTTCAAAAACTTTCCTTTTTTATGTTCTTAAAACTTTCATGTCTTTACAAACTATCTTAAAATACTATAAAATTTTAGCATAATATCATTATTATATGTTTTAATATCATTAGACGATGCCCACAACCCCGTCGCTCCAAAATTCTTTTATCGCGCGGGAACCGTTCACTTTTCCGAAATAAAAAGTGTCCTATGTACTTTCCGGAACTAAAAGTATCTCCATAACAAATTTCAGCAAAATCGATTAAGCAGTTTCATCGTTAGGAGGTAACAGACAGACACACTTTCGCATTTATAATAGTATGGATTGAACGCCTCCGTGGTCTAGTGGTATAGAGCGCGGCTCTTGATTCGGAGGTCGTGCGTGGGTTCGATTCCCGCGTTGGAAACATGTTATTTCCAATTTTGGTTAGGACAATGCAGGCTGATCACCTGATTGTCTGACAAATAAGATGATCCATGCGTCGGATGGGCACGTAAAAATTCGGCCCTGCGCCTGATCTCTCGCCGGTCGTGTCGGTCTTCCGTCCCACTGAGTTATGAGAGTAAAGGGATAGAGAGTGCTCTTAATGTGTACTGCGCACATACTTGGGCACTATAAAATTACTCCTGCGCAGCTGGCCTGGTTTCAATGAAACCGGCCACCGTCACCGAAACCGGTGTGGGAGCTATTATTATTAGTATGGATTGACAAGAACTTCCTAATGTATCTAATACCGCGTAAACAAATCGAGAAAACCCGTTGTTGCCGTCTTCTACAAATCCTTTAAATAAGGAAGCCGCGATCTTCAGATAAAGTGACAAAAGCCAAACATAATCTGACAAGCGAAATGCCTTCGAGATTTCTGCTTGAGCTTTATAGCACAGGAGTATTTACAGCGATATATCAAACACAATGTGTTATTGTTTTAGTTTCAGGCTGCTGAAATTCCGCTATCAAGTTAGATATTGAAACGAACAGAAAAAAATAGTTAATATAATATTTATTGTCTTCATAAATTAACTTTTAAAATATAATATTGGTTGAATAGTTATAAACAATAAAATATCACTTAAATACCCTTACTAGGGAGTATGGACGAAACGTATAAAAAGTTGAACGTTAAAAACAGAAGATTACGTGATATTATAGAAAAATATTTTTAGGTACATTAAACATAATGTAACCAAGTTTTTGCTCTTCTCAAATCAATTTTTAACACTTTAGTTTTACCTATCTTTTCCTAAAATTTATTTTCAACCAATTAAAATAAAATTATTAACTTATTCTGAATAGGTTTTTGTTTCTTAATACTATTTATCACACTGAATATGCCAACACTATAAAGATTTCCCGGGAACAATGACAATAAACGTGAAGTGGACGTATATCGACTATTAGTCACTTTTTAACGTGACGTAGCATTGAAAGAACCACGTCTCCGTCCCCATCCGGTTCGTCCACCATTTATCACGACGTGTTGACCCCAATCTCGCAAAATGATAGTCAGAATTTGACAGTGAAATACTTCTTTTTTGTTGCCGCAAAAGTTTTGATCGTTTTTTACGATATCCTCTTGGACTATTTTGATTGGGCTAATAAAGAAGGGCTTCTAGTCACACTTACGTGTATAAGAAAACTACGTAACTCGGTGAACTTCGTACCACTTGCCTCCTAATATAATTCCCTGGGGTTTCATGAATATTTCAAGACTAAAATAAGCGAGACTAACTAAATTTAAAGCTAGTTTTTATAAATTTTAATATACATTATAAATGCAAGTGTATGTGTCTATCTATCTTTCTGTGTGTTACTTGTACACTCTTTAGAGTGTTATAGCGCTTTTAGCCGCTGAAGAGGCGTTATTATAATTTTGTTGCTTTGGAAAGTAGATAATACAACAATAGCTCTTATTATAAATAATAATTTTAAAATACACTCACCTGTTCTACCCAAACGTTCGTTGTCATGATTTGATTCTTAAGATTCTGAAAAGAAAGAAAACATAAATTAGCTACGATCATTATGATAAAACACACTAGTTTAATTTCTCATCAGTTTATTCTATAGATAGATGTATTAGTATGGCAAATACGGTAAGTTTTGGCGCGTAGACAAAATTTACCCTATGTTGTCTGCTGTATTTCACCCTTTTTTTTACGCAGTGAAATTCTTTTACGAATTCGACGCAGGGGATGGGGACCCCCGTTGCGGATATGTGGGGCTCTCCGCGACAGATTAGAGCCGCGGCTCTACCCACTAAAACACTGCGACACGCTGGACCGAGTGCGACCGGTAACTTCAACATTGCTTCCGGGACACATGGCTTCCGGGACAGCTGTTTTTCACCCTATGTAACGTCATCTAAGCTTCATTCATTTGGCCAAAATACGAATGATCACTAGTTTCATTTTGAATGTCAGCTGTTTTGCAAAGTTTTAGAACAAATTCCGCCACTTCGTAAAGTGTCATTTTGTAGACAGCTTCATGGCAATGTGGATGTCATTGTCATAGGGGCGTGAGTGTCTCCAGTCATCCAGTGTCACAACACTCATAACTCACAAGACCCTAGTAAGTATAGTACGCTAAAAATAAATCTACGCACCAAGAACATGTTGCTCTGAATTCATCAAACTCAAGATTTAAAAACTTGGCAATGATACAAACTACAAGAATCCAAAAGTCGCAGAAGATTCGCTAGAGTACAAATTAACATCATTAAGTTAAGAAATAAAAAGAGTTAAAAATAAACGTTGTGGAAAATTCAATTTATCATACCTAACTTTACTTAACTTGGATCATAGTCAGCGAAGCTTGAGTTAAAGTTTCTGAGTCACTTTAATGAAATTTCTCGAACAATCGAATAAACCCGACTCGATTTAATATCCGCAATCGATTACGGCTGCATTTAAATTACGTTTTTTTTTCATCTTGGAATGTAAGTTTCTTATTTCCTGTATGTAAATATGATATCAGGTGCCCGATTCTCAAGCCCTGAATATCGTAGCTTAAGAATTAAGAGTAAGCTTAAGAGTACCCTGATTCTAATAATGGTACAAATTACAATAATACAACTCTGTTCCTATAAACTACAAAATGACATTCTCATGAAACCAACCAACTTCATACTCGTTCTGATCAATATATTTTACTCTTTGATAGAAAACAATAGAAACTTTTAGTATAAAATATTATCTTTTAATCCTTCAAGCCCCAACAGAGCACCGGTGATCGCAATAACAATAGTATACGGTAACAATAGATTTCCAAGAATCCGCGATCGTAGGATTAATATGTCTATTTAAATAACAAAATTTTTTTTCGTCTAGTATTAGTATTTCATTTCCCATAGGCCATAACAAATGAATATAATAACTGTGGTTATTTTGCATGCAAATGGCCAGTATTTATTTGAGTCAGCTTAATAAATGAGGTGACAATATAAATTGAGTGTATGATGCTATAATGCTGATAACAAATTAGATTATTATTAGTTTCAAAATCGCGGTCATTTTATATTAGAATAGGCTAATTTTGTCGCAATTGTTTTAAGCAGAAACGATACAAACTATATATTTTCATCATCATAGTGAATAAAGCTTTAAGGGACACCTTAAATACTTCCTATTCAATAAGTAAATCAAAGTGAAAGAAAACTTGTCCTGCATTACACAAAAAATCCCGATGTCTTAAATTTTATTTCTATTTAAAAAAAAGTTTAGAAATACTGGCACATTAATTTTATCACGTTTAGATTTTTCGAAATGTTTAGGCGGGGATACTTTGTATCTTCGAATACATAGTTTCTTATTTGTCAGCTAATATAAAAAAAAATAGAATTAACAGTTGCAACTTGCACTGCTAAGGGCCACCACAAAACTGCGTTGCGACGTCGCATCGCAAACAACTATATTGCTTTTCTAAGGCAGTGTTGTGGCCTGGCCCTAATGTGAAATCACCTAGCGGCTATAGCGGCTCTTGGTTACAAATCATGATTCTCTCAAAATGCGGAAGATAAGAAAATAAATATGAAACCTCCAAGGGTTTGAGTGTAAAAGTGGTTCTGCAATGATTAAACTTCAAGTCGATTGGTAAGTTAACTCATAGTGAGTTCGCCGGGAAATTCAGGTATAAACTAAATTATTGCTTTACTTATGTTCCATGCAGTCCATGCATTAATTTAACGTTTACTTGCTTAATTCTTAACTTATATTAGGTTATTTGTTACTTCAAAAATAGCATGAAAATAAACAAGAAGATCACACATAATTTATTGTTGTTACTAATATCCATAATACATAATATTATTATGGATATTAGTTTATTACAGTAGGCTCTTATTTTACATCATATTTCTTAACAACTTAATTTAATCAAATATTAGGAAAAGAAAGAAAAAATAATTATATTATAAACGACTCAGGGTCAATTAGGATCGCAACACATATTTTCTAAAATACTGAATTGACAGATTTCAATCACGTGAGACGTTATTATTTTTGCGGTCGCGTTGTGGTCTGAATTGATCTTAAAATGATAAGATTACAACATGGCGGACTACTTCATAAGCACTTTTTCCTTATAACACCTTTTTGCCTGAACAAATTCGCAGACAGATTTTGGTTTGCGGTTATGGTTAAATATGGCGTCGGACGCCATATTTAACGGTAACCAAAGATTTGACATTTTGCACTGTAGTTAAAGTAATAGTTAAAGTAAGTTGGTGCAACCCACCCTAAAACTATTAAATTTAAATTTTGTGATAATGGCGACTCGGGAAGTTTGTACCTAATGGAGGAATTTGGAAAGACCCTGTAACAGTGATTTAACATTGAACTAATTTTAAACTTCATGTAAAGTAAGAAGTAGACTGAGGATCGCAATTACGAAGTTCCGAGAAGATTATATTGAGCTTGAAAGAAATAGACATGGAAAGTGGAGTGAGGCCACATATTGCTCCGTCGCGTTGTCGTTTCGTCGATTTATACATACATGATTGTAAGTTATAAAATTTAATGTAATATTTCATAATGCATGTTGTTAGACGTTTTGATGGTACGAGTAACAGGGGAATCTGCACTTGTGTAACTGCGGCAAAGCGATGGGACCAATTGAGCATAGAACTATAAAGACGTGTGGCGAACTGGCGTAGTTTTGTTTTCGCGTAGTAAGGTGAATATTTTTTCGTTGGCTTATCGCATCGCTCCGCTGCAGTGTAATTAAGCCTATTGCAGTCTCTCCTTTAGTGCCTTATCACACTGGCGATCAGCGAGCGATTTGAAACCGACGCGATTGCGCAACGTCGTCGCGGCGTGGCGTGGACGGCATTTTGTATACTCGTCTAGGGAATTCCCTAGACGTTACATACAAAATTTTGTACACTCGTCTAGAATTCCCTAGACGAGTGTACAAAATGGCGTCCACGCCACGCCGCGACGACGCTGCGCTGTCCCGGCGTGCACGTCGCGCAATCGCGGCGTGCGTGCTGCGCAATCGCGTCGCTTTCAAACCGCACGCTAATCGCCAGTGTAATAAGGCCCTTATTCTATCCCGGCGATAGAACGCGGCGCAAGGCGCAACGTAAAAGAACAAGGTGGCTTCGTTCAATACGCCGTCCTATTAGTATCGGAGCCTAATCTGACAATAAAGTCTCGAAGTCAATAGCTATGTCACACTATACGTTTTCGTCTTCAATTTTTGTCACCTTCTTTCATTCAACTTTCGTTTTAACGCATTCAATAATTGAATGCGTCAACGAACGCAACGCCAACATTGACATTTTTGAAGTTTTGGATACGGTCACAGGGCATGCGTCGCGGACATTCTTCACGTTCGCTGTTGACTGCACTATAACGCATGCCCTTGATTAACAAAAAAAGGCACAGTGTAGATTAATTATAATACGTAGAAAAATATTTCTTATACCAAAATATCAACCCTCCGTAAAAGTTTTTGAAAAAAGGGCCTCCATATAATATGAGCCCGTAAAATTAACACTATGATATAATTAGTTGGAATATTTTATCATCGTTTATCCCGGTGAAGGCAATTATAAAGTTTAATGAACCTTCAGCTCCTGGCATTCATTTTGTACTAATGGAGCCTCAGAAAATAAGTTCGCAAGATTCGACTCATAATTATATTACTCTTGTTTCGTACTGAGCTCGCAATATTTTATGTTTTAATGGCATTAAATATTTCAAAGGTATTAATTAAAGTATCAACGCGATCTTGCGAGGTGCTTTATGTTACACTAATGGCCTTCACATCCGGCACAAATTTGGGAAAGTTGAGATATTTCTTTGGAGTTGTGAAGTTCGAATTGACTCCATGGTATCTTGGGAAGAAGACAATGCAGAATTCTTAGGAGACTGACACGTAGAGAATTTTGAAAACTTTAAGAAAATTTGGGACAAATTGGGGACTTTTGAGTTTCGTTAAAAAAAATGGTGATTGTGATTGCAAATAAATGTACAATAATTGTGGGCTTTTATAATAAATGCGCGGTAATATCGTGGACGTCCGCGGTAAAACGATAACATAGGGAAGTAAAATGTATGTAAATATACTTAATGAAGACGCTTCTAAATTTCCGTCGACGATAACTTTTTAACGTTAGAGGATATCACGTCTACACTCTTCTGAACAGCACATAACGTCCGCGGGGGCAAAAGGGCATTTAACGTACCTACCCAACGTTTTATTGTGGAAGTCGCCGTCCACGATAACGTGACGTTTGGAATTATAAAAGCGCACATTCCCGCGCATTAAACTAATTTTCCCAAAAAGGTTGCAGTTAAAATGCAATCTATAAGAAGACGCGGTCTGCCACCACCTCAAAAATTATTACATATTTTCTAGTATCTATATTATATTTTTCATTTCATGATTGCTCTCAACACAACAATTGACCGACGACGTCACTGCAAAGTTACACCGTACAACCATGACACTAACACTCGTAGTTTGACGAGTAATTAAACTTTATAATTGGCTCAGCCGAGGCCAGATGTACTCCGTACTCCGAGTTCTAGATTTGTATATAACTGGCTGTTAATTAAAACTGGAAGATTTAAGTCTAGTCTTCCTTCAGCTAACTTTAAATATAATTATGTACCAAACGAATTAAGGAAGGTTTCTTGTAGCAGTGTCTCGAGATGAATTAATAAAGTTATTTGTATAAGTAATTATATTTTGATGACCTATACTTTATCTATATTATTATATTTACTTTATCTAACTAATTATATATTAAATAAAAAATAATTTTCAATTCGTTACTCTTACTAAAACTCGAGGACGGCTGAACCAATTTGGGTACCGTTTTAATTTTGAAAATATTATATTCGTGGAAATCCAGTGAAGGTTATTATTAGAAGGCAAGTGATACGAAGTTCACTGTGTCATTAAGTTAGAAATAATAAAAAAAATACAGTAAATTGAAAAAGTTACTATATACCAGAATATTATCATAAAACCACAAGCGCCTATTTCATAAAAAAACCTCCCATCTGCTTGATAGGTAACAAAAATGTACTTTACAAACTACCATTCATCAAAACTAAAATATCTACTTACTTAATAAACAAATCTAAAACATATTTCACATTTTTAACGAAACGAAAAGTCAATTTGTTGCCATGGCATTTGATAGCATGAATGCAAAATTCTCCATCGATAACTCAATGAATGAAACACGAGCCGGCCGAAACCGGATTAACGCAGTCCGAACTGGACAGAACTGGTTATAGCCGGTTATAACCGGTGTATTGAACAATACAATTCTATTTCTTCAGATAATTTCAGATCGATTAGCCAACGGCAGTTTAGATTTATCAGATTTGCTTAATTTTTACAAGGAAGTAAACTATTACCCAAATACTTTGGACCTTACGAGATTATTAAAAGTAACAAAAACGATCGCTATTCTGTAAGAAATATTGGCAATAGCGATAAGGTCCATTTAATACAACTTCTTCAGCTGATTTCATGAAGTCCTGGGTCGCACAGGAAGATGATTCATCTGAAGCAGATGAATAGCAGAATGGCAACTGACTTACGGCCGCACTCAGAGATATTTAGTGATGATTAAAGATAATTACTTAATGAAAAGTTTGACATACAATGTATGGAGCTTATGTCAAAATCTTCATTTGATTAATGTTAAATAAGTAATATTCGTCTTTGAGTGCTGCAGCTAACATTTCAAATGCGGTAAATAAGAATTTTGTCACTTTCTTTATTTCGTTTTTTTTTTGTATCTACGAGTACAACGTTACTATAAGTTTAGCAAATATAAAATCCATACTTAATATTATAAATGCGAAAGTGTGTCTGTCTGTCTGTCTGTCTATCTGTCTGTCTGTCGGTTACCTCTTCACGCCCAAACCGCTGTACCGATTTTGCTAAAATTTGGTATGGAGATACTTTGAGTCCTTGGAAAGGAAATATGATACTTTTTATACCGGAAAAATGTACGGCTCCCGCGCGATAAACGAATTTTGGCACGACGGAGTTACGGGCGTAATCTAGTATGAACATAAATAAGCTTTTCGTTAAAGGAAATAAGTGTTAAAATTTTCACCACGTAGCACCATCATTAGGCAGCTGTACAATGTAGAAGATTTATAGATTACGGAAATAGTGTAACGTGATGTAGGTAGGGGTTGACACCTTAAAAGCCTGCGAACTTTCGGTCATTCAGAACTTTGTACTTAATTAAATTGTATAGCAGTTTCGGGCTGCCTTTATTCTGTTTCCGTTCTCTTAATAGCGTTAGTATAATTATTGTTGAACTAATGATCCGGCACCCTGATTTTGTTAATTAATACCGATTTAATATTGTTTAGATGGAGTCTCCTTGTAATAAAAGTACAGAAGATATTCCATTAAAAAACTGACCTGAAAAACTGGGCCCGCGCACGATCAGAGTACCTACCTATCCAGATATAATTCTTTTTTGGGAGTAAGAAGGCTGAACGCAACGTAGAGTCCTCGGAACTTAACACGTGCAAAGTACAGATAAAGTGCATTCTATTCTCGATTGTTTCAGGAGTAAGATGGTTGAACCGCTATCCTAAGAACATAGCAAGTTCGTAGGCACTACCTGCTAGTGCAGAGCATTCTGAACGGATGAACAGTCGTAAAAACTATTTGGAAACCTGTTTTTTCATTGAATTTTATTTTATAGCCTGACCAGTAATAACAATACTTATTATTTTTTTACAATGAAAAATAAAAAAAAAACAATGTTGCTTGTCTTGAACAAATAAAATTTTAAGGGATGACGCGTCCTCACTGGAGCCATAAATAACGAGGGCCCTGTTGACTGCCATTTAATAACAATAGCCAAGAAATGGCGAAAAACAAGAGAATTTTCTTTGAAGCTTATTTCGTATTGTAAGCTTAATTTTTGATCCATTCATTTATGCTAAATATGATACTAAAATACTAAATGTCTTTTTTAATATTTATGCGTTAAATCCTGTGAGAACCGTATATTATATTTTAGTGTATAGAACGATCGAATGCGTTTAAAATACTACCATACAAAAATCGAAAACTTTTAGGTAGTTTTAACATACGGTCACATACATTAATCCAGTCTTGCAAACCTCCACAAAAAGAAGAGATGATAGGATGACTAAATTGAAGACTCATTGCCACTGTAGAGGTGATGATGATTACGAACGTGTATTCATCAGTCGAGCATGATAATCTTAGTATTATCCGGCCAACAATACAGCTTAATAGTCTGCATAAATATAATATATGGATTAAATAATAAACAGGTACATGTACTATAGATACTGCATGGTACGCCAGCTACAATAGGTAGATAATGGATATGTTTTTTTTTTTTTTATCAAAAAGAAATCTTGCCATATTATCTGGATTTTTGAAATCTTATTTTTTAATCTAATGGCCTCTCTACACTGTCCCCCAGTGAACCAAAACAAGTGATCATGAACGTGAAGATTGGCCAAAATCATCATGGTAAACAAGATCATGGACCAACTTGAAGGGTTCAAGCCTTAGATTTTCCGATTTCGATTATTGGAGTATTAATTAAATTATGATCAACATCAATTATTCAGCATTGCACCTATGAGTTATGACAGTTTCATAATTAAGATGGCGAGAGAAGAGAGTGGGAAAGGCCTTAATGAATACCACAATTAATTTTGACAGCAATTAAAAATTATTAATCTGGACTTACGTGACTTATTCTAGTAGTAATGCTACTAGAATAAGTCGAAGTACCTACTAAAATACTTTCTACTCAGTCCCCACGTGACCACAGCCGTTGCTACACGGCCAAAACGTCGGGAAAAAGCATGTACTCGTAGTAGCATTACTACTAAAATAAGTCGCGTTAAGTCCCGATTAATAAGTTTTAATTTACAACGCGAAAGTTTAAAATGTTAATTGTGACAGTCCTCTGATTTATCGGTCGCTTTTTCGTCGGCGATCCGTTTGTATGTTCAACAAAATAAACCCACGATTTCAGTCCGTTCCACTTCAAAACGCACATTCACAAGCTGTATCTATTGACATATGAAATGTGTTTTATTTGTCGGCGCAAAAACCGACGTAGATTTTATTTTGACTGAGACGTAGGGAAAATCACTCCGCGAAAATATAATGGGAATTTTATACCTTTGTGTTGTAAGAAATGGTGTTTACCAGATGTACGTTATGATGTATATCTACTTTATAATGTGAATGCGAAATGCGTCGGTCTTTTTGTCGGTCTTATTCCTCTTCAGAGTTCAGACGCCTTAGAGGCTGAAACAATTTTCATGGAATTGTGCGTAGTCCCTGCAAAATACATACGATAGTTTTTCTAATAAAATGTAAACTTACGCGATAAACAAAAAAATATTTTCAAATCAATAAATGGACGGGTAATATCTATTAGATAATTCTAAGTAAGTGCTTTTAAACAATATACAATTGTTTATTCTTGGCCGCAATTTCGTTTGCAAAGAATTTCGATTAACACACGGGAATTGTACATGTTTTATCTTATGAAATAACCCTTATAGACTCTCCTAGAATAAACTAAATACTAGATCAAAATACTTAGGTTCAGTACTTTAAGGGCCTGTTTCACCACTCCCTGATAAAGTGCCGGATAGGCTATCCACAAATTTTTTGACAAATTCTCCATACTTCATATTCTGTCAAGTTAAGTGGTGGATAGCCTATCCGGCACTTATCAGGTAGTGAAGAGGTAACAGACCCACTTTCGTATTTATAATATCAGTATGTATTTCCAAAATGAAGTTTAATCTGTAGCACCCTAGTCCAATACAGTTAGAGGACTTTGATTTAGTTTCATCCCTTCACGCGCATATTAAGGGTGCGGTTATGTGCCCTTAATACGAACCCCATTCATCCCTAGAAATTATGTAAATCGTGAACACGTCACTAACTATATCTGAAGCGTGTCGCCGAGTTTAATTGTTTGCTGGAAATAATTAAAAGTTTAGCTGGTTTTACGTTTAAAACATTAGCAAGATTAAAATTTACAAGGCATTTGCATCCATTGTGGATGATATATAGAGTATGTTAAGAGCGAAGTAACCTCTTCAAATACTGTAGTGCCTGGGATAAGATTTTAAATATCCGTATGGTTGCCCAAACACATACAGATTTGGGCATTGTCCAAAAAAAATCACATGTACTTTTTATATTTTTTTTCGTTAGAATAGGGTATTTTAAGAATATAAATTAAATAATTTTGAAATTCATTGGCTAGTTTTTTCGTCATCATCGGCGGCCAATTGACCTCTGCAGTATGTTTTTTTTCTTTCAATCTTATTTATAATGGCTGGTTCGTCAAATATAAGTTATCATTATGTGAAAGGTGATACGAGAAGCTTACCAAAAGTTCGAAACGTAATGTTGGTCGAATTTATTGCTAATTTAACGCCATTGAAGGTCAAACTAAGGTTAAATATATTTGTTCAAAAATATAAGTAACTAATGGGTATTTTTTTCGATTATATACAGAAAAGCGATCACTGACCTTATTCCTCGAAATGTTTTTGTAATGAGCAAAATTTAAAAAAAATGGACAATCCCCATTCTCGCAACATACGGCCTAGTCCAGAGGAATGAGCATTGAGTAGGGTTATACGTCTGGTACCAACCAAGTGCGGGTTTCCTCACGATTTTGTCCTTCACGGTCGGAGCATCCGTATTATGTGAGATCTTAAAATGTCTTATTGGAACGCCTTCACCGGGGATCGAACCTGAATCCTCACAAGTGCGAACCAACGGTTTTTCCACTGGGCCACGGACGCGCATTAGCACGATACGCATGATAGAAACGACCAATCCTGGCTAATAGAATTACGATGAGAATACAGACTGAATGATACTGCTCCGCGTTGGGTTGAAATTAGTTTATCATGCGGGAGCCGTCCATTTTTCCAGAATAAAAACTATCTCGTTCTTTCATGATACTCGCTAGAGCCACTGATCCCATTTAGTTACTTTTAGCTTACAGGTAAAAATAGGACACAATGTAATAATAGTTTCCTAACTATAAACGAGTTTCCCCGAAATGAGTACAGAGTAACTTGACTACCAATACTCAATAACTTATTCATAACTAGATGACGCCCGCAACTCCGTTGCGCCAAAATTCGTTTATCACGCGGGAACCGTACATTTTATCGGGATAAAAAGTATCCTATGTCCTTTCCCGGGACTCAAAGTAACTCCATACCAAATTTCAGCTAAATCAGTTCAGTAGTTTGGGCGTGAAGAGGTAACTGACAGACAGATCCACTTTCGCATTTATAATATTACTAGCTGACCCGACAGACGTTGTCCTGCCTTAACGATGATTATTGAATTCGAATTGGTATAATTAAGAAAACAATAGATTATAATTAGTATCTATCCTCCATGCCACATTTCATCAAAATAGATTAAATAGTTTAAGCGAAAATCATAAAAGTTTATTGTGCAGGAACCATACATATTCCGGGACAAAAAGTATCCCTATTCCTTTCCCGAGACTTAAAGTATCTCCATGCCAAATTTCATAAAAATAGACTGAATAGTTTAGCCTTTGGGCGAAAATTCATAAAAGTATACTGTGCGGGAACCGTACATTTTCCGAAACAAAAAGTATCCCTTGTCCTTTCCCGAGACTCAAAGTATCTCCATACCAAATTTCATCGAAATAGATTGAATAGTTTAGGCGAAAAACATAAAAGTTTATTGTGCGGGAACCGTACATTTTCCGGGACAAAAAGTATCCCTGTCCTTTCCCGAGACTCAAAGTATCTCCATACTAAATTTAATCAAAATAGATTGAATAGTTTAGGCGAAAATCATAAATGTTTATTGTGCGGGAACCGTACATTTTCCGGGACAATAAGTAACCCTTGTCCTTTCCCGAGACTCAAAGTATCTCCATACCAAATTTCATAAAAAGAGACTGAATAGTTTAGGCGAAAAATCATAAAAGTTTATTGTGTGGGAACCGTACATTTTTCGGGACAAACAGTATCCCTTGTCCTTTTCCGAGACTCAAAGTATCTCCATATCAAATTTCATCAAAATTGATTAAATAGTTTATGCGCAATCATAAAAGTTTATTGTGCAGTAACCGTACATTTTTCCGAGACCAAAAGTATGCCTTGTCTTTCCCGAGACTCAAAGTATCTCCATACCAAAATTAATCAAAATCGATTGAATAGTTTACGCGCAAATCATAAAAGTATATTGTGCAGTAACCGTACATTTTTCCGGGACAAAATGTATCCTATGTCCTATTCCTGGTTCTAAGCTCCCTTTCCATCAATTTTCAGCCAAATCGTTTCATCCGTTCTTGAGTTATAAATGGCGTAACTAACACAACTTTCTTTTATATAATATAGATATTAGTATGAATAATATGATTTTGATTACCAGAAAAAAACACAAAAAGTGACACTTTCAATTCGTTTGTAGTATTCATAGCGGTAATTGCTAACTGACAAAATCTGTGCTCGTTTTCTGAATCATTTCGTTGAAAAAGTTTTCTCTTAAAACATTACATACTGCAATTCATACATAGATCAATATCATGTATCCACAATGGCAAAACTTCCTTCCTACAATCAAGACTTACAATAGCATGGAGTGCGCCAATTCCAGCTATTCCAGCTAACGAATGGTGTTGGAATGCAGCCAGTACAATTTTGGGCCAGTGAAAAATTTTTAATACAAATTTTGTTACGTTCTTTTAATGGTAATTCTAGTGTCTGTTTCATTTTATGTTCGCCTGGTTTTAAATATTGTGGAATGTTTTAAAATAGGTTAAGGTAGTTTTTTGCTTTCAAATAATATTTTAATTATGCCTGCTAGATTTGTATAACTATTATTTTTAATTTTGTTTATTGCTCGGTAACTATCCCATGTCCTTTCCCGAGACATAAAACAATTGCTTGGTGCTTACTGCTTATCACACTGAGGTAACAAAATCAGATCACAAACGGCTGAGTAATCGTTGATCATACCAAAAATAAGATACATACAGTCGAAGGTATTATCTCCTCCTTTTTGGAAATCGGTCAAAAATAAGATGAAAAACATTCATACAACTTATTACATTTTATATGAATTTTCGTACCTCAATTCGCCGTTTGAACTTTAGCATTTTGACTCGTGTAGCCGAGAGATTAGCGCTTGGCTTCTTACAGGCTTTGATAGAGTTTCAGTACACATTGATACGAGACGTAACATATTCTTCAGCGATACAATATTAAAATGCGAAGCGTTGTCACGTTAGGGCCGCGTCACATCGGAATGGTAGCGTCGCGGCGCGGGCGAGCACTTTCAGTGTCATAATAATATTATGATTTTAAACTTTATCTTCATTATTGTAATACATGGTGTCTCGTGCGATATCGCGGCTGCTGGACGGGCGGTCGCTAGACTTTTTAAGCGATACTATTTATTATACAATAATGAAGATAAAGTTTAAAATCATATGACACTGAAAGTGCTCGCCGCGCCGCTGCCATTCCGGTGTGGCGCGGCCTTAAAGCTTCAGAAATTACTTTTATACATTTCCAAGTCGTCACGTCTGAACTGACTCTTATTCTGCACCATAGTCAACTCCACAGGTGGGTGAGGAAATGACAGACCGTTTGTCTCCCGAACGACGCTGATTGAGCAAACATTGCGATTTGAGAGACGATTTCAACATTTCATGACCGTATAACAAACTAGATGTTTTCCGTACGCCAATTGTACCGTCGAGGAAATGTATTCCTAGGCCGTTAACGGACCTACGTCAATTGGTTGGCTTATGTCAATTCAATGTTAACTGTGATCGGTCTGATGGGTTTGACTTAACGTGACCAAATTATTTAGGCCCGCCATCTGCCTAGGAATAAACTTCTTTGATAATAGGCTCAAGAAGACCCTTGTAGGAAATGCTTATTGCGGTAAACGACAGTCTGCCCTCAACTTGCTAGCAGAGCAATATCACGTCATGAGTAATGAATAATTAGAATATTGTCATTAGTGGGCAATTGGGCATATAGTATCAACTGATTGGTCAGCGAGAGACAGCTTTGCGAGGCAAATCCTGGGCCAATCCTCGGGTGAGGTGTCTATACTGCTTGAGAATTTGCCTCAAGAAGCTGCCTCAATGCGGCTCCTAGCTCGATAGATAGTTGGTCGCTGGTAAGCACTTGTGTATTAACCCACAATTTTTTTTCTAGAGTTATGACTGCATTCTTGTTCTAAATGATCTAAAGAAAATAACTCCATACGTAGGTAATTTTTTGGGGTATGCGGTATGCCGTATGATGCACAGATGCATCCAGTTGATAGAGAACTCCACATTAGGTAAGAGCGGCTCAGTACAATCTCCCGCAGGGTGTCTTTGTATCTTGCGACATGAGGCAAAATTATACAATATCTTCTGTCAATCGCCTGTCGCATTGCTGTTGCAAGATGCAATATAATCACCCTTTCGGATTCCACGGACCTCATGCAAGAACACATTCACATACTTGTTAAAGTTTTAACTGAAATTTCGTAACTGAATTAATTCTTATGAAACCTGATTAAGGCAACATTTACTGTAAAATCGAAACCTTTACAAAACCGAAACAACTAGAAATACTATGCAATTCCTCGCTTCAACAAACACTAGGATAATCCAGACGCATGAAAGCGGACGATCTGAAATGTTTGCAAATGGCTAATTTGTTTGCACTGCCCATGCTGTTAAGGTATTCTGTGGACTCTGATCCGGCAGATTTTGTTTGCGTGCCAGCTTTGCTGATGACATGATAACTTGTAATGAGAATATTATTCAAGGCGATTCTCACAATCTACAGGGTCTAACAAAACTATAAGTGACAATACTTTAGTGTGTGCATGTGTACCCCTATATAGAGTTTATTGTGAAAGTAGTGGCGCTGAAAGAGTAGCTTTTTAAACTTTTGTATGGGAGAATTAATGACGCTTAGGCGCATGTCCATACCAATTGTTTAAAAAAATATATTCTTGCGCTAATACTTTTACGGTGAATTATAGAATATGAGACACATACACGCACTAAAGTATTATCACTTCGTTTTATTACACCCTGTATACTCATATTGCGAAAAATAACACTATCACTAATTTCTTACTTTTTACACCGTTGAACAGATTTTGTTTAATTTTAGTATGCGTTTGAGACTCGGGGACATGGGGTAGTTTTATCCCGAAAAAAATTACTACCCGATAACTTAACAGGAAATATTTCCTACACAATAAAATATAATATTGTACATATAAATTACCGCGACTTCATCCAACAAACATAAACAAGGACAAGACATTCTATAGAGCAAATAGAATAATGGTGTTACTAGTTACTAAAGAAGGTACTTTATAGTAATATCGCAACTATTAATAGTTATGTTTTAAAAGTCCCAATGCTGCCTTACCTTTCTTTTATTGTTCACAACTTTAAACATACCACCCACATTCATTTTAAAAATCGTTTTACAAAATGCTCTAAAAGCAAACTAGATAATGTAGTTTTAAATCAGTCCACTGGCTCCAAATCTCGCAAGCTCTTTATATTTCCGATATAATATCCTTATAGCCGGGCGGAACCGCGACCGGGCATTAAACTACAAGAGCACGATAAATCTCGTTTACGACGTTGTTATGAAGGAGCAAATCAACCGAGCAGTTATTAAATACAGACGGACAACGTATTTAGTGTTCCTGCTTAGTCTTATGTAGTCTCTTAATTCTAGTGCTTACATGTTTTTTGGTTGTTATTATTCTTTACAAAATATAACTTACATACAATTATTGTAGGACAAATTGGCCATTAAGGGCCTGTTCACTCTTCAAACCTGAAATGAGATGAAACTAAATCCTCGAGGCTATCGCATTATGCTTTCTGTCTCGGTCTAGCAAATGGCAGTTCTAAGTGATAGAAAGAGAAAGGGCGACGGAAAAAGGCGATTCCGTGCTGCCAGAAGAGGTCCAACCCTAGAAATCCAGCCTAAAGGTCAGTCCAGACCGCAACGCGACGCGTAGATTCATTTCTAAAATATGGATTTGACATAGAGATTTGACAGATTTGCAAGATATCTCACGCAATTGAAATCTATCAAATCCATACAAATTTATAGCGTCTTCGGCTTCTGGAACTGCCACGGGGCAGGGCAGGCCGAATGGGTACGGAATAGCCGAACAAATCCGATGATCCACGAAGCACGTAGACTTAGTACAAGTGCAATACGTATCTATTATATACGTTCTTAATTCAAATATCGGCTGTTTCCGTATCCTGTCGGCCCACCCTGCCCTGGGGCAGTTCTGATGCCAAAACGATATTAGAAATCACGTTGCGGTCTGAATTAAAATTTTGTATCGTCTTGTTTTACGTCGTCTTATACGATGTAGAACAAAATCCATCCTCCTTATATTATAGTGTCTGTCTGTTTCTCAATCTGTTATATTAACACAAAATTAACTTACGACTCTAGAAAATTGCTTTAAACTTTAAAGAGTATCCATTTATCCAGACGCATCAAGCCAAATCGAGTGAGGCACTCTCGGATTTTTACAATAAGCTTAATAAGTCCATTAATTCCCCCTAAATCCTATTGGGCACAGAAGCGTATATCCTGGGCCACACTTCCCGGATTGGAGATAAGTCAATTGAATTGATGAGAAAAATGGTCGGCTACTCTATATAATTTGAGTTATATAATTTTGCAAGTGGTGTCGGCTAAACGTTTAAAAAGTCGTTTATTCGTTATGAGAGTAAAGAAATAGAGAGTGCTCTTATGTACTGCGCACAGATTTTGGCATTATAAAATTCTATAGGCCAGCTACGCAGAGTTAATATAAAAAAAAACAACTGAAGAACACGTGCGCTTTTTTTCCGAACGAAACGAATTCCGCACGTACGTTTCAAGCGCAAGTCAGCGTGTTCGCGCTTCAAAAAGCTAACCATTTGTGCTATTCTTACGGAATTCCAAATCGTAATTTCACATCAGGAAATCGAATACCTATGGAAAACGTGTATGCAGCCAGCCTTACGCACTACTTTGCGATTTTCGATGTGAGCCGAACCTAATTGCTCCATTTACGCAAAAATTTGACGGTACTCAGAACATAATTAAGATAAATATGATTTGATCAAATTGTATTCGAATGTATCCGAATTTCGTGTTGTGATTTTTCGGCAAGGACCCGTATCATTTTGGACAGGCTGCCATAACATTTGTATTTCCACAAAATTGTACTTTGATAATGTAAAATTATTTATTTAGGCATCCTTTTCGCGAACGAGTTTAGTTTTATAATTAGTTTATAGTAGAAAATAAAGAAATTTCTCTCGTAACTAGATGATGTTCGCAACTCCGTTGCCCCAAAATTCGTTGTTTTGCGAATGAAAACTTTTTTTCAAACATATTTTCGGGATAGAAGGTATACTACCAGGCCAGGGCTTTATTGTGCCCAAATGTGTGCACAGTACACAGATACACTTACTTCTTTTATTCTCCCCGGACGGATGAACTTTTAAAAGTCTTTCCGTAGAATATATTCCTAGATCTCTGTGTCAAAAGCCAAGCTCTAAGCTACTGGACTTTTTAAATAAATATTATGCTTACTATCAACTCTCATAACCAAGATATTTTACACGGAAGTGTCATAATCAGCACCCTACTAATTTCCATACCGACGCCAGGAAAATGAGATGTGCATCTCATATACCGGATAATGCAAACAAAAGCATACGTGACCAAATAACTCACTGGCACGGCGGGTATTATGTAAAATATGTGAATTTTGCACAGTTCTTACATCATTATCAGCTGTGAAAAGATGTAGTGATAGGAATTTTGTAAAGAATTTGATAATAATAATAATAATAATAATAATAATAATAATAAAACTCTTTATTGCACACCAAAATAAAAATACAATATGAATGATAAATTAATAAGTATTACTACATAATGATGCACAAAAGGCGAACTTATTGCTACTAAGCAATCTCTACCAGTCAACCTTTTGTAGAGAAGATTTAAAATAAGGATAAAGAAAATCGTGTAGGTGCAAAAACTAATCTTAGTGAATATATTACTAGACTAAACTATAACTAGAACTAGGACAATATAATATAGTAGTAATAATAAACGGCAGTCAACTATGTTGATGGTCATAAAGCAACGATATACAAGAAATGAATATTGAGGAAATATAATCTAAGTTTACGTTTAAAAATATTTATTGAACCGGCTCGTCTGATGACTGATACTCAGAAGATAAGATGAAAATATTGCAAAAGCGAGTGAGCCTGAATTTTAAACCTAATTTACTTGATGTCCAACAGTCAAAATTTTCTTTATGCGTGCAGCTGTAATCCAATCCAACGATGGAGCGCTACTGGAAAAATGTAAGCAGGCACATAATTGGATTACTGGAAAGGAATGAAGGAAACTGGCCATTAAACATTTTTCTCGTACCAAAAAAACGAACAAAACGCCGCTACTGTAGTTTTCACGTTTTCTAAAATAACTAATAAATTTTTTGTTTTTTTAGCGCAGTACCTATCCTACGTAGTATCTATATTTTACAGGTAGGTACTTACTGTTTAGTTAGATCTGAAGCTCTATTCCACTGTTTATCTACCTAGTTTAGCAAGCTATCCCGGCGCACTTTTCCATACTAAAACTAGTTAAAAGAATAATCCGTTCTCGAGGTTTAGCAAGGCCATTTCTACAGTATTTGGGACTTTAATTTAAATAATAATATGAAATTCATAAATAGGTTAAACTTTTAATTCATTCACGCTGTTGCTTTTGTAGGTTACAATTAATTTTTATTCGGAATTCTTTTGAAATTAAAAATTCTTTATACGTTAGATATTAATTTCGTTGTAAGTAGATGTTAAAAAATTAAAGTTTCCAAGTATTCCATCATTTTCAATTCCGCAGAGCTCTTCGAAGTTTCGGCTAAAGTGAAGATTTGAGTGCTCTCACAGTTTTTATGATTTTGTGGTAATATTAAATTAAAACAAATTCATCAATGCTTGAAACTTTAAAATAATTAATATCCAACGCGAAACGTATATAGGCTTTTACGATTAAATATGCTGCAATTTTATTTTGGAAGCTGTATTAGTTTGACAGCGATTGATATGTCGACAAACAGGATATAATATAATTTATATCTGTGTAATCGTGCACTATTATTATTTTTGAACTCTTTTAATAAACTTTGAGTATTTGAGATATAATGACCAATATTTCAAGCAAGGAATAATGTTATGAACGACGGAATAATGTAGTAGGGTTTTATAAAAAGCACTTGATACAATATGAATAACGAATAATATTGAAAAATAAACACGGTTGCCTCAACTCCAAAGGACCACAAATCACTATCCAGATAGCATTTGAAAAGCGAAGGTTTACCTTCGTTTACAAACAGCCTAAAAAGCATTTCGTAATCTCTTATATCAGGCCATATGAAAGCCTGCGATAAAAGTATAATGTTGATGATGATGTTCAAAACAATATTTCCATGTTTAAAACTAAGCCACACAGAGCACAATCTACAGTAATATCTCTAGTGGAAGAACGCTCGTCGTTTGAACACATTTTCTTATTGTCATAAAGAACACGCAATATTAAAGAATGGCGTTTAAAAGAAAACCAATTTATTTTTAAGTCCGCAAAGAAATATTAAGATTCCCGGCGGTTCGGAGAATAAATAATCCTCAGAAGTGTTCATAACGGGACCACAATTTCTCATTAGCTCTAACTAGAAGAAACTGTTCGCGACCGCCATTATGGTCGTAATTTAATAAACGTTACTGTTTTAACTGACCAGTGTCTGAATGGTATAATTGTTTATTTTTTTCACATTTATTTTCCGCACAATGCACCCGCCAGAAGGCGCGGTTTTCCGCTAGATAATAAGTAAATTGTATGCACGTGATAGCGCGTCCGCGCCGCTGTTTAAATAAATCGTAACAATAAATTGTGTGTAGCGGAACGTAAGGTACTGTAGTGTGTAAGCTCCTTTATAATATTACTGCTGAATGTAATGTGTTGTATAATGTTAGCAATAGTAAGTAATAAGTATAATTGATGGCATTCAATAAATGGCATTCGCACGGACAACACACTTTTAATTGGACTCCCTCGCCCCGCACATCTCATGGCGACCCTGCGACTGCGACCGAGCCTGCCTCTGCCTTCGAGCTGCTGTTCCAGGCTCCAGCTGGTGAGCCGTATCTTTACTTTCTATTAACAAGAAAACAATTATGGGCAAATCCCAAAGTAAGGAGGAGGTCATCATTGCCCAGACCGCGTCGGGAGGAAACAACAATGCGCAGCTGGATCAGGTCCACGAGACTCTAAAGTCCAACAACGTGGTGATGAGCGTCATCCTAGGCCTCATATTTTTATCTTTTTTTGTTGCGGGAATATATTTGTACCGGAGGTGCCACCGTAGCTGGATGCGTGAGGAGCTGAGGAAGCAGACGGTCCGCCGGCTCATACAAGGAGCCCAAAACCCTGCCTTCACAGCGGATTCATCGGTGTAAAGTCAAGTGAGTGATTAGTGGTAGTGATGATGATGAATAATTATTAAAACTCAATAATTAAAAGTGTTCATAAATGTGCGCATGACCCCGATCAGAACGTTATTTTGCCGCGTCAGTGAAATATGACTTTCCAGTTCTACGGAAACGTAATTTAGGGTTCCGCGTTAAAATAATAATGTTATATTACTTTTCTTTCTATTTCCTTAGATATTAGTTTTGTTGTAAGTAATAAGAAAATTTGATGATAAATAATAATAACTAAATGCTTATGTTTAAGTTAATATTAATAACACTAAATAAATGTATCGATGGGGTTTTACTTTTTATATCGATACATTAATTAATTATAAAATAAAATTAATAATATTATATTGTGTCTATGCTAAATGGAGGACAAATTATTAGAGATATACATTAAACTAGATGAAATTAAAGAATATGTTTGCAAATTGGGACCAAAAAGACGTACGGGACCCACATATGAATTAAAATTAAATGAAGCCAACTCGCTTAATAATAAGTTTGAGGAATGTGTGCAACTTTTGCCTTCGTCTGTCTCTAAAGAAATTTTAGGTATTTGTATAAATATAAGAAAAGTTTATTCTAAGATATTAAGTTATAAGATTCCCGAAAAAATGTCGGAAAATTTTTGCTTGAAAACGGCGGTAAGCCTGTTACCGAAAATGAACGGTGACGAGTCCGTCACTCGAGAGCTAATTGATGCTATAGAATTATATAGCTCTATGATTTCTAATGATGGTAAGCAGTTACTGATTAATTTTATTTTAAAAACACGTATTTCAGATAGCGCCAAAATGAGACTAAAGACGGAATATGCCGATATAAATTCTTTACTCAAAGATATGCGTTCTAGTTTACTGACAATTAAATCGGACACATCTCTGCAAGCCCAATTGCAAAGTGCTAGGCAAGGGAACAAGTCGATCAAAGAGTTTGGTGACGAAATTGAGCGACTTTTTGTTGACCTTACTATTTCTCAAGCAAACAATGATCCTGACGCGTACAAAATATTGCGGCCCGTAAATGAGAAAAATGCGATAAAACGTTTTTCTGACGGTTTGCAAAGCCAAAGGTTAGGGACAATTATTGCGGCCCGAAATTTTACACAGCTAAAGGATGCCATACGCGCAGCTGAAGACGAGACTAGTTCTCGCCCTGAGCAGATCGCATCCTACACGAAATCAAGGAATCATAATTCATTTAGAGGTCGTAATAATTATAATCGTTTTCAAAATAATTTTCAGAGACATAACATGCATAATAATAATTATTTTAATACAATTAAAAATAATAATTTTAAGCATAATACATTAAATAGCAATAATAATAGACCGCATTCGTCTTATCGAGGAAGGTACGGTCAGCAAAATCGCGGCCGTAGCTCGCAATATAATAATAGAAGGCATAATAACTCAAGGCCTATTAATTATTTTGTAGAAAATAATTCAAGTTTGGATTCCTCTTCAAATAATAAACAGAGTGAATCAAAATTTTTTCGTCAATAACCCTTCAATTTTGACATGCGATAGCATTAATTATGTTAAGTTAGCTGTAGGAATAAATAGTATAGAATATTTAGTTGATACAGGGGCCTCTTTATCTGCAATTAAGTTAGAATTTTTAAGGAAGATTAATAATAATTATACAATATATAATTGTGACGTTAGTGTCAATGGAATAGGTGGTAGTTTAAATGCTGAAGGTTTTGTTTATTTAGATTTGGAGTATAATAATTATATTTTTAGACATAAATTTTTTATATTTCGTAATTTACCATGTAGTGCTATGGGAATTTTAGGACAGGATTTTTTGAAAAAATATTCAGGTATTATTAATTACGGTAATAATACTCTTAGCTTAAGTTCAAGTTACCACGAAGGTGTAAATATACCTTTACAATTTTACGAATATTCTTGCTCTATGAAAATATCGCCGCGTTGCGAAATGATAAAGCATATTCCAGTTAAAGTGAATTATGATTGTGTGGTGTTACCTAAGCAATTAAAAGAGGGTATTTTTATGGCGAGTGTTGTAACTACTCCCAAAAATGGAAAAATTCCAATTCGTATTTTAAACACAACGGATGAGGAGGTTGATTTAAATTTATCGGATATTGATATTGATAGGTTAGATAATTATAATTATTGTAATTTCAGCGATTCTAATATATCTGTAGATCGTATTAAGAAATTATTTACGATGCTGAAACTCGATTATTTAAATGAAGAAGAGCAACTTGCCATAGAACAAATATGTGCAAAGTTTGCTGATGTCTTTTATTTACCTGGCGATAAATTAACGTGCACTAATGTATATAAACAAAAAATTACTTTAAAAGAAAACGTTGCTCCAGTTTATAGGAAGCAATATCGAATACCATTCGCTCAAAAGGAAGAAGTTAATAGGCAAGTAGGAGAAATGTTGAAAAATAATATTATCGAGGAGACTAGCAGCGACTGGTCTAGTCCTCTGATTCTAGTGCCGAAAAAAGTTGATAGATCTGGTGAGCGTAAGTGGCGTGTAGTAGTAGATTATAGGCAGTTGAATGAACGTATTACTGATGACAAGTTTCCGTTACCTAATATTAATGAAATTTTAGACTCTCTATCGGGTGCTATGTATTATAGTCACTGTGACCTTTCACAAGGTTATTATCAGTGTGAACTTGACGAAGACTCAAGAAAATATACAGCTTTTACTACTGACAAGGGACAATACCAAATGTGTCGTTTACCGATGGGATTAAAAATTAGTCCCGCAGCTTTTAGTAGATTAATGACCGTAGCGATGTCTGGTCTTAATTTCCAGAAATGTTTGATTTATCAAGACGATTTAGTTATTTGGGGTAGAAATATTCATGAACATAATGCTAATTTAATTTCTGTGTTTTCTAGGTTGAGAATTACGAATTTAAAACTTAATCCTGAAAAGTGTGAATTTTTAAAAAGACAAATATTGTATTTAGGACATGTCATATCTTCCGATGGTATTTTACCAGACCCGAATAAAACTAGTGTAATAAAAATTTTCCTAGACCATGTAATGTCGATGAGGTTAAGAGATTTGTAGCTTTTGCTAATTATTATTGTAAGTTTATTCGTAATTTTGCAGAAATAGCAATTCCGTTAAATAAATTATGTCGAAAAGGAATAGAATTTGAATGGTCAGAAGATTGCGAAAATTCATTCAAAATTTTAAAAAACTCTTTGTCCAATCCACCTGTATTAGATTACCCAGATTTATCGCAACAAAATAAGTTTATCCTACAAACAGATAGTTCAGGATTTGCAATAGGTAGTGTATTATGCAATTCGAACGGTAAACCGGTTGCATATGCTAGCAGAAGTTTGAATAAAAGTGAATTAAATTACCCAATTATAGAAAAAGAATTATTAGCAATAGTCTGGTCGATAAAATATTTCCGTCCTTATTTGTTTGGAAGAAAGTTTACAGTGAAAACGGACCACAAAGCATTAATTTATTTATTCAATATGAGAGATCCATCTAGCAGATTGACTAAATTTAGACTATGTTTAGAAGAATATGATTTTGACGTTGAGTATGTAAGAGGTAAGGAGAATGTAGCAGCAGATGCATTGTCCAGAGTGAATGTGTCAATAAAAGATTTGAAAGAGATGCATGAAAAAATTGTGTGTGTCATGACGAGAGCGCAAGCGAGACGTATGAATCAGAATGAAAGTAAGCCGAAATTAGACTCAGAGAATTCAAAGAGCGTTAGGCCTGATCAACCTAAACTCGTTGAAGTTCTCAAGAAACGTGACAATGACTACGAATTCGTAATTTTTTCGGATAAAGACGTACGAAAATATTTGAAAAGATATAAAGATGAGATTATTTACTCGAGTAAGAAAATTATATTATTTTTGAGAAAGTTGAATTTGCTATTCATAAGCCAAAGCTCTTTGTCGACAATATCACGAGATGAATTGTTGAAAGAATTGGTAAAGTTATGTGAAAATTATAACATAGATGAAGTAGTAATGATAAAGAATGATTTAAATAGGAATCTAGTTGAATGGCTAGCTAGTTATATGAAAAATAATAAAGTTTATAAAGGACCAAAATTTTGTATTCTCCGAGATGTATGTAGGATTGATGATAGTGATCAAAAAAAGGTGATACTGAATGAATTTCATTTATTACCTACAAGTGGTCACGCGGGTATACGAAGAATGGTGAATAATATAAAGAAGTATTATTATTGGTCAAGTATTGAAAATGATGTTAAAAATTATGTGGAAAAATGTAAGAAATGTCAATCACAGAAGTATACAAAGTTTATTAAAGAACCTTTAACATTAACTTCGACAGCGAAATCATCTTTCGAAAAAGTTTATTTAGATTTAGTAGCACCTCTTGACAGGGATGATGATAATAACACTTATATTTTAACTTTACAATGTGAATTAACTAAATACGTGGAAGCGTACCCATTGAAAAATAAGTCTACCAAAGAAGTAGCCAGAGCTTTTGCAGAAAATTTTATTTTACGTTACGGAATTCCATATGAAATTGCTACAGATAGAGGTACAGAATTTATATCGAGCACAATGCAAGAACTGTTAAATTTTTTAAATATTAAACAAATAATGTCTACTGCATACCATCATGAGAGCATAGGTGCGTTAGAAAATAGTCATAAAATGTTAGGCGCATACTTGCGAATACAAACTAATAATCAGCCATCTTCATGGGGCTCTTGGGTACAGTTTTGGTGTTTTTCATACAACACTACTGTGCACACTGAGACACAGTATACACCATTTGAGTTAGTATTCGGTCAAGTATGTCGCATACCGACTAGTTTAACAAACACTGTTGATATTTTATATAATCATGATAATTACCCTTTAGAATTTAAATTTAGATTACAAAGAGCACAGAACGATGCTAGAAATAATTTAATCAATTCGAAACTAAAACGTAAAATAAAATATGATGATCATATTAGTCCAATATTGTACAAACCTGGAGATAAACTTATGTTAAAGAATGAAACTGGTACTAAATTAAATACTTTGTATGACGGTCCATATGTTGTGGTTAGTGATAATAGACCAAATGTTACTATTATAAAAAATGGAAAAGAAGTTACTGTTCATAAAAATAGAACCAAACCTTGTTACGAATAATAATAATTATAAAAATTGTCTTTGTTAAATTTTGATGGAATATTGTGTTTAAAAAAAAAAAGTATGGATTATTTTTTTTATTTTTTTTGGGGGGAGATGTAGTGTGTAATCTCCTTTATAATATTACTGCTGAATGTAATGTGTTGTGTAATGTTAGCAATAGTAAGTAATAAGTATAATTGATGGCATTCAATAAATGGCATTCGCACGGACAACACACTTTTAATTGGACTCCCTCGCCCCGCACATCTCAGTACTATTATGTATTCTGTGGTAGCGGCTAATATAAACCGCGCGTTTGAATCGCCGTATATAAGGTCGTGTTCAAACCAAACTGACTATCAGCCGCCGAATGTGAGCAGGCTCACTGTGAGCCCCAGTGGCCAGTGTGAACGTGAAAATAAACGGTATCGAATGTCCGCGCCTACGCCTAGAAAAAATGAATATTATGTATGGAAATACAATAAACTGCGTAACGTTCGCTCACATTCGGGGGCTGACAGTCAGTTTGGTTTGAACACGGCCCTATATGCGGCGATTAAAATCATGCCATAATAAAAACTCAAAGGTGACTGACTGACATGGTGATCTATCAATGCACAGCCGAAACCACTGGACAGATCAGGCTGAAATTTGGCATGCAGGTAGATGTTATGACGTAGGCATACGCTAAGAAAGGATTTTGATTAATTATACCTCCAAGGGGTTAAAACAGGGGATGAAAGTTTGTATAATATAATAATACTTCTTCACGCGAGCGAAGCCGCGGGCAAAAGCTCGTCCAGCGTCCTCATGTCACATTGAGTGAGCGTAGAATTATTTAGCGATTCGAATCTTTATCATAGCACAATATTATGTTTGTGAAGACTTCACAAAATAGTCATAATATGGTCATAATATTAAGTCGATTTTCAGTTAGAGTTGAATACCGTCATATTGTATACTATTTTTTCGATATAATATTACCAAAAAGTAATACCACTAAAGCGAAGTAATATTATTATTTGCTTATATTATGCTTGTTTGTCTTAATATGAATCAAAGTTTATTCTTTATATTATACAAAGCTTGTTACAATTTTATTTAATTAGGTTGTAAAAAATTTAGTATCGTCTACGCAGGTTGGTGAAATAATAAATTTTTTAGACGTTTTTTATTCCTTCGGCAAATCTCTAGTCATACACGTTATCCCTCGGGATTTCAGAATACTTGCGCCTGCTTGTGAAGTAGCTTTTTGGATTTAATTTAGTTTTATTTGAATAAGATTATTCTTTTATTCAACCACTTTTAGTACAATAAGTTCTCTTATATTGAGCTTAAACTTAAACCCACTAATAAGCATCAATCTTATTAGTGGGTTTAAGTTAAGCTTTGACGACCTAGTCTGTGACTCAGTACAGTTAGTTGGTGGGCTGTAGGTAGCTCAAGCCGGGGGTCGTGGGTTCGAATCCCGCCATCAGAACAAATAAGTTTTCAAAGTTCCTGGATGTGTATTAAATATATGTATCATAATAAAATAAAGGTATAGTATAGTATTAAATATAATATTTCCGTTATCTGTTACCGGTAACACAAGTCCTTCAGGTACTTACCACGGGGCCAGAGTGACGTGGTGAAGCGTCCATAGATTTTAATCTATAATATATTTAATACTAAGTATACATAATATATTTAAGATTTTTATTATAATATGATACACATATTTAATACACATCCATGACCTAGGAACTTTTACTATAATCTAATGATTATTATTACTTTCTTTTTTTGGTTAATAAATATTAGAAACATTTAATAAATGCCCGCAATATGTGATCATTCCTTATAGATACACTAGCTGTCCCGGCAAACGTTTTTTTGCCATATTAAGTATATAAAGTATTTTTTTTAAATTTGGTCGAAGCGCTAACTGTCGGGCAGACTAAAATTAAAATCCGAATTCGAATATTATTTAAAATTTGACACTGCGATGGCAGCCGACTGTCGGATCCAATGTAAAACATTCCAAAATCAACAACTACTAATAAATTAAAAATTAATTAATCATTGTGAAATTGTGAATCTAAACCATTCCCAGATCCCCTTGAACACACACAAAAAATTTCATCAAAATTGGTCCAGTCGTTTAGGAGGAGTTCAGTCACATACACACGCACACAAGAAATATATATATTAAGATAAGTCAGAAGTAACTCTTTGAGCGCTGCTACTAAACACTATTCTATAATATTATGTATGGAACATAATTCTTTGAATACTGCCAAAAATACAAACAAATCTGTACTCGCGAAAACAAAAATACTTTACAAAGACACCAGACTTTCCCAATTTCCGACATATAAAGTATGGTTTACTTTATAGGAAATTGGTTACCTACGCTCCTCGAACTGTTTTCCGATGCAGCCTAACGTCTAAAGCCGCTATCCTCAACCAGCGGCCCGGAGGCTGCATGCGGCCGAATGCATAATATATTTGTGGCCCGCGTGATGTTAAACAATTATAAAATTCACGCCCACCGGCAAAATAACGTGAAGTCTACGTGATAGTCGTTAAATTTTTTCCACTTTTAAAACGTTAATTTTTAAGAATGTTATTTTTTAACGCGACACCCAAACAGAAATATGTTTGTGGCCCGCATGAAAAAAAGGTTGGGGACCACTGGTCTAAAGGAATAAATATCTAACATACAGTCGGTGTTTGCTGCGATAGGACTTAAATCTTGTTACGGCTGAATCGCAGGTAAATCTCCAGATCTCTGCATTGATTGCTACAGAATTTATGTTATTCAATTCTATTTTGAATATTTTATATGCGCATGTAAGGAACTTGGGCGGCTGAATCGATTCACTAGTTGTGACAGAAAAGGGAACGGTAAAGAAGAACGTTTTCATGCAAATAGATATTATGCAAATCGTCAAAAATAAAAATGTAACGAGCATTTTAAATTATCTTTCTTTAAAAACTTAAAACCTAATCACAAAAATTACATAGCCAAAGCTACAATTGAACATACATTAATAAAAAGCCGATATCGTTACTGCTTCTTTAGCTTCTGCCGGGGATGTAAGCCACTTTTACCAAGTGGATAAGCGTGATTTATTATTCGTATATTTACCTGAATATATAAGCCATGTGTGCCCGAATCTGTGGTTTTACATTTACACAGATTCGATGCAATCTTGGATTTTGGATCCGTCAGTCAGTCAAATGGTGTCGCTCTCTTAAAATATCAAGCGCGATCTGTTTGGTCAAAAACTATTAGATTGAAGATTGTAAAACGCACACGATAATATTATAATCACTTTGATAGGATTTAGACTTTCAAAGGTGTATCAATTTTGGATCAAAGAGTCAAAAGGTAAAAAAAAGAACTTACGTCCATACAGAAGCAAACGTCTAGAATATAATATGTTTGATGGGATCAAAAAAGAGATATTGGATTGAAATAGTCAAAAGGTAGAGAAATTATGAAATTTCATCTCTATAGAAGCAAACGCTTAGGTGATAATTAAACCCGCTGGTTTGTAAGCTGTCCAATTATAGGTTAACAATAAATATAATAATGATTATTACTAAATGCATATCATGAGAATATAGAAGATCTTTGATCTAGAATGTATCAATATTGGATCAAATAGTCAAAAGGTAAAGAAACGACGCTTAGGCGATATTGAAATACGATCGCGAGTTCCGCTCGTAAAGTCTAGATGTGCTCTTTCATTACATTCCAAGTATCTACTATCTTCGTCTTCAATTGGACCGTAATTTATCTTCTTTATTGACACATAAACCGCCTAGCTGTCATACGTGCCATATGGTTTGAATTTGGAAAAAAGTGAAGCAAAAATAGTGCTTATTCATCTAAATAGCAAAGGCTATAGTTTGCCACAGTATCCTTTTAATTTATATACCTGTCTAACTGAAGAATCATGATAATAATATTATGTGTAAAGTTTAGTAAAGAACGATTTCAATGGTCTTATATCAACTCCCAAGCGACCATGTGCGGCCGCGATAACAATAGATAAGCTATTGTGTCTGGTTTTTCCACGATCGAAGGAATCCCATCACTCACTTTATGATTGATATAGTTTATTGGATATATTATTTCGTCAATTATTTTTTCATAAATACGAAATAAGTAAACTAAAATCACAATTTCATTCGGAAAATCCCTTGGTTCGAGTTTGGGGTAATGCTCATAAGAATTATTTTCAGTCTCAATTTCGTAGGTGTCTCCAAAGCTAATAGTGTTCAGCGTCACGTAAGGCAAAAGGAATAAGAAGTGTCCGACGAAATGTGATTATCACGGCCCTTTCAAACGTCCAAAGTGTTGTCTTCGGACATTTTTGGTGTAACGTGAAAATTTTCGGAGCCACTGTTTGTTGGTGGAAGAGAGAGAATGGTCTAATTTTGTTCGAAAAATATATATTTCTGATGTTATTTAAGCTTTCTCATTTCATTCAAAAGTCATAAATATGTATACTAATATTTACGAAGATAAATAGAAAGAGAAATAATTTAATCAACAAAATATTAAGAAAATATAATATACGTCAAGTATCACAACATCCCCCTGAATATCAGTACACGCACAGTAGTATCATAAATACAGTACAGTACTAAATAACATAGAACCTAGTAACAATACGTAGCAATCAGATTTTGATGAAGTGAAGCTCCACATAGAAACACATGTCGGACATGGAGGTCAAACTGCCAAACATGTCCCCAGCGATAACGCTAACGACTTGTCTTGAACGTTCTCAGATCATCAATATCAAATTGCGCTTGCAAAGCATGTAGGCAATTCATTAAATTGCAATAGCCTTTGAGTACAGAGTAATACGTTCCTTGCAAGATTGGATCCATACAATTGGATTTGGGAAGGGATCCGTAATTACAACGTTTGTTCCGTTAAGGGCCTGAAAACGTCAACTCGCAAGATCGCTGTTTAGTTGGAAAAATCAATGTTTGGCTGATTGTAGTAATGTTAAGCTTACGAAAATAAAGACAGAATAGGCTACTTGACTTATTTTTTTTCTTCATTGTAATCGATTCTTAATCATTCATTTTCACCAAAAAAACTAATATTTTAATATTTTAAACAGTAGAAACCCATAAAAATTTTGATTGAAAAATATGCCTTTTATATGGCGCCGAAAACACTGTCCGCCATTGTACCGCCATAGTGTGACGTCATGTTTTTTGTAATTTATACTTTCTTTAGTGAAAAAAGTTTAATGTGCTAAGCGTACGAGTCTACCAGTGCCAAAAAAATAGAAAAGAATTTAGAAATCATTTGTAATGTTGAACACTTTTGTAGAAAAGTTTTGGCCATTTCATTTCCCAGCTACAATAAATGGAGATAATATATAAAACTGATGTTTTATTTGAATTATTCAAGAAAATATATTTTATAAATCTTTCTAGGCTTATTCATATTATTTATGTACAAATAAACTTACATATAACGAGCGCGATAAATAAAAGATATTAAATTACAAATAGGATGACGTCACATTCAAATCGGAGGTACCGCAAAAGCGTTTTTGTCAGTACAATTCCTATTTTCATAAAATCATATTTTCAAATCGAATTTATTTATCAATCATAAGCTTTTATTTGATGATAAGGGTGAAATACGGTTTCCTAGGCTAAGTTCTACTAGAAATATGCATTTTTTCAATGAAATTAAATATAGGTCAAGTAGCCTATTAAGTATTTGCTCTAAAGTCTACTCGTGAACAAAACTAGGGTAAAAATAAATTAAAACCGGCCAAGTGCGTGTCGGGCCACGCGCAATATAGGGTTCCGTAGTACCGCAAGTTTTAGATAATTTTTCTGGTCAATGAACGTACATTTAAAGCGTGTTTTACACTACTAACAACATCATCTCAGTTACTTTCAAAGGAATTTAAATGAAAAGGTCCTTTATACTTCGCCTAATACATTTTTTTTAGTTAATCAACTATTACTCAATAACTTATGAATTCTTCTTAGCCGTGATAGTTTTCCTTTTAAATTCTGCATATTTCCTACTCCCGTGAATTTTTTGACATTTCCAGAACCAACCGTTTAGCTGGTAGAAGGGGGGGGACACTGGACTTTAACGATTTTTTCCACTTTAAGACTTAATATTTCACAAACGGATCCCTAAATCGCAAAATGATCTATGAATACTCGCAATATTTTTAAGAAACCTATTCAACGACACCCCACAACGGCGTGGGCGCGAAAAAAAAATCATCCCCGCTTGATGTGTAGGGGAGTTTAATCTTGCCGTTTAATCTTGCCGCTCTCCGAAACTTCGATAGCGCGATGTAGGATTGTTAGGCGAATTGTGGGTACCGCCACAGGAGGTACCATAAAAAAAAATTTTTTACGATTTCATGTACCATTTAATTGCCATCACTAGTATGTGTATTCATGCCAAATTACATCTTTGTAGGTCCTATAGTCTCTGAGTAAAACCGCGGACAGACAGACAGACATACGGAAAACGGACGGACAGACCGAAACTATAAAGCGCATCACACACGGTGAAGATAATATAATATTTTATCTTAAGATGCCCAAATATAAAATATTATAGTATTATACTATCACCATATCTTAAGTCTTACCATATCTTAAGATACAAAATATAAAATATAAATTAACTTCGTCGTGTGTGATGGTTCATAGGATTTGTATGGTGAGCGATATTCTAAAATATGCTCTAAGATAATATATATTTTATATTATCTTCACCGTCTGTGATGCGCTTAAGGGTTCCTTGTTGACTACGGAACCCTAACTAGTTCAAATAATACAAAGACTGTTTCAGACGGCTAATGCGGGAGAATAATATCACAACATCAAAGGTAAGTATGAAATATGTGTATAAATTAATAGGATAAAGTAGCTGAGAATAGTACATTTTGCTAAAAGCAAAGTTAGACATACGTAACTTGTTCAATGTTGGAAATAACTATAGTTGTAAACTTTAAAGAGCTGCGCTAATAAGAGAAATCCTGTTATAAAATTCACGCATACTCTTTCGGTGTGAAACCATTTTAAAGTATGATGATAAAAATCATATTTGTGCTGTTCTATACTTTGGCGCCTCCGTGGTCTAGTGGTAGAAAGCGGGGCTCTTGACTGGGAGGTCGTGGGTTCGATTCCCGCGTTGGAAACATGTTATTTCCAAGTTTGGTTAGGATAATGCAGGCTGATCACCTGATTATCAGGCGGTTCCGGAGACTCGGAGAGCAGTGGCTGCTGAGGAGGTGGGAAGAGGATCTGGCGCAGACCCGGTACGGTAAGCGTACCGCTGAGTCTCTGCGTCCAGTTCTTGTGGCGTGGATGCACCGCAAGAAGAAACCCCTCACCTTCCGCCTTACACAGGTACTCACCGGGCACGGGTGCTTCGGTGAGTACCTGTGTAGGGTTGCCAGGAGAGAGCCAACGCCAGCCTGCCATGAATGTGGCGCTGCGGAGGACACGGCCCAGCATACCCTTGAGGTGTGCGATCGTTGGGCCGTGCAGCGCCGCGATCTCGTGGCGGTGCTAGGTGGAGACCTCTCACTCCCGAGCATGGTGCGCTGCATGCTCGAGAGTGACGAGGCTTGGCAGGCGGTGGTCTCTTTCTGCGAACTAGTTATGTCGCAGAAAGAGGCCACGGAGCGGGACAGAGAGAACGATCCCACCTCTCTGCCGCTCCGCCGGCGTAGGACGGGAGTGCGGAGGCGTCGCTACGCGAACCTCCTAACTTCTGTCTAACGGGGCTCCGGGTCAGGATGGGAACCTACCCGGCTTTGTCAGTCCCGGCGCCGAGGGGAATGCTTTAGTTCGCCTAAGCGTTCCCTCCCTTTGGTGGAAGTCCGGTCCGTAGACCGGCCAGTCGTGGTGGGAGTCCTGTGTTTGGTAGATCCGGGATTTCCCTCCGTTATACGGCTGAAGGCGAACCGCAGGTGGTTTTAGTGAGTAAGAGTCTCACATACCCCCGGGGTACCCAACCCGGGGCACCCATGATGGGTTTCCCCTGCGACATCAAAAAAAAAAAAAAAAAAGGCTGATCACCTGATTGTCTGACAAGTAAGATGATTCATGCGTCGGATGGGCATGTAAAAAGTCGGTCCTGCGCCTGATCTCTCGCCGGTCGTGTCGGTCTTCCGTCCCAGTGGGTTATGAGAGTAAAGGAATAGAGAGTGCTCTTGTGTACTGCGCACACACTTGGGCACTGTAAAATTACTCCTGCGTAGCTGGCCTGGTCCAATGAAACCGGCCACCGTCACTGAAACCGGTGTGGTAGCTATTATTATTATACTTTGCAATTCTGTGTTTAATTTCGTAATCCCAAGCAATTTCGAGGGATCAAATCCAGGGAACACAGACGAGCGCAGACGTGACGTATTACTTCATCAATGACTTACGAGGGTGTCGACGTGCACTTCCTACGAGGTGTTCGGAACAAGAAGTACATCAATTAATGCTAAGAAACTCCAAGACCACGACTCCCATATGGCAAACTTGCCTTAACAAATTCCATCCGAACAATCCCAAAGCGCTAACTTCGAGATCGATTTACCTGTTAACATATTTGAAACTTCACACAACATAGTATTACTGCGAGCGAATTTAGACGGTAAATAGTTTGTGGAGAGTCGAAACTTGTTTGCAGAATTTAATACACGGTCCGTCCTATCCGTATTCATTTTAAACATGCATGCATGTTTCTATTCTATGCTAGAGAGCAGCTGCATTTTCTAAGCAGCGATGTAAATAACAAGCCAGCGTGAATTTGTGACATCCACTTAAATGCATGTGCTACCGCTAAATGTAATTGTTCTGTTGTTCGCTCTTCTCTTACATCGTGCATTGTAATTATACTTTCATCCTAATTAGCCCTGCGAGGCTTAGCACCTAATTTGGCTATTTTCATGAAGTTTTTTACGAATCTAAAATACTTTAAGAGTATTTCTTTAATTATTTTAACACAGCTAATATAATATAATACAGCCAATTAAGTAAAATTAAGTACAAGTATTTTATTGTGGTATAGGAAAAAAACTATTTTCATAATTGCTGGTTATAAGTAGCTTATTGATTTTGTATTATAAACAACTTAGATTCAGTTGTGAGTTGTCTCGATATCAATTATGTATCCCTAGTTGTCTTGAAATTATAAAATTCTTAATTTAAAACAAAAAATGCTTCAAAAATATAAAGCTGACTTTGAAACCTCTTCTAATATTTAAAGGACGGTAGGATATCGTGGTATAAGGATACATAGAGGTTACATTTTAAATTCAGCGCTTTCAACAGTTCAGGTGTTAAATCTTGAGACGCGAAGACGTCGTACCCGCATAAGTAGCTCATCTCTTTGCAAAGGAATTGGCGATAATTTTACATTCGTTGAAATTTTAAGCGCTTTAAGTGGAATCAAAGAGTATTTTACTATCGAATTTAGTTTAAGTTCTAATGCGACTAAATTCATGGCGATTTTAGATCGAATTTAATACAGTTTAAGATTGAATTTCAATTTGTGTGATTTTACGGGTTTTAGACTTTCTACCCTTGCTAATATTATAAATTTGAAAGTGACTATGTGTTTATTACCTCTTCACGCTAAAGCTGTTGAACTTATGATGACATTCAGTATAAGAAGAAAGAAGAAGAAACTAATTTAATTTTGACGACCTCTGTGGTTCAGTGGGTGGGCTGTCGGTAGCTCAAGCCGGGGGTCGCGGGTTCGAATCCCGCCGACGGAACACAAAATTTCAAAGTTCCTGGGTCATGGATGTGTATTAAATATGTGTATCATATAATAAAAATCTTAAATATATGTATAGTATAAAAGTATTAAATATATTTCCGTTGTCTGGTACCCGTAACACAAGTCCTTCAGGTACTTACCACGGGGCCAGACTGACGTGGTGTGAAGCGTCCATAGATATTATTATTATATTATATTAATTTAAGGTGCTCCTTCACCGGAGTATTCGCATGTAATTTAACGTTACATAGTCGATTCGAGAGCATTACAATGCGTACCTTGTAATGAAACATGAGTGTGTACTGTGTAATAATCTTGACACAACTTGTAATATCAACTAGCTATGGAATGCTCAAAGTCGAATCTTATATTACACGCGAATGCTCGTCAGTCAGGGGGAAAGTATTGTAATGTAATGCTCAAAGTCTATTTAATGTTACATTACACGTGTAATGTAATGATCAAAAACGAATCTATAATGTCACATTACAATAGAATACTCGTGGCGAGAGAGCACCTTAAAGGCCCGGAAAAAAGTATACCTAGTTATACAAAAATATACGATTTGCGCTGGATAAATAATTTTCTGCGCAACGGAGTTGTGGCAACATTAATAAACTGCAATATAATTCCTTCTTCTATGATCCTCATTTAACATTTTTATTTCACAATCTTTATAGCAAGTTTGAGACATAATTATTAAATGTTACGTTGGTGTTATGTTGGTGCACTAAATAATTATAAAACATCCAAGGTGATGGTACCATTAAAGTTTTAGAGCATTCGCAATGCAAGTAAGAATGCCTCGCTTAATAATGCAACAATGTACTCGCTGCATCAGCTCAAAAATGCCCCAGGAGGATCCAAATTGTTGCATCTACATTGTAAATTGAGTAGCAATAAAATACTAACGTAAAAATATATGGCGCGAATAATACTACGAAAATATACTTTGCAAGTCGTTTGTGTGAAAATAAGAGCTGTAACTGAAATCAAAGGATCATCCCAAGTGGATTTTGATACTCTAAAAAGTATTGGTGGTGAATTTGTGACAAACTAAGCACTAATTGCGTTGTAGTTTTCAATTTTCGTTATTGATCTGGTTCTTCTCCTAGTTAACTGGGATCAAATGTTGCTAGGGGAAACTCAAGTTCTTCAATGGGAATATAATTACTGTCTCCAATGATAGACTCAATTAACAATTTAAGCGGTAACAGTGGATCTAATCTAGTAATTAAATCGCCTATCGATTCGGCTTGTTCACTGACACCTTCACTAGTAATAATCGGTAGTTAATTTTGTAGATAAACGTAACAGTATTATCAAATTGGGTCTGAATTTACTTCTATGGTCTTCAAATTGTCTCGATAAAGACCTAAGACTTTGTTTGTTGTTATAATATAATTATTTTACACATAACACAATATATATGTCATATTTTGTTATTGATAATAGTAATAATTTTACCTAATATGTACTTTACTTTTTTATCGTTTTTATTCAAAGTAATCACTATTATATTCTCATTAATTACCCGATTCATAATGAACTAACATTACTTTTAGGAGTAGGTACTAGTTTTTAAGATGCAAGTTCACGTTCCGAAACTATTTAAACAATTGAACTTTAAATATTTCCGTTCGCTCGCTACCTCTAACTAGTAAATCAAATAGATTTATCTAGAATGTTCTTGCAAGTTGAAAGTCTGCGGGGCTTAAGTGACCCTAAATTTGAGTTACGTTCCTTAGGAACTGTCGACGACAGAATTCGAAATTTCCACTCTTTGCTGATGCCCCGGGCAGCCGGTACCTTGTAAATTCTAAATGAAACTTTTATTTTTCCGTTATTCTTGCTAAAATGAAAAAGTTTTTCTTAGATATTATTGTTGGGTATTGCTGACTAGTGACTGGTACTGCCAAGCTGGTCATCAATTTTTTTTGCAATAATATTTTAAGTATTTTCGTGGTTCTATACATACACTTTATTAAGCCTTCAACATCATTTAAAGGCTTAAGTTTAAGTTTGTTACTATCTTTAAAAAAATATTGAATACGGCTAGTATTTATTTCAGAGAAACAAAAAAATTAAATGTACTAAAACTACAAAAGTTAAATAATTTTAAAATAATTACTCCCAACAATCTCGTTATGGAAGTACTCCACAAACATTTATTTAAATTTATATTTTTTATTCCTTGCCCTGGCATTTTGCCAATTTGTAGCACCACAGTATCTACATGACTTACCAAACCTGTACCTTCGCAATTCGTGAAGTAAGAAGTTTCTTCTTTAATTCAATTAAAATAATATTTTTTTAGCTACCTACTGATATATTTTCAGAAAACATTTTTGAAGGACAGGCAGCAAATCTTTAATTTCATTTCTCACACAAATCATTATGATTTGTGTGAGAAATGAAATTAAATAAAAACTATTTGGAACTTTGATCAAAAGAATTACTTACTTTCTGAATTTAATGTAAGGTAAGGATAGTATATTGTAAGGTAATTATTGTTATTTGAATGCTACAGAAACTTGTAATGTATGGTCATTGAACAATCTATACATATAAAAGAAAGTTGTGTTAGTTACACCACTTATAACTCAAGAACGGATGAACCGATTTGGCTGAAAATTGGTGGAGAGGTAGCTTAGAACCAGGAATAGGACATAGGATACATTTTGTCCCGGAAAAATGTACGGTTACAACACAATATACTTTTATGATTTGCGCGTAAACTATTAAATCGATTTTGATGAATTTTGGTATGGAGATACTTTGAGTCTCGGGAAAGGACGAGGGATACTTTTGATCCCGAAAAATGTACGGTTACCGCACAATAAACTTATGATTTTCGCCTAAACTGTTCAGTATATTTTTATGAAATTCGGTATGGAGATACTTTGAGTCTCGGGAAAGGACAAGGGATACTTTTTGTCCTGGAAAATGTACGGTTCCTGCACAATAAACTTATGATTTTCGCTCAAACTATTCTACTTTGATGAAATTTGGCATGAAGATACTAATTTTAATCTATTGTTTCCTTAATTATACCAATTCGAATTAAATAATCATCGTTAAGACAGGTCAACGTCTGTCGGGTCAGCTAGTAAACAATAATAATCACACAATACAATAAATAATATTTTTTGCTACGATTCCTTTGCATTGAAAGAAAAACTCTGGCAAACTTTCAAAAGTGCCACAAGTATTTCTATCGTTCACGACGAACCACGACTGAAATTAATAAGACAAGAAATCCAATTTTATATCATTCATAACTTTGAAAAGTGGCGCGCCTGTGTCGACCGACCTAAAGGAAATCGTTGCAATAAATTTTAAATCCTAATATCAGTTGCTTTATCTTGCGATATTCAAATTGATGAGTGCGGGTTTATCTGCCGGCTGGGGCTGATATCGAATTGTTCTTATTGATTTCTTTTATATTATCCACGTTGGCCATGTTTTTTGTTACCATTTGAGTCGTCTATAGGCTTTTTGCACATAATAATATATCCTTTTTTGTCTCTTTTAGTCAAATTTTATTCGTCCCTAAATAAGTCAAGTGCTACGAATAACAAAAAGTGTAAAGGAAATGTTCTCAAATCAAATTTTTAGGGTTCCGTACCCAAAGGGTAAAAACGGGACCCCATTACTAAGACTTCGTTGTCTGTCCGTCTGTCCGCCTGTCTGTCACCAGGCTGTAACTCAAGAACGGTAATAGCTAGAGAGTTGAAATTTTTACAGATTATGTATATCTGTTGCCGCTATAACAACAAATACTAAAAACAAAATGAAATGAATATTTAAGGGGGCCTCCCATACAACAAACGTGATTTTTTGGCCTTTTTTGTTCTATATCAATAATGGCAACAGGTAGGTACTTGACTTTTTCACAAAATCATTAGTTATGTGTGCTTTAATATGTAATAATAATATTAAAATAAAATAAAAAAATAAGGGGAGCTCCCATACAAAAAACACAATTTTTGGACAAATTTTGCTCTATAATGGCACGGAACCCTTCGTGCGCGAGTCCGACTCGATTTTTGATTATGATGTTGTCCATGTTGGTCATCAAAGTAATTGACTCATAGGCAGGATGGCAGACCCATAAATGGCTGGTTTTCACGTATTAAGTTGATAAGTAGTTAACTAAATTTTAACTTAAGTTTTTTTACGGTGCGTCCACATTTGTATCATTTGCGCGATCAGATCTGCGTCGCGATCATCGCGCCGTATCAAGTATGCGTGTCATAGTTTGGACGCCTATTAGATCATTCTGCCGATCATGCGCGTATTTGATACGGCATGTATTAGATATGCGGTTAGTAGCGATCGGGGCGTATCATGATACGCGTATCATTTTGACACGCTTCGATGATACGCGACGAACATCTGATCGGGGATCTGATCGCGCAAATGATACAAATGTGGACGCACCCTTAAGTGATTATTTGCATGTACACAAAATTTAGTAGCAAGTAGCATGTTCAAATTTAGTTAGTTTAGTTAAGTAAGTAAGTATAAAGTCATAACTTAAAATTTAGTTGACTACATATCTACTTAATACGTGTAAACCAGCCAGTGATTTGATCTAGGTATGACAAACAACTCTTGGTCGTAATCAGTCAGCTGTGCTTGACGTAACCTAACCTAACCAAAACAAGTAGTCCGCCACCTGCATATTAATATATTTCTTCAAAAGTACAATTAAAAAAACTAGGCCTTTGCATCCATTGTGGATGATTTATACAGCATTTTTCAGAGCGAAGTAACCACTCTTCAAATACTGTAGTGCCTGGGACAAGATTTTAAATGCCTGTATGGTTGCCCAAGCGCATACGGCCTTCTCGCAACATAGTCGGCCTAGTCCAGAGGAAAGAACTAGTCAATACGTCTGGGACCAACCATGTGCGGGTTTCCTCACGATGTTTTCCTTCACCGTACGAGCGTCCGTATTATGTACTTGAGATCAGAAAATGTCTCATTGGTACACGCCTCCACCCGGGATCGAACCTGCACCCTCTGCGAGTGCGAACCAAAGGTCTACCCAATAGGCCACGGACGCTCTTAAAAGTACAATTACACACGTTATAATATTATGGCTTATTTAAAACTGCACATTCAAGTTGAAAATAGAAGACTAGATGATGCCCGCAACTCCGTTGCGCCAAAACTCGTTAATCGCGCGGGGACCGTAAATTTTCTCGGAACAAAAAGTATCCTATCGATCTTTGATCTTAACCAAAAGCCCGAGAAGCGATAGGACTGAAAGTATCTCCATACCAAATTTCAGCAAAATCGGTTCAGCGGTTTGGGCGATAAGAGGTAACAGACAGACAGACAGACACACTTTCGCATTTATAATATTAGTATCGATGTGCGAAGCTTCGAATATTTGAGACACACGCGACAAACGAAAAAGGATAATAATTCTTACATTAAATTGTTTGTATGAAATTTATAATACGGTCCACATCCTAAACCGTCTTTGGACATAAATGTGCAATTTCAAGAAATTTGTTGGTAGCGCAATTCGTTCTCTAAGGCTAATGGTGTAGATATTTGTGACAGGCGAGCTGGTTTAAAACGTTTAGACATTACTTTTGGAGTGCCGAAATAGAAAACAAACAATTTCAAGGATCTTAAAATTTTAACACCACTGAAAAATTTTATATTATGGTACAGAAATGGCCAGTCTTAATAGCATTCATGACGACCTCTGTGGCTCAGTTGGTGGGCTGTCGGTAGCTCAAGCTGGGGGTCGCGGATTCGAATCCCGCCGACGGAACAAAAAGTTTTCAAAGTTCCTGGGTCATGGGTGTGTATTAAATATGTGTATCATATAATAAGAATCTTAAATATATTATGTACAGTATAAAAGTATTAAATATATTATTTCCGTTGTCTGGTACCCGTAACACAAGTCCTTGAGGTACTTAGCACGGGGCCAGACTGACGTGGTGTGAAGCGTCCATAGATATTATTATTCAATGTAATAATATTATAAAGCCTAAAGGTCACACAGAAAATCAGGGATGTTATTTTAATGTTTGGGTAAAAGTAAATATATCCTTTTTTTTATAACATTGTTGATAAAACTTATAACAACGAACCTGATAAAAATACTTTGCTGCATACCATCATAAAAATTTAAAACTTTTAGTTACGAGAATAATAGTGCGGGCATAATAAACTAAAAGTTAGCCAAAAAGCAATTATTGTGCCCGAGCAACAAAGAGATTAGAACAAGCGCAAAACTATTATTATTTATAAATCCATAAACAAAACCAGTCGGATTTCAATTTCAGTTCTATCCCCAGTGGTTTAGTTAAATGAGTTTTGCAGCACACCGATAGTTGAGAGTTAGATGGATTTTCTACGCGAATTCAATTGCAGCAAACGATTGTGATTATTATTTTATGTTTATCCATCCATCCATCCAGAGAAAGTGAGGCTTTTTGTCTCTTAAAGCCTGATTACACCTAACGAGTAAATTGGCATCTCATAGAAAACAAGCAATGGAACAGCAAAAAATGGAAAGGGCGTAAGCGACAAAATGGTTTTTGTCGCGTTATTTAAAAACCATAAATATATTTCATATTATAAGCTATGGGCAAATAAAAGTGTATGCATGAACCAATCTATGTACAAATTTTGGAAGCTTAAATCACTCTCCTCTGTTGGCAAAATAGGAATCCCTTTTTTACAGAGGTCTTTTTGATTGATTATTCTGTGTTATAAAAGTTGACCAATCGTGTTTTGCTATTGGTAATTCAAAGACAAAGACATAATGAATACTGACAATGAACTTTAATTTCTTAGCTTTAGTCATTGCTGAGAAAAATCGATATCGCTACAGGCAAATTATCAAGGCGTCGCCTTAACCGATTTTATGAATATGCATAAAATGCTGTTAGTTAAGGATAGTTTTTATTACGATACAAAAAGGTTCACGACGTTTATTTCTATTCAAAGTTTTGGGTAACATCTTATATATAAAAATGGATTTTCAAATGTGTTAGTCACGCTAAAACTCGAAAACGGCTGAACGAGTTGGGCTGATTTTAGTGTCAAAATATTCGCAGAAGTCCAGGAAAGGTTTTAAAGTGACACGAAGTTCACCGGGACAGCTATCTTATATATAAAATTCTCGTGTCACAATGTTAGTCCACGAACTCCTCCGAAACGGGTTTACTGATTTTTACCAAATTTTATATGCTTATTCAGTAGGTCTGAGAATCGGCTACTCGGTACTTTATATATTGATAAGTGCATTTGTTGAATAAATAATAGTAAATTATTACAACCTGAGACTGACGGCGACCATTGTTTGTGCGACGGGATAGCGATCGACGTTGCCATGGTGACATACTTATTTAGTCACTTCAATAAAATAATATGGCAGATATATTATGGCAAAGCAACGTTTGCCGGGACAGCTAGTAATATTATAATATTATGTACTCCTGTTGTTTCTGATATCTATGATGTACTCTAATGGTAAAATCTAAAACAACCTAATGCACATATTATAAACTAAAAGCTCAACGGGAACTCCATATCAAATTATCTAAAAGAACAAAGAAACTGTTGTTACAATAACTTTTTACAGCTCCAGCGTTTGTAAACAAAACAAGTCGCAAATGCGTTTTATCTAGACGACCAGATAAAGTGAGGCCACATTGCTACGAGACGTTGCGGTGCGTTGTGTCGTCGGAACGCAACAAGACTTGGTATGGCAAATAGCTGCTGTCTGGCAGCCGCGTAAGATCGTGAAAATGCGCTACTGACCCTCTATCCTATCCTTATTTCTATCAACACATCCCATCCGACGATGCAACGCATCAATGTATCATTATAATTAGGCGCAGCGCAGACGACAGACTATCCGTGACGCACTTTTTGTCTGTGGAAATAGAACCTATGCAAATATAATATGTGGATATTTTTGCGCGTCCTGTGCGTTACTGCATATAATTGCATACTATAAGTTCCATTTCCCACAGACTATAAAGTGCGTCACGGATAGTCTGTCGTCTGCGCTGCGCCTTATTATCATACTTAAACATAATGCATTATCCCCTCTTTTAGCTTATGATGAAAAATACTAGGAATTACAAACGTAATACGATACCTAGAATCGATGCAGATTATAATATATAATGTGCTCTAGGCTTCATAATTATTAAGTGGAATTGCTATACATCAAGACCAAACATAGAGATAATCTAAAATAGCACCGCGGCCGACAATGGCGTCAGAGCGTCTACGCACCGCACCGCAACGAGAAACGTGGCTTCGCTCTAATATCTGAAAACACTCAAATAGTTTCTTGAACGACGCGGTTAGAACGATTACAAAATATTTCGAATATAAACTGCATGCGGTTGGATTTCCTATAACCATTCAAATGTAATAGCAGTGGAGCTCAACTAGTGCGATAAAAACGATCTTTAGTCCATTGTACTTGAGATAGGACGGAGAAATTCTATTTCAACGCTTAAAAGGCAAATTTTGCAAGCATTGGCCCAAAGAATGTATTTTATTGTAATCACTTTTACGTAACTGCTATCTGTTAGTGATATTTTAATATCCAAGGGGATCCGACCTTTCTAGATGAGGTAAATATCCTTATTGATTATTATCAGCAGACTTTTACCTATTTTTACCAATTATTTTTTTGCTTTTCTTTTATATGTGAGAAATTTTATTAAAGTGACTCATACCTACTTTTAAATGTTGTAATTTTACAATATTTCAGCGCTAACGTGTTTATGTTTTTAACAAACGAAAAGTTAAATAGAGACAGATCAAAAAAAAAAAATGTAAGACCACTAAACGTAGAATTGTTACTGAGAGGCCAATTCTGTTTTTTTTTTGTATAGTAAGATAGAAGGATAACGGTATCGAAAATACTTTTATCTTGTCTATGTCTTAATTCAACACTTGCGGATTTTGTTGCGGAGTACTTTATTATTCTCTACGTTTCTTCAGCTTTTGCAGCTAACTTAACTAACCTAAAATATATAACGATACAGAGTTAAGTTAAAGTTTGTAATATAACGTTACACAGTCAAGCATTACATTAGTGAGGGAAGAGAACCGAGGATTACAATGCGCACCTTGTAATGATACAATGTGTAAATATCTTGATACAACTTGTAACAATAATGCTACGTGACAGTGAAGTCAACTTGCTAAGGAATGCTCAAAGTCGAATCTATAATGTTACATTGCACGCGAATGCTCTCGGGAGCACATTACTAATAATTCTACCATCTTGCTCAGAAATCAAACTGGTACTCACAACGTCGATGAGTTGACTCAGCCGCAGTCCCATTTTGACGGTGAGCCGGTCCGAGTTGTTGCCCACTGGCCGGATCAGTCTGTTGTAGTTCGACAGGAGATCGTCGTACAGCCGCTTCGCTTCAGGGTTGGCGACGCTCAAGCGGCCCCACACGCACAGGACTCCGACCACAAACGCCAACACCATCTTAGGCTAACACCACCCCTGGAAAGAAAAATTGGAGTTAAGAAAGAAGTACCCATCCATACTAATAATAATTATTATAAACGCGAAAGTGTGTCTGTCTGTCTATCTGTCTGTTACCTTTTCACGCTTAACCCGCTGAACCGATTTTGCTTAAGTAAATTTTAAAAATGTCTGTCCGTCTGTCTGTCTGTCTGTCTGTCTGCTACCTCTTCAAGCTCAAACCGTTGACCCGATTTCGCTTAAATTTGGTATGGAGATGCTTTGAGTCCCGGGAAAGGACATAGGATACTTTTTATCTCGAAAAGATGCATTGGGTTCCCGTACGATAAACGAATTTTGGCGCTATGGAGTTGCGGGCGACATCTTGTCGTAGTGTGTTGTTGTGCAACTAGTGCGACAAAAATAAATAAACTTGTCTCAAATGTCAATTTGAGTGCGACAAGTAAACTCGTCGCACTCAAATTGATATGATGGGTAAACAGCGTCTTTTCGACCCAAACAGCGAGTGCAAAAATACCACTTATCTCGCATGAGTAATAAAAAAACAAAGAAGAAGATAGAAGGAAGAGTAAATAAAATAAAATAATATATATATGACCAGGTCAGGACATATATACATATATATATATATGTCGGTGTTTCTTTTGTTGCTCTGGTGCAGGAGTCAGGATTGTCTGTTGGCTGACTGAAACTGAATGAGATAAGATGAAGCAATTTCAACACTGCTACTACTAGGCGGAGCTTTGTAAATCAGGTGTTTCGTTATTAAACATACGTCTTTAAGAGTACTCATTAGACAAATGCCATCAAAATACTCAGAGAAGAGCTGTACAGCCCCCTCCTGGAGCACTGGGTCCATGCACACGCGCATGTATCCGGTACGCCAGAGGGTGGCAAATAATATTTAAATTAATTATCTTCTAGTTTAAGAATTTTTCTTTGGGTTATTACCTAAAATCAACGTATTTTATTTATTAAAAATTAAATTCTGCATAATTTATGGTACATCTCAATAAAACATTTGAATTTGGCTCCTAAATAATTTAGTCATACTACTCTTGCCGATAAAATTATACTTTGTTACAAAAAATTTGCTTCAAAACAAAACATTTTTAAGTTATCCAGTGTGTATTGCGGAGGCGATTGTTTACCTGAAAAAGTAACCGATGTCTATAAAATGCGGTATTTCTCCATTATTCTCAAAGTCGATTCATAATACTTTATTGAATAGTTAATGGAATCAGGCATTACTTTGCGGAAATTCATAGCTTAAAATTTAGTTTGTTATTATTTTTAGCAATATTCCGCGAAATAAACTTCCACCTTTAAGTAAATGAGTGAGTGCACGCATAGGCATGCGTACAGCACCTCCCTCCTCCCACATGCATGCGTGCACTCACTCTGCACTCATTTACCTAAAGGTGGAAGTTTATTTCGCGGAATATTGCTAAAAATAATAAAAAACTAAATTTTTTTTATACTTTATTGATTTACTCCGTAGCACTTTAAAGGCTTAAAAAGTAGATAATTCAATGACTTGAATTGCTTTTACTAAAATGAGACTTTACAAATTGTTAAGAGGCATTACGGCGGGTGTTCGCAGAATGTAATTCAGCGTCTTTCATCATAAATTAAGTTACGCCAAGGTAAAATACGAGCTGGGGTAAGATGCGAATTCCGTAATTTAAATACTAGAGATTTTCAACGTTCTGCGACCGTTAAATTGCAAGAAAACCATAAGAAATGACGGAAGTCTTAATATTGAAGACGAAAGAAGCAGCGAAGCTAAAATAGCTGGTGGTTAAGTTAAATTAGCAGAGTACAAACAATTAAATAGCTTGTTGTAAGTCTGTCAACTCTTCCAAATGTTATGTTTTTGTAGTATTATTGTTAGACAGTATCACGTATTAACAGAAGAATAATAAAAATATCAGGAAATGTGTCAATACAAAAAGTTAAATTAGCAAAGAGTATAAACAATTAAATAACTTATTGTAAGTCTGTCAACTCTTCCAAATGTTATGTTTTAGTAGTATTATTGTTAGACAGTATCACGTATTAGCAAAATAATAATAAAAATATCAGGAAATGTGATACAAAAAGTTTAATTAGGAAAGAGTGGTGTAAACAATGAAAGAACCTAAAAGTTTGTTTCTTCAACTCTTTCGAATGTTATTTTAGTAGTAGGTCTTATTGTTAGACAATAATATCACGTATTAACAGAAGAATAATAAAAATATTAGGAGGCTAATAAAAGAAATAGTTTCTTATTAATACATCCTGACGATAAAACTTCCACAATAAGAGTTATTGCCTTTGTAAGTTCATCAAAGGTTCGTAAGTATACTAAGTTTTTACCTTATACATTATTGTTATTATTATTAAGATTTATTATAAGTTTCCTCAGTACGACAAAGTTTTTCTAAATTTGCATATTGACATAATAAGACGGCGTAAAAAGCCAATTTAAGGGTTTTATAATTAATAATTTTTACATTTGTTAATAAGCCACGAATTGTTTCATTAAAAAAAATTGATACTTACTACATTATATTTGCAAAGGTCTGTACTAGCGAAAACAGGATATTTTAAAATTTTGTCGGTAGAAGAAATTCTCATTAAAATGCATCTAATTTTTATATTTTTTAATACTTACCTAATTATTATGTTGCCAAAACTCTGCATTCGACTGAGTCGTAAATTATGTAAAATGTTATCCCGAGGGGTAAATTAGCATATTTTATAGCTAGTGAAGAAATAAGGAGGATGTTTTGTTTTTGTTTTTTGTCTTTGCTTTATTCGTATCGTTAGTGGAAGAGCCACATAACTAACATTTTATAACATAAGGACAATACTCATTTTTTCCCTATAATTTGAGCAAACTTTGTTTTTACTCTACTTCGTTATCTGGCTGGCTACACATAAAATCCAAAGTTTTTATATTCAAATAAAATTCCTTTTACCCGAAAAACGGCTATTTTGTGACTGTTACTTACCTGGTTCTTTCTTTCACTCACGTCTTTAATTGTGATGATAGTAATGAATAATGATAGTCTAGACTCTAGAATCTAGATGAACAAGGTATTATTTTACCACGCTAAGACTAATAGGAGAAATGAGAATGTGGAAAAAATGGGGGAAATTATTTGAAAGGGCTTATCTCGCGAACTACTGGAGCAATTTTTATGCTATTTCGCACAGATAAGAAGTAGACCACGTAAAGGATCATAGGCTATCGATTTTAATCATATTTTATACCTGTGCGACGCCGCGCCGGGGCGGGTCGCTAGTTCTGATATATTTAATGAATACGTAATCCATCGAAAGTAGGTTAAATTTATAAAATATAGTATAATAAAAAGCATAAAAAGCCGTTTTGTTACAAAACTCAATGATGCTTGTTACGTTTGAATAAAAATGGAATAAAAGAAAATTCACGAGAGTGAACTAATATTATGTTTTAACTGAAAAATGAATGCGGAAAATATCCCCAGATCCATCATTTAGGTACAGCACGGAGTTAATTCAATGCACGCAAATTTCGACTTTATCGCCGATAAAATAGGTCCTCGTTTGCTATCATTAAGTTCCTAGAGAATTAAATTGATGTTGTCTCAAACACAAATGACTTCCAGCTTTAATCCGTCGTGATACGGTCGGATTTCGCAAGTTTAATGGAAGGAGAGATTACTTGGGATCCTGATTTTAAAGTCTTTTATTTTTTAAGAGAGAACTAAAACTGAAGTCTATTTGGATCGTGGTTTGTGGTTTTCACATACTTTCCTGTATGTTTCATTTTTTACCTTCGTTTGCATTAAAAGCTTTCAAGCAGGTCCCTGTTGTAGGAATTCTAATTAAAATGTATTTAAGACTCAACCGCAAGGCACAAGCTTAGCTTTATCTTTAATTCTTACCGTCAATAAAATGTATCAATTTATTTTGTTACTGTTTTTATTGCACGTCTGTTAAAGATGACTTATTATTTTGTATTATTTCAAAGATAATTTAATATGCTGTTATATTTTATGTATGGAAACTCAACTAAATTCTGGTACAGCTATTGCATTATCAGCATGAAGTGTATCCACAACCTGTACATTTTGTGGTACACTTTACGGAAAATCTATCACGATTTGTACTTTAACATAGTAATTTTTATTTACATGTAAGATGTGTTATCATCAGTCAGTCAAGGTATGACGACGTGAGCCCTCACAAAGTTCAGCTTTTAGCTTGTAATATAATATTGCATATATCTTTTTATATTTATCAAACTAAGAGCTATCGTAAAAATAAAGTCAATCACTACTTGTTTCTTTTACGCTCGCGATGGTATTTGGCTATCTAAATCAACAGATGCGCGACAGAAATGTGATAGCGATATTTCTCTGAGTAATTAAAAGAAACAAAATAGAACAATGACCGATTTTCGACTTGTTCTGTGACCAGACTGTTCACTTAATTATGCTCGGAAAAACAAAAGAAGTCATATTTCAAGTCTGAAAAAGTCCAGTCACCCGGTCTCGTAAATCTTAGTTAATTATTGTTAATGACTCCTTACTAGCGACAAGAACAAAGTCTAGAATAAAATAAAAGCCGCTTAAAGATTAAATATTATGAACTAGCGACCCGCCCCGGCATGACATGGGTATAAAATATATAGCCGCTGCAAAAATGATTAAAATCGATAAATTATGATCCTTCACGTGGTCTACTTCTTATATTCTGTGCCAAAAAACATAAAAATTGCTCCAGTAGTTCGCGAGATAAGCCCTATCAATTAATTTCCCCCGTTTTTTCCACATTCTCCCAGTCTTAGCGTGATAAAATATAGCCTTCCTCGATAAATGGGCTATCTAAAACTGAAATAATCATCAAAATCCGTTGCGTAGTTTTAAAGATTAAAGGGAACAAAGGAACATGAGGGGAAAAAAGCGACTTTGTTTTATAAAATGTACTAGCGACCCGCCCCAGCGTCGCACGGGTATAAAATAGATAGCCACTGAAAAAAATATTAAAATCGATAATCTATCACGATCCTTCATGTGGTCTACTTCTTATCTGTGCCGAATAACATAAAAATTGCTCTAGTAGTTCGCGAGATAAACCCTTTCAAATAATTTCCCCCGTTTATTCCACCTATTAGTCGTAGCGTGATAAAATTTAGCCTATAGCCTTCGTTAATAAATGGGATATCTAACACTGAAATAATTTTTTAAATCGGACCAGTAGTTCCTGAGATTAGCGCGTTCAAATTAGCCCTTTCAAATAATTTTCCCCGTTTTTTCACATTTTCCTCTATTTCTTCGCTTCTACTAATCTTAGCGTGACAAAATCTAGCCTATAACCTTTCTCGATAAATGGGCTATCTAACACTGAAAGAATCATCAAAATCCGTTGCGTAGTTTTAAAGATTAAAGGGAACAAAGGGACATGAGGAAAAAAAGCGACTTTGTTTTATAATAAGTATAGATATAGAAGATATACATAATATATAGAATAACGTTTAGGTTGCAGGAGGTTGCGCTTTACATATTTTGGGGCAAATTATTCTACAGCTATCTGTAGAGTTACAGATTGAAGAAGAAGAATAATATCACTGAATGTATTGTTTTTTATAACAAGCATAACATATGCTTTATTTTGGTGCTAGAGGCAATAAACGTAAAAAAAGAGATGAACGTTATTACCACGATATCAATTTAAGCATTGTGCCTTAAACTTGAAACTGAAGCGCTGGTCAAATATAACAAATTATTAATATAAGACATACTAATGCCCGTTTTCACCAACAACCCCTAAAATTAGGGGTCCCTTAAGCCAATATTCCAAGTTTTGTTCTTGATGAATTGACAACCCCGTAACTCTTAGGTGACGTTTATAACTACATAGTATAAAACAAAGTCGCTTTTTCTGTCATCATGTCCCTTTGTTCCTTTAATTGCGTTCCTTAAATTTTCATTAATAGATAGAGTGATTAAAGAGGAAGGTTTGTGATAAATATGTATATTAATTATGGGAGTTCGCTATTTTACAAGTAAAATATCAGACGGCCATTCTATAACAGTTTTATTGTCAAGGCAACCGTCGTCGTAGCCACATTACGTCACCTTAGTTTGCGGGGTCCTCAATTCATCCCGTAAATTATAAACATCACCTAATGGTTTGACGGATGAATCGCATACAGTGTTTTATTTCAAATAAACGTCACCTAAGAGTTAGGGGGTTGTCAATTCATCAAGAACAAAACTTATGCCCGTTTTCACCAACAACCCCTAAAATTAGGGGTCCCTTAAGCCAATATTCCAAGTTTTGTTCTTGATGAATTGACAACCCCGTAACTCTTAGGTGACGTTTATAACTACATAGTATAAAATAAAGTCGCTTTTTCTGTCCTCATGTCCCTTTGTTCCCTTTAATTGCGGTTTTCTTTAATAGATAGAGTGATTAAAGAGGAAGGTTTGTGATAAATATTATGTATATTAATTATGGGAGTTCGCTATTTTACAAGTAAAATATCAGACGGCCATTCTATAACAGATTTATTGTCAAGGCTACCGTCGTCATCGCCACATTACGTCACCTAAGTTTGCGAGGTCGTCAATTCATCCCGTAAATTATAAACGCCACCTAATGGTTTGACGGATGAATCGCATACAGTTTGTTTTATTTCAAATAAACGTCACCTAAGAGTTAGGGTAAGAGTTAGGAGTTGTCAATTCATCAAGAACAAAACTTGGAATGTTGGCTTAGGGGACACCTAAATTTTAGGTGTGGTTGGTGAAAATGGGCATTAGAATATTGGCTTAGGGGAGACCTAAATTTTAGGTGTGGTTGGTGAAAATGGGCATAAGACTAGTAGGTACCTACAAACAAATAATAATAATTTGTACTGATATCAATATCATCTCTAGTCCTGCGCTAAGAATACTAGGCCCGGTCTCGTAAAAAATGGCGACATGAGCTAGATATCTTATTTCTGTGGCTAGATACAAGACAGGATGTGTTAGAGCGATAGGAGTAGAAGACCTTGGTCATTGACAAGTAGGCCAGCGAGGCGTAGATTCTTAAGGGGGCGACTAAACCTAAATTGTCGATTTTATAATTCATTTTTATACTTTAAAATAAGCCCTGAATTGTTTCATTTTCTAAACATAGATACTACATTATATTTCCGAGGATCTGACCTAGGGAAAACACGATATCTTAAAATTTTCTCGATGGGAAAAAATCACAAAGATGCATCTCATTTTCACGAATTTTTCATATATTGCCATAACCGTGCATTAAACTAAGTTAATATTTTAACACATTGTATAAAATTCTATCATTGAGAAACTGACCTAGCGGATTTTTAAAATGTTGGATATTTATCGAGCTATTGAGAAAAAACGACCCACGAAACTGTCAAAAAAAAGGAGAAGAAAAAACTAATTAGCAATGAATCCGCGTCGTCCTTTTTCACCTGGCATAATATGTAAGACGGACGTGAGTGTGATGAGAGGAAGGACGATGTCTGATTTTTTGCGTTAGTCGCCCTCTTAAAGTAATCTTTCAAAGAGACTAAAAATAAATATTAAATTGCCAATCTCTTGTGACTTGCACCATATCCGCTACGTGGTTAGTGTAGGAGTGAGGAGATTGGCCCCAATCCTCGTTTGAATTAAAATATCCGATGGGCCTGGTATCGGTTACTGCGCTTATGAAATTACGACATTTATGGCCTGTTTCACCGCTTCCTGATAAGGTGCCCGATAGGGTTATTTGACAGATTTTCCATACTCCATCTGTCAAATTAAGTGGTGGATAGCCTTATCAGGAACCGGTGAAACAGGCCCTTAGGTATAAAATGTTACCTACTTTACGTTGTTAAAATATTCGTAATATGCCATTATAATATTGAACAGATTATTATGTTAAACAAATAAGTTTAGGCATTTCACCAAGGACTGTTAAAGTTAATGCTGGAATTAGTATCACGTTACCTCTTTTGTTTTGCATATTATGAATGAAAGAGAAGACACGACATTACAAGCTGTTACCACAAACAAACGTTGGTGAAATTGGGACTTAACATAATAAACTTGTAATTGGCACCTTGGCACCAGTAACTCAATTGCGCCAAAATTCGTTTATCGCGCTGGAACTGTACATTTTTCGGGATAAAAAGTATGATAATACTATGTAAGGATATAATAATATGATACTTTATATTCCGTCCCGTAAACATAGTCCCGGGAAAGGTCCGGGACTCAAAGTATATCCACACCAAATTTCAGCAAAATTAGTTCCACTGTTTGGGCGTGAAGAGGTAACGGAGGGACACACAGACAGACAGACACAGTTTCGCATTTATAATATTAGTATAAAATTATTGATATTGTGATTATCACTATATTGACTGAATATTTTCAATAATAAAAATATCCTACGTCTTTCGTGGTCTTAATAATAATTTTCATGTAAAATTGGTCTTGCAGTGGCGGACTAATAAATGTACCTTAGCATTTATAATATTAGTACGGATTATATCATTAATTATTTAATAACATATTATATTACTTAACATACAACATTCAATATGTTGTACGTAAGTCTTTATAATAACAAACATTGGATACATAAAAGTCCATTTTAATTTCAAAAGAAAAAGTTTCAATGCTGCAATATATTTTTTCGTTATAATTGTGAGCCAAAATCTTTTTAAATCATATTCGGCTTTGACTCGTGTCCTCAAAGCCTTTGATATAGAGGTCATAAGCGTCCAATCTAAGGGACCCATCAGACGGGATGCGGGCGTGCGTTTGAATAATCATGAAAAAGGTATGAATTATGATTCGGACAGTAATTTATAAAGTTTAATCTTCGTTATAATAACGTTAATTTAAAGCAACTTTTAGGAATTTACTAATATACTTAATATTAATAATTTAATTAATATAATGTATTTTGATTACTTTTCAACAAAGTGTTTATAATTATAATTACGAGTACGTTACATTTTACAAAATTGGCGATTTTACTTCGTATATTATGTGTATCTAAAGTTATAAGTAGTAAAGTAATAAAAGTTTATCTATTTTACTCTGAACTACGTTGTCTATTACTTACTTTATAAAAGTTGTGAACACGAGCCGTCCATAATAACTTATAGCAACAAAAACGCAGTTTCATGACCGTTTCTTGTGTGAAGGTCGCTCAGACCGGCTTTTACTCCCTGATTTATTACTTACATTCGATGGACCGTTCAGACTACAACAACCTTCTTAAACCTTTGATGTTCAGCCATTTGAGATCACCCCATTTCAAATGTAGTTTTAATAGGGTTATAGCTTTATTGGACACTACTTTGCGGTTCTAACCGCGTGAAATGAGCTGGCCCGGCGACGTTATTTTACCATACACGTTATTTGGGGTATAAAATTATTATAATATATTGGCTGTTTCATTATATGTAATTATATCTAGTACATAAGCAAAATTTCGCCAAAATCGGTCCAGCAATTTTGGGGAAGAAATTAGGTGACAAACTCCGCAACAACTACTAGGTGCATATTTTACACAACTCATACATCCCATGAAAAATGTATGCTATTTTGAAAACAATCGGGAAAATAACTCTTTTTCAAACCAAACATTTCATGTCAAAGTTTTCATCTAAAATTGCTTAGTAAGTACAGTACCGAAGTACGGGAGTCGGGACCGGAAATCAAATAAGGTCTTCGTCTTTAACGGAAGTGTGCAGATGATGTTCTGTAGCTTCCGAGACGTCTGTATGCGAAAATGTTTTTGAAATTCAAGCGTCGAGTTTCGTCATCGGATTTATGGTTGTTACAGATTTTCGTGAGCTTCAAATCTGTTTGAGACTTGAGACTACACTGTAGTCAATAAGTAGATGATAATATTCTGTTTTATCATAAATTCATAATAGTGACTTGATATATTTTTTTGTATTACTAAGATCCTAATTTTTTGTGAATAGCTTTATTTTTATAAGAGAAACAACATTTTTATTTGTGAAAAATCTTGAAAGTGATAGCTAACAGAGATAGAAAGGATTTCATACTTTGATTTGATCGTCCTAAAATATGGATTGTTCTATTTGTAGGATAATGTTACTCTTAAATTGTGTAACTATTAACCTACCAATGTACAAAAAATCAGCTGGTTAGGGTTCCGTTTTAGGGTTCTATAATCAACAAAACATAGTTGACTATGGTACATTTTACTGGGTGGATATGTGCATTGTGCGGCTTATTTGGTCATAAGAAATTCCAGAAACAAAGTAACAAAGCGAAAGTTTTGGATACGGCCAGAGGGCATGCGTCGTGGGCATGCCTCACGTTCGCTGTTGATTGCGCTATAACGCATGCCCTTGACGATCAAAAAGGCACAGTGTGGACATAGCTTATGATGATTAAACTTCAATTCAATGAAGAGTTTGACAGATAATGTATAGAGCTTATGTCAATCATTTGATTACAATTAAGTGATCAATTCGTCTTTGAGTGTTGCCACACATTTACTGCCGTAAATGGTTGTAATATTGTAACGATCGCGCCATAAATCTCATAAGATGTGGAAATACATACAAAAACAAGTAAATAAAGGTTTTCCGCCATTACCATAACAAAACGGCCATGGGCGGAGAGGCAGGAACACTAAATCAAACGCGATTCACATCACGGAAGTCTGCAGATGATGTCCCGTAGACGAAAACGACCCTTTATCGTAAATGAGGGATAGTTTAACCCTGATCTAACCGAGCAAGCAAAATATCTAATATATAAAATTCTCGTGTCACAATGTTAGATAGCGTACGCCTCCGAAACGGCTTCAATGATTTTAACAAAATTTTATATGCAGTGGGTCTGAGAATCAGCTACCGGGTACTTTTTATATTGATAAGTGCATTTGTTGAATAAATAATAGTAAATTATTACAACTCGAGACTGACGGCGACCATTGTTTGTGCGACGGGACAGCGATGGACGTTGCCATGGTGGCATACTTATTTAGTCACTTCAATAAAATAATATGGGCGAAATACTTTATAAGGTAAAACAACGTTTGCCGGGACAGCTACCTAGTAATTACATACAGTAGGACATCTTGGTGCTACCGAAGACATCATGCACACATTTCACCGTAGGCTTAGATAGCTTGATAGAAATTTTCTTGGAATGTAGGTTATATAATAATCGTTACGATAGGACATAGGTGCTATCGTACCCGCAACTCTGCCATAAGCGGGGAGTGGAGCACCATGGGGTTACACTTTACAGTGAGTAAACCGCGGGGGAGTCCCAATTACCATGGCCGATAAAGTAAATCATTTCCCCATGTAAAAAAAAGACGGGTTGCACTCCGGGAGTGCCGGCAGAAGTGAAAACTTGATTATTAACGTTGTGCATTTTTTAAACCCATTTTTTATGAAATCGATTTTTAAAAAATCGATTTTTTAAATTAATTGAAACCCTTACAATCGATTAAAAAAAATCGACAAAAAACAAAAATCGACAGTCAAAAAAATAATAATAATAAAACAATCGATTGTTCAATTAATCAATTTTTTTTCGATCAGCACGAGAATCTGACGCGTGTTTCACAGTTTTTACCCATCCCACAAAAGTGCTCAACGCTGCTAAAGAAGCTTTCACTTCAAAAATAATACAATAATCTAGACACGCGTGTGTCCAGTCAAGTTCAAGCTTATATAACTGGCAGGCTTAGATGTGAAGTGTTTTCCAGCGCCTTACAAATTCCGACCTTAATTACTTGTGTTAGTCCATAATGAGCGAAGGAAGCCACATAAAGTTACCAGTAACTATGTAAGTTATTGACCGTGCACCAAAATACTACAAACAATTTTGATTCAATATTTTCGTTTGTGAACAAAAACTTATAAATGCAAAATACGACAGCAATACTGGCATTAGTAAATATTTTTATCGCGTATACACGGCTTTGGAACGCGCCGTCAACAGTATTAAAAATTCAAATCGCCTGTTCGACCCGGCCGCGCAGTTCGGACTTTACGGTGCCGGTGTGAGAATAAATTAAATACTTTTGGCGTAGTGGAATTTCACTTTTATACAGAGTATAACAAAACTAAATGATAATACTTTAGGGTGTGTATGTGTTCCTTGTAGAGAGTTCACTGTTAAAGTAGCAGCGCTGAAAAACCATTTTTTTCACTTTTGTATGGGCAAGTGCCCCAGCGTCACGATTTTCCCCATACGAAAAAAAAAATGCTCCTTCAGAGCTGCTACTTTCACAGTGAACTCTCTACGAGGAACACGTACACACCCTAAATTATTATAACTTAGTTTTGTTACATTCTGTATAGAAAATGAACCGGCATACTTTTTTGGACATATACGTTGTCTTGGGTATCAAAAAATAATATTTTGATCGATACTGAGACCTACATGATAGAGACACAAAATTTCATCAAAATAGCTCTAGGCGTTTTTGAAGGAATTGGACAACAAGGACCACGGTCTCCGACGGGTAGTTCGCAGTTTCGGACCACATCCAAGTACTGTTTTTTTAATTAAAACTTTTAATTAATATTTAAAAGAAACATGTAACTGTAAACTGTATTGAAATTATAATATGGAATGATAATAATTATAATTAATTAATAATTATACAAAAACAATCTATAATTAAATAGTCAGACGAATTTTAAAAATAAAAATAAAATAAAATAAAATAAAAATATCTTTATTAAACATACAAGGACAGAGCACAGCCAGAGTTTATAACACAAACGAATAACAACAATTTGACATGACGCACTGTAACATATAACATTGAAGTACTTAAAAACTAATGGATGATTGGTTAATTTTGAAACCTATTCGATGGTTCAAAAACAATTTTCCATGGCAACATTACGAATATTTTCGGAATGAATATGACATAGCTAACAAAACTGGATAATTTGAATGTTTGGGATTACTCGATTATGAAATAACAAATGCGTCAATTCGTATTGTTGGCGTAATTCAACGTCCCAATTTCTCTAACAAAATTTGAACAGAATGTATGGAATTTGAGTTCATAATATTTGCGTTCGGAATGATGGCGTTCGAAATTTAAAATTGTATTTAAACTGCTATGTAGCCAAACTCCTAGCCATATAAACAATGAAAAAATCCATTGACCTATGATGGTCAAACAATAATAATTATTGTTACATTTAGGGCCCTTCCCGACGACGTTTTTGTACGCTCGTTTGTATTGATAAAACGCAAGTTGAACGCTCAGCAAACGCAAGGAAGCCGACATGTTTTAACCTGGCGTGAGTGAGGTCGGGTAATGTCATACCCGGCGGTTTATAAAACACTTAATATTTCTCAACTGGCCGATTTCTGGAACTTGGATAGCTCAGTAGCTGGAGGGGGTGGTGCGAGGAGTGATTTTAAGCGACAATGACAATATTGCGCCGTTGGCGATTTAAGCAACAAGTGCGCAAACGCATTGCGGGTATGTAATACCCGACCTCATAGTCAGTGTCACTATTTTGTGTTTCGGTTATTTTTTTATTTTATACAGTTAATAACAAAGTTTCTTTATTTTTTGGTTTGTGAATTCTACAATATCATACCGTTTGTCAATTAGGCTTGTCCTTTGTCATGTCAATTGATTTTACATCCAGTTAAAGCTATATTGCACTATATGACGCCTTTTTTTATTGCGCCAAAATTCGTTTATAGCGCGGGAACCGCACCTATTTCCAGGATAAAAACTATCATAATATGTCCCTTCCTGGGCAAAAAATATCTCCATACCAAATTTCAGCAGGTTTTGCTGAAATTAAGTTCAGTAGTTTGGGCGTGAAGAGGAACAGATAGGCAGACAAACCGACAGATACTTTCGTATTTCCAATATTAGTATGAGTACGAGAGAGATTTATTGTTTAATTTTAATTACAATGCTAATTTTAATTTGGCAATTTTTTATATTTTCAGTCTAAGTTCCTAAATATTATAGTCGGTTGGTGTGCAAAAAATACTACTTTGTACTATAAGCAATAAAGACACTTTTTTTTTATGATTGGACATGGTTGTTTTATTGTAAACATTTATTTGTTTCATGTTAATTAATATATGATATCGAACGTACCGTAACTTCTTGGTGGAAATTCATGTTTCACCTAGTAATAACTTACACTTTTTATACACTTTTTCCACTTTTATTAATTTATTTTATTGCAATTATGTTTTACACGACCGGTTTCGATAAAATCATCATCAGGTGTATTATATTTTATCATATTAATTAATTATTACAGTGATAAGCATTATTCTACATTGATCTTAAGTAATCAAAATCAACAGTTCAATTTTCGGGTATGTCATACCCACCTCATAGCTGGTGTAAAAAAATTTCACCTCATTCACGCCGGGTTAAATTTTATATCTGAAAAAAAGCGATGAAAATGCGCAGAAGACGAGCGAATCAAAAACACGCGTTGTCAGTGCGCAAAAAATATGTCGTGTGGAAGAGCCCTTACTCATGAAAAATAGCTCTCGCGCTTTTATAATGTTCAAGGGGACAAAAAAATTATACATCAATTAATTTTAACTTAAAAACTCTAGTAGTTATCATTAAATTGCACGCCATTTGTATGGCAGAATATATAAGAACAATATTATATTAATTAACGTTAAGACCTTTGTAACACTACATTCTTGCAATAAATATATTCTATTCTATTCATAATGGGGTTAGAATTTTCAAAATTGTAATTATACGGGTGATGCCACGCTCAATAAATAGTCCCACATATGCAATTCCAAGATCATCTAAACTTATTCATTAAATTTCTGTCAAAGATTACGTAAGCTGTCAAAAGTTCTCAGCCCGAGTTGACAGGTTTATACAAATTTCTTACAACTTGATAATTAAGCGGTACGTGGGTAGTATTAAAACTTTCTCGGCACTCACGGAACACTTCTTTCAATATGTCACAACTTTGTGACATAAGGTCCCTCTTTGGCACATTGGCAAATTATAGCCACTACACACATTTTGTAGATCTTGCACTACTATAGATACTATTTGGTATTACCAGAGACCAGATAGTATTACACAAAATTTTATGAATGATTGTGTTTTTTAGTCTATTTATAGCTCATTGTATTTACAAATTATGTTGTACTATGATGAACAAATGAACGGTTTGTATTCTAGATAATACATTACACACGTACCTATGTCCTGTAGTGTCTATTCTACTTGCATTGCGATTGCCCTTATCCTTAAAATGATCATCTATAATTGGACGGCGTTATGTAATACTAATAACAGATTAAGCGACACTTGAGAGAATTCGAGAAAATAAGCTTCAAAGATTTTAAAATTAAAATTGTCGCTGTGAGCTCATTATTTATGTTACGTGTATTATTTTTTTACTGTCGATTAAGATGTATATAAAGTTTAGATTAATAAAGAATATATTACTGCGTAGAATATACTTTAAAAGATATAGCCATTTTTCCGCTTAATTCGTTAATTATTTATAGCAATATATTAAGTTTGTTAGCGTACTATACGACATTACTGTTGTTTGATTCTTTAATACGATTTATTTTGGGTGAAATAAAGTGCAATAAAAGATTAAATCCAAATATTTTAATGCAAATTTCTCAAATTAAACAAAAATTATACAGTTTTTTAAAGATGATATTGTATGTCTTTAATGATTACGAAAATACACATAAATTGGAAAAAAAAAATTATAGTCAAATACCACAAAATAACATAATTACTGGCTTGTCTCGCTATCCTTTATGAAACTAATATAAATGCGAAAGTGTGTCAGTGTGTCTGTTTGTTACCTCTTCACACCCAAACCACTGAACCGATTTTGCTGAAATTTCGTATGGAGATACTTTGAGTCCCGGGAAAGGACGCAGCATACTTTTTGTCCTAGAAAAAAGTACGGTTCGAGCGCGATAAACGAATTTTGGCACAACGGCGTTGCGGGCGACGCCTAGTCTTTTAATTATTAAAAAGGCACTTTTTCAACATAAAAAAACAAAAAACTTAACGCTCAGTGATAAAAAATTAATGAAATCAATTTTTTATTTTTCTAATCTTCATCTTCTATACCAAAATCTGCTGCCAGAATAAATCCATATAAGGCGGTTAGTTCGTTATTGCGTTTTTAATGAATAAATTGAATCGGATTATCTACAACTTTTGTGGATATAATTCGTTTATGCATTTTAAATTCCTGTTTGTGTATTTTGTAACAGCGACTTAGGCGCATAATTCTTTAATACGTAACTAGATTGTGCAAAACTTCTAACAAAGTTTGACATGTCGCTTCATTCACCCCTTTTTATAAGGCAATAGGATTGACTTTTGAACACAAAATTAGCTGAATACATAGTTAATGATGCCTAGAATCGATCTGCATTCATAACTCTTTTTTTTAATTTTGTCGCTTGATTCGTTATTACATAACGCCGTCCAATTAATCTGCCAATAATATGACAGTAATATAATTACTCAAATCTATATCTATACTAATCTGTATCTATCTATACTAATATTATAAATGCGAAAGTATCTCTGTCTGTATGTATGTCTGTCTGTCTGTCTGTCTCGCTTTCACGCCAAAACTACTGAACTGATTGTAATGAAATTTTGTACACGGATAGTCTAAAGCCTGAGAAAGGACATAGGCTACTATTTAACTGGAAAAAGGGGTTGTAAGGGAGTGAAAATGCCTAAATTTGTTCAAATTAAGTTAGTTCTAAAAATTCATAATACATGGGGCACACTAAAAGTTTTGCACTTCTAGCTAATCGGAACTATTTGAGTTATGAATGTTATATATTTTTAAACGTTGCAACCTTCTTAGCAATTAAAAAAAAAATTGGCGGGAAATCATTGGTCAATTATTTTTTATCACACATCAAAGTTCTACGTACGCAACGAAATTGGAATTAAGTCGAAAAGATTTTAGAGCGAAGATTTTTTATGATTTTAAAAGTTCTCTCTCTCCGCAAGACTGTGCTGTTCGTCTTCAAAATGCTTTTGGGACAGAAGCATCTTGTTTGAGCACCGTGAGGAGACGGTATGCTGAATTTGAAAGAGGTAGACTTTCTTTACATGACGAATTTCGTGAAGGGCGGCCTTCAACTGCCGTTAACGAAAATAATGTGGCTACTGTTAAGCGGCTAATTGAAGAAAACCCGCGGATTACCTATGAGACGATTCGAGGACTATTGGGGATTGGTAAGAGACAAATTTTTAAAAAAATTACACGAAGAACTGTAAGTTCGGAGACTTTCTTGTCGTAGGATCCCTCATGAACTGACAGCGGGGCAGAAGCAGGCTCGCGTGGAATGGTGCTCACAGATGCTACTGAAGCACGACCATGGACATTCTAATACTGTTTATGATATTGTCACAGAAGACGAAACGTGGATTTGTTGTTTTGAACCCGATAAAAAACAGCAATCTTGTGAGGGGGTGTTTGAAAATGAGAACAGGCCAACACAAGTAAGGCAGGCGAGAAACGTTGGTAAGAAAATGATCGCGTTTTTTTTCTGGGCTATACGGATCTCATCTGTACAATTCCACTTGGAGAACAAAAGAGTGTTAATGCTGAGTGGTATTCCATTATTTGTTTACCCAGGATATTAGAAAAGGTTCAAAAAGAAAAGATTATTAGAAAAGGTTAAAGGTAAGAAAAGGTTCGAAAGACGACCAAGAAGTCGCATTCTCCTACATCATGACAACGCCTCTTCACACACGGCCAACAAAACAAAGTAATTTTTAGCTTCCGAAAAAGCACAACTCATGACCCATGTTGCGTTTATCCCCGACCTAGCACCTTGTGATTTCTGTATTTTCTTCAAAATTAAAGATTGAATGAGAGGTTTCACTTTTACCAACTCCGAAGAGGCAGTGATAGCATTCAATCAGCGCGTAGAAAACATGTCTTCAGATCTGTGATCCTCTTGTTTTAAAAAATGGTTCGATCGCATAAAAGAATGTTTAGAATGTAAAGGAGGGTACTTTGAAAAGCAATAAACATAATATTTTGGTTATAACATGTCGTTTTTTCAAGTTACGCAAAACTTATAGTGTGACCTACGTAGATGGCGCCGTGAGTCTCCTACATGGCGTTATCGCTTGCTCATGCATCTTTCTATAAGAGGTGGTACCATATCGAGGTTTATTTTTCGATTCTTTCGATTGTTTTAATACACGTCAATAATGAATAACTCAGTACTTTATCTACGCAGTGATGAGTGATGAAACCTTAAACCTACCAATGCTAAATAGTTTATGGGTAAAGCTAAAGTTGTGTAATGGGGGGCTAAATAAGCTTTAGGTTTAATTTTTAAAAATGAAATATGTGCGCATTGCACAGCTGTTTTTGGGTATTTTGATTTAAGGGGTAAAAGGGTTTTAAAAGCTTTTAAACTTGACACCAATTTTGTTGACACCGCTCGCTATAAACTGAAGTATCCGCGGACGAAGTCGCGGGCAACAGCTAGTTCAATATAATTATTACACCCTGATTTTCTATAAGGTTTCACAGAAAATCTTGAACTGCTGAAATTTGGCACGGAGATACTTTCAGGATTCAAAGTATGTCCGTGCCAAATTTCAGCAGTTCAGTGGTTTTTTGCTTAAAGAGGTAACAGATAGACACACTTTCACATTTATAATCTATTATATATGTCGCAGGGAAAAGAGGATGTCAGGGATTTCACGATATCCCTAGGGATATCACGAACTCGCGGAAGATGCCGAATATTCTTGTTTGTTACGTCTTCTTACTAAAAATATCTAGTGATATGTCATTTCACTAAACTAAATCTAGTGAAATGTCAGAAACGCGGATACCTCCGAATAAAAATCGAGCCACCATTTCTCTCGCTTGCTCTAGTATACACACGGGTACTTTGATAGGATCATCTAAAACCTGAATCTGACAAGTAAGATGTTAGATGATCCATGCGTTGGATGGGCATGTAAAAAGTCGGTCCTGCGCCTGATCTCTCGCCGGTCGTATCAGTCTTCCGTCTCACCGGGTTATGCAAGTATAGGAATATAGAGATTGCTCTTGAGTACTGCGCACACACTTGGGCACTATAAAATTACTCTTGGCCTGGTTTCAATGAAACCGGCCACCGTCACCACAAAATCAGAGTGGGAGTTATTATTATTATTATCACACGTGTAATGCAACTATAGCAGATCTGAGAGGGCATCACCATCTCTGAATTTTTTCTTCATCAGATACTTCAGACCTTTGATTTTTGACGTCAAATGAAGCGGCCGACCAAGTTGAATATTTTTTGTAAAGGTGGCAATTCGATCTCTAGTTTCGTTAAACTCTTGTACAGGCACAGGTACTACAGGTACTCCAGCTCTTCGCTTATCCTAGTTTTTACGGGTCCGTACCCAAAGAGTTAGTCTGTCTGTCTGTCTCCAGGCTAGACGAGCCGCGCCAGCTCGAGCGACGCATTTGTTTCACTCCCACTAGTGCCCGTGTCACGTGTGAGAACTAGAGCGAGCGAGAGAAATGAGTGACTCGATTTTTATTCGGCGGTATCCGCGTTTCTGACATTTCACTAGAATTAGGGCCTGTTTCACCGCTTTCTGATAAGGCTATCCACCACTTAATTTGACAGATGGAGTATGGAAAATCTGTCAAATAATCCTATCGGGCACCTTATTAGGAAGCGGTGAAACAGGGCATTAGTTTAGTGAAATGACATATCACTAGATATTTTTAGTAAGAAGACGTAACAAACAAGAATATTCGGCATCTTCCGGGAGTTCGTGATATCCCTAGGGATATCATGAAATCTCTGATATCCTCTTTTCCCTGCGACACATATAAATCTCCTGTCACGATGTTTGTCCGCGATGGATTCCTAAACTACTTAACCGATTTTAATGTTTATTTTTTTTTAAATGTGTGCTATTTTCCAACTTGAGAGATAGGATAGCTTCGCAATTTTATTTTATTGCAAATTATTTGTCTATAAAGAGCGACCATGTTGTTTATGCGACGCGGGTCACGGGATAGCGATGGACGTTGCCATGGTGACATACTTTTTTTTTATATCTATGGACGCTTCACACCACGTCAGTCTGGCCCCGTGGTAAGTAGCTGTTTTTTTAATACTTAGTAATTCAATAAAATAATACGGGCGATATACTTTATATAATATGGCAAAGAAACGTTTGCCGGGACAGCTAGTATTAGTATAGATTCATGTCAAAGGATGGGTCACATTAAAACAAACGAATAAAATCCACAATAACTTTAATGGAATAACATTTAATAAATATGTGTAACAATAGGAACAAAGCGAGGACACTCAGAATTCGCTATCATTATTATTTCAAAGCGACTTAGTGTTCAGCTACGAAGCAAGATAGCCGTTTGCATAAACTTCAACGGACTTCTATTATAAGAGATTTACTGTGTCGACACTCCTTATACTAAGGCTATATTTCACTTGGACAATATGGCGGATATTGGGCATTTTTTAAGCCATTGCAAACCTTTTATCTCGAGTTTTGTACGCGGTGACCAAATCAGGAAAATCCGTAACGAAAATAAACCTAACACCCTCTACTCTGATTGGCACATTGCGTGCGGTGCGGCGCGTCAGTTTGGCAGATTTCGACGCGGTGTTTGTGTGCGTGCGACTAGACGTATGCGTATAGACTAGCTGCTAACTGCTATTATAGCTTTACCTCGGCACTATCCGAGTGCCACACGTATTTTTTAGAAAAATTACTAGTATTAGAAATTAAGAAGAAATTCTTTGAGTCCACGGAAAGAACATAGCTGAACTCATCAATATCATCAACTATACAAAAATTATCTCCACAAAACGTTTTATTAATTAAAACATAATGTGGCAACAAACTAAATTTTGGATTATACTGTACTCGGCGAAACATGGCGGTAGCGGTCATAGACTCCCTGTCAAAAACTTGTCATTTTCTACAATGAAGTGTCAGATGTTTTAGATCGCGGCCAAAGATCTCTTTTGTCATTGATCACGGCTGTGTATAGAAAATGACAAGTTTTTGACAGGGAGTCAATGACCGCTACCGCCATGTTTCGCCGAGTACAGTATAATAATAATTTAATAAAGCAAGAGATAGTTTTGCATTAAAATATTAATATTATGGGTTTCATATTTAGCCTTTGCAAAGTTCACATTTAAGTGATAGCTTACAGGGATAGCAATCCACTTTGAAGCCTAGTAGGTAAGTCTATGTTCCGTTTCGGAGCTTTGAGAAATTATGTTTTAGATTAAAATATGTTTGGATACAAATCTGATGTACAAACATGACCTGGAATTTTGTTAGTTTAATTTTAATATCAAACTAAAGCTTATAACTAAAGAAGCTGGCGGATTTGACTTTGCGTAAAACGAAATGCAGTTTCAAATAATAATAAAAATAAAAACATTTATGCAACACATTATGCATTATAATAAATTACAATTAACATCACACAAGAAAAAAAGGAAAAAGTATATAAGGTTAAAATACAAAAAGTTATAGTAGCGTATGGCATCTGTTCAACCTCAAACAGCCACGGAAAATGACATAATCCTTTGACTAGATTTTTTTATGAAAAATGCACTGTTCCCGTGCGTTATACGAAAATCAAAATATCTTGTATTATTAGCATTTATTAAAAGATGGTAAAAAAAAAATGGTTGCCTGTAAAGTCGGTTTTACGGGCGAAGATTTTACGTGACAACGTGTGGGAGAGAGACGCAAGGCATTCGGCGGGCCTCTCTCTCGTTCGGTGACTCATCGTAACGTTACCGAGCGTTACACTTTTTCATAAGTGACTCCCAGCCGCAACCTAATTTAAGACGTTGTCACGTCAAAATTGTCTCAATTACAGATGAACACTGAATACGTGATGTTGTAAAAAATACACCAAAAGTAACATGCGATTTGGTAAAAACAAAATTGGTGAAAATTTAACGGTACCAAAATTCTTCCATCCAATACGTGACATGTGGCGTCCTGAATGTGACGCAGAGAACTATTTATCTGCCGTCCAATTTTAATTAAAATTCACTTTGATGCGATTAATTTGCTCCATTTTTAGGGTTTTGAGTTGTAAATTGTGTTAATTGGTAGCAAATTCACCGTATTATGTTCTCTGATAATATTATTTTCCTTACTTGTATTTGGAATATTTATTGCTATTTTTGGGTTAACACAGCCTTTATTCCAGTGATTTTTCTTACGATTATTTAGCCCTCGGTAAGTGGCGGAATCTATAAAAATCCTGTCTTATTACATGTCTTTAAGACAAAGGAAAAAGCTCTTAGCATAATAATATTGTGTTGATTCATAAGTCAATAACTTTTACCTTCTAAATAGATAGCAAAAATATAATATTTCTCTTATCTATTTGAAGCCTTTTTTACCGTCCTTACCTTACATTTTATTAAAGAACAAAAATATTATCTTTTGAAATTTAGATATTTCGTTTTGTAAGTTTAAAAACGATGTCGAAATTGCTCGTCAATTGAGCGCGACGGAGTCGGAGGTGCAAACGCGTAACAAAGGGTCTGTCAGTTACGTGGCTGAATGCACTAGATTGATTGATGGCTGATAGCGCGCTCCAATAGCTTCTTCTATTTACGTTACAATTTTCTAGCTAAACAAAAAAGGTGGTTGTAACAAAAATTGCAATTAAGTTTTAGATATTTTTAGATTTCATAAATTTTTTTCTCTTTATTTCTCTAATAATTTATGTACCTACTAATTTGGAAGAGAAAGTACCTATGTATGTAACCTTTAACGCATAAAACCTCTAGCTGATTTGAATGTATATAAACTACTAGTTACAGATTTAGAAATAAAAATATTTTATTTCTAAATCTGTAAGTGTTATCACTTTTTCTTTTAGTTCCGAACCGGTGCAGGTAGGCCTCATGTGGACGTTCTACATGAGGCCTACCACCGGTTCGGAAACTAACCCGGCGGAAAGAACCGGCGTAGTTATGGTTTGTCAGCATAGTTTTCCCAATGAAAGTTCCTACAGTTCCTATAGAGATGCTTTTTCTTTTCTGGCTAAATAGGCTAGATTTTGCCGCGGCAATTTTTAGTAACCGTGTGATACCGATTAAAACTTGAGCGTTTAATCTATAAAATTAACCCATAAAGCTAAATTTTAACAATAGTCGCCGATGAAAGATTTAACTGATAATTTTAAATTTAGAATGCAGCTTCGATTTGGTCATTAAAAGTCCATTATGGCACGAGTATAGCCTCCCAATTGCTTTTCAATTAAGACGAGAACTTGAGTCAGTCTCTCCAGCGAGCTGTAACTACATAAATTATCTAGGTTACTGACCGTCTAACACAGCTATCCCCAACCCACGGCCCGCGGGCCGCGTGGACTTTATTTGTGGTCCGCGTGATGTTAAACTATTTTAAAAATCAGTAATCACGCCCACCGGTAAAATAATGTCAAGTCGTTGTGAAAGTCGTGACTTTTTTCACTTTCAAATCGTTAATTATTTTGAATAACGATATTTTTAACCCAAAAATTTTTGTTGCGGCCCGCGACGCCAAGATCAAAACATGTTTGTGGCCCGCATGAAAAAAAGGTTGGGGACCACAGGTCTCACCTACTCGTAGACTGTAGACTAGCAACTGAGAAATATCCCAGATGAAAAAAAGTGAAATTATGTTCCATATTTTGTTGAATTTTTAAGGTAAATTATTAGTATAGATGTTGTGTAAAATATGTTTTTGTATATTTATTCAATGGTACTTAAATTTTTTAACATTCTTCACTATCAAAAAGTTAATTTTGTTAAAATACTTACTGTCTTTAGTTTTAAATTTTACATCCATCAACTTATTTGGTAAAAAATCACAAACATTTAAATTGTGTCAGTGCCACACGCTAAGGCATATTGCCAGTGATATGCGAATGGGGGTGAAAATGGGGGTGAATTGGGGTGAATGGGGTGAATTCATCGAACCCTCCGCCGTCAGCCTTCAATTATTCAGAAGGAATGTTTGACAGCTTTTTATTAATTCACATATCACCCTCCGACTGAAACTTTTTCAATTAAGAAGAGCGATGCTGAAATTCAAAAATAATTTGGTGAAACTTATCATCATCAGCGCTCGGTTTTCTTAGAGGCCGTAATATTGATTGCGGTAGGGCATCAGCTGTTATTAAAACTAAAACGTCCCCGATTTTGTTAGCCCCAAAAAACCCTAGGAAACTTAAGTTAATTATGTAATGTAGCTTGTAGTCGTTTTCGATATTCCGTGGCTAATTCTTCACCGTTGACTTACGTTTAGCATTTAGCATAGTTTTTTTTTTATTTATATTGTTTTGTTGGCGTCCCAAGAAGTCAAATTTCGTTTGGAAATAACAATTTATCATTCATTTTGAGAAAGTATCAGCTTTGTCTCGATTCCCGCTTTCCCGCTTAGCCTCGATACGAGGAAATCAGGGTTTCCCGACTACACCGGATGAGGCTCAGACGTAATGAAATAGCCGCTTTGCAACCAATCCAGGATGAAATCAAAGATTAACGGTTTACGATGGTGTTTGATCGTTTTTATTTTCTGATTTGAAATTTAAAGAGATACTTTAGAGCTAGGAAACTGCTGGACAAAATTTGTTCTTAAATGAATGATCGAATCAGTCACATTTAAACTGAGAAATTCTGAAAATACATCATATAATTTTAATTCTAACTTTATCTTTATCTTTTATATATATATAAAAATGGATTTTCAAATGTGTTAGTCGCGTTAAAACTCGAAAACGGCTGAACTGATTTTGGTCTTAAAATATTCGTAGAAGTCCAGGGAAGGTTTTAAAGTGACAAAAAGTTCACCGGGACAGCTAGTCTTATATATAAAAATGGATTTTCAAATGTGTTAGTCGCGCTAAAACTCGAAAATGGCTGTACGGATTGGGCTGATTTTGGTCTTAAAATATTCGTATAAGTCCAGGGAAGGTTCTAAAGTGACACGGAGTTCACCGGGACAGCTAGTAATAAATATAAAGTATACGTTTGGTGTCCCTAAGTTATTTTTCTTTTCTCATTGGCAATCCTTTTGAAAACGAACGTAAATCTCTGCCACCATTATACTTATTATAAAAATATAAAAAGCACGAATAGCGCATTTAATTTGATTATTATTTTAATTTGAATAATGATTGTATTTTCTACTCAAAATACAATCAAAGTATCTGCCAAACATTTTATAAAATAATATGAAATCTAATTTCAAAGGCTCACTTTCGTTACTAAATTTCGTATGTCAAGTAATATAAAAGAAACAAAACTCATTTATCCGTAGTAAAATTTTCAGTGTATTTTTAGTGTATTCTTTTATTGTTTGTGGTCTAGATATAATCTGAGTTAAAGCTTTGTTTGTTTCAGTCTAGACAAGATTGAAAGCTTTTCAATACACTTTTAATTTTGCTTTTCTCATCCCTATAATCGATTGGGGAATAAACTTAAATTACTACAAGACAGAGTATTTTTTGCTCTTAATCCTTAAAGCCCCATAAGAGCACCGGTGATTGCGACAACAATAGAATACAATAGCATTTCTAAGAATTCGTGATCGAAGGATTTTACTGAAAACCTAGTTACTACAGTATAATTTTTATCCAGAAAAGTATAGCATAGTAGAATCCAAACTATATTATAAACTAGTTGTCCCGGTGAACTTGGATTATTTTGAGGCTGAAATCAACAGAATCGGTTCAGCCGTTATCGAGTTTACTAATACAATTGGAAATTCATTTTTATGTTTAAAGATGCGAAAGTGTTTGACTGTTACCTAACCACTGAAACGATTTTGGAGACGCTGAACGAAACGATTGGGTATGAAGATACTTTGAGTCCTGGGAAAGGACATAGGATACTTTTTGTCTCGAAAAAATGTACGGTTAATCCAGAACCTAAACTACTATGTCGATATTTAACACGGTTATTAGTTCACTAGATTTTCCGTGAAGAACTAACAAAAATACATTCTAAAACTCCTTTGTGGTTCTTGAGCCTACAGACAAATTGAAAGTCTAAATTTTGCGTCTCCATAAAACTTCTAATTCGTACCAAAACACCAATCTCGCCATGAGTACTCCAATTAAGTTGATGTCTCGTTTCATTAGGGGTGCCAAATTCAAATTCTTCTCGTTGGTTTTGCTCAGCGGGATGTGACGTTGTTGGCAGCCCTGCTGTTCTGTTAATTAGTCCTACCTTACACCTTACAACAATCAAAGGGGATCATGTACGTACACCTTAATTAAAATCTTAATCAATACCATTGTTGCGGTATCTTTAGATTTCAGTATCATCACCATTTAATTACGCCTTGATATCATCGACATTATCGTCATTGTAAGCTGCTAGACCGGCAAATGTTGTTTTGCCATTACGTCATAGAAAATTTTAATCGTTTCACAGACTTACTCGATTTCCAATCAAAATCTCACCCTAATCGGTCCAATCGTTTCGGAGGAGTCTGACAACAAACATCGCAACATAAGATTTTATATTATATTTATGTTTCTCCCACACCGCCGTTAGAAAATGTTTGTAAACATTTTCTAACATAAAAACATTTACTAACAAATGTTGTTAATTGTTACATTTTGTTAGGATCTGTTACATGTTAAAAGTGCTCCTATACTATTATAGAAAATGTTTACTAACATTTTATAACATTTAATCTGGTATTGGCTCATCGCATACCCCGTCGTCCTTTAAAAAATGTTTACAAACAAAAGGTAACACAATATTTTGTTTAATTTTTTTATAATTTGTTTTGCTATAATTTGTTCACTTACGTTTACTAAACATTTTCTAACATGAAAACATTTTTAACATTTTTTAACATATTTGCCAACAAATGTTTACTAACGTTACTAAACATTTTCTAACTGCGGTGTGGGAGCACCATTATCAATATTATAATAGAATAGAATTTTGAAACTATGGAGTAACTTAGTAAGGCTTCAAGATGACGCGTATGACGGTATTCTTATTTCGTTTGTTTTAAAACTGTGTCCCAATATCGTTTCAATAATTTTAAATTAAAAAAGATAATTTTGCTCGTAAATGAAAATATTGAAATTACTTTCTTTCACATCAAAATTATGAATATTATATTATATTCAACAGGGCCCGAGGGGTAAAATGTTGAGACGACTTTGGCCTACTTCTACAGGTGGCACTCCGGCGCCCATCCCACCCATTAAGTATTTCACGGCGGCTAAAACAACAGTCTGAAATAACGGGCGTGTCCTATTTTTTAACAGCAGCTTTACAAGATTCTAATGCATCATCATCAAGCTGTTGGGAAATTTCGCGTGGAAATTTTTTCTTCCATTCTTAGGCTGCGTTTCGACCAGAGCTGAGCGGAGCCTTGTTGCGAGGAATGTGTTTTTGAGAACCAATAGCATCGCCGCGCTGAGCGATGTAATGGGCATTGTCCAAAATAAATCACATGTACTTTTTATATATTTTTCGTTAAAATAGGGTATTTTAAGAATATAAATTCAATAATTTTGAATTTCATTGGCTAGTTTTTTCTCAATAAATTTTTAAAGTTTCGCTCTGACGTCATCATCGGCGGCCAATTGACCTCTGCAGAATGTCTGCAGAATGTTTTTTTTCCTTTGAATCTTATTTATAATGGCTGGTTCGTCAAATACAAGTTCTCATTATGTGAAAGCTGATAAGAAAAGCTTACCAAAAGTTCGAAACGTAATGTTGGTCGAATTTATTGCTAATTTAACGAAATTGAAGGTCAAACTAAGGTTAAACATATTTGTTCAAAAATATAAGTAACTAATGGGTATTTTTTTCGTTTATATACAGAAAAACGATCACTGACCTTATTCCTCGAAATGTTTTTGTAATGAGTAAAATTAAAAAAAAATGGACAATCCCCATTGCAATAAAGCGATTCTATTGGTTTTTAACCGACTTCCAAGTTCGGCTGTGGATAATTTTTTTTTCAAAAACACAATCCTCGCAACACAGCTCCACTCAGCTCTGGTGGAAAGACAGCCTAAGATTGGACGTCCGCAACTCCGTTGCGCCAAAACTCGTTTATCGCGTGGGAAACGTACATTTTTCTGGGACCAAAAGTATCCTATATTATGTCCTTTCCCGGGACTAAGTATCTCCATGCCAAATTTCAGGAAAATCGGTTCAGCGGTTTGGGCGTGAAGAGGTAACATACTGACAGACAGACACACTTTCGCATTTATAATATTAGTATGGATGTGAATCCATGGATTATTGAATGTTTCATACCTGAATAAAACAACCTGAAGAAAAGAGTTTATGTGTAACTAGCAAGAATACCAGACTAAATTATATATTAAGACACAGCTAAAGCGGCCAGTGCACTCCGATTTAATGAAAAAATGTATAACTATACTTAGAGCGAGGCCCGAGGCCATAATATTCCTACGTTGCGCTGCGTTGCGTTGCCGCAACGGGGATTCTTCGACGTTGTACATAGCCGTCCGAGAAATCGATTATGGGTCATTTCAGATAGCAACGCGACGCGTAGATGCACTTCTAATATAATGATTTGACAGATTTAGAATACACGCTCACGAAATCTGTAAATTCAACACAAAATATTTAGAAATGCATCTACGCGTCGCGTTACGATCTGAATTGACCCTAATAGGCAAATGGCGGACTTGCATTATTCGGTCAGGTTGTGTTATAGTTGTTGCAATCTACGAGTGCGCGGCGCCCTTATTTGTGTGAGTGACCATATCTATACACGCGTACATGGCCCGCTCGCTACTGACTGCTCCGTCGGGTACGCACACTAACGAAAATGTCTATTCACATTTCCAAATATAAATAAAGGCGACGCGCACTCTTACATTGCAAGAACTATAACGTGGTTGTCATAATCTGCAGGATGAGTTTGTCATAATCTGATCAAATTATCAAGGTCCGCTTTGAACTTCTCTGATGGTGCATATTTTATAAAATGCCAAATTGATGTGTTGCGTCATTGGACATTATGATGTTTGACGTGACATCGCCTTGAAGATGGAAATATGTGGCCTATTTGATTCAAAATTGGTTATAATGATTTTACACGTTGTGATGCTTGTCTTGGTTGGCGCGCGTTGCGTTGTCGCAATGGAGATGTGACATGCGTCAGCGGCGACGGAACGGAATAAGAGCCAGTCTTTCCGTTCCGTCACAGCAACGCACCGCAGCACAACGGAGAATTATGGCTTCGCTCATAGCCAATAGGGTTTGGATTAGTTCGTGCAAATTTAATTCGGCCCCAAAGAGCGAAACATAATATCACTGTTTTATAGTATTGTTTTATTTAATCCGGGGCCGCTCCATATTTCTATTTAATCCAGGTCTCACCCAAGCCTTTATGATTTTTAAAACAGGACACGTATAAAATATCCCCTTTTCCAGAACTTTCTTCGATGAGCTAAATAATTCGTGATCGGAATTGTCGGAGTTTTTTATTGAATAAAGTAGGGTCTGATTGGGAATACGAGTCGAGTAAGCGTAGGACTCTTAAACTTTAGCATAGTAAATGGTCTGTACATTGTTTAATGGAAAAAGAAATACAAATAATTATTACTAAAAATAATCCTATTAAGGTGTGGAGGACTGCAGAAATGCCTTAAAAGATAATCTGAAAGAATTAAACTATTAATATTGACGAAAAATTGAAAACAGACCTTAAATTTTCTTTATTTCGTAAAGAAAATATATTTCCTTGTATAGTTTGCTGTATTCAGTAGAATATTAAAATTAATACCATCTTTAACATTAAAGAAAGAAAACAGGTATAAACAATATTTTAATAGTCGGATTGTAATGTATTCAATAAATATTCATAGAAATAATCAAGCTTTAACGAAGTTGCGGATTAAACCCATCCTTTGATGAAGATTACGCTATTTCAAAGTTTATCCATATTTAACTCAATTGTCACCAAGCCTTTATCGTTTGTTATCTTACCTTACACTAAACAGTTTAATCGGAAAATTAGCATTGCCTCCGAGGGATATTATGCCAAATATCTTGAGATACCAACTTTGGTATCGAGTTCCGAAGGCTTCCTACGCTAGATTCGATAACAGCAGATTTCGTGATACAACGTAGGAAATAATTTCATAGTGCGTATGTATAATATGCACATATAAGTCACCCTTCCTTTACTTTCATACACGATGACTGATGGTCACTGATACGAATGGCGAAAGAAATTTTTCACGTCTCACGCTAAATTAGTATCTATCTCTCATACTATTGCGTTGTTTATATCTCCAATTATAGTAATTTAAATCCTCTTTGTGAGAAATAACAAAAACTTTGATGGATAAATACATGAAATGATTGTGTAGTCTGCATAACCTAGCATTGGAAACAACGTTTTTGTAGTTCCAACTTCACTATACGATGCATATCGATACATCCAAGCATTTGTTCCAAAGTAGGTTTTTAGAAGACTTTACAGAAATGTTTTGTACGTAAAGAGGTCGGGCGCTAATCGAGCACAAGTCCCAACCTCCATTCATGTGAGACCCACGGCAGTGTGTCAGCCGACACTAGGGTTGCCAGATTACAGCATATACTTATGAGACATAAAATATAAATTATGATCTCGAAAAACGAAAGAACCTCTGCATCTAAATATAATAATTATATGACTCAAAGGTGACCGACTGACTGATATAGTGATCTATCACTGTACAGCCCAAACCACTGGACGGATCGGGCTGAAAGATATGCAGGTAGATGTTATGACGTAGGCATCCGCTAAGAAAGGATTTTAACCAATACTAGCCAGGATACCCTTGGGACTAGCATTAATTAAAATAATAATTGATTGATTGACATTGATTTAAATAATTAATTAAAATAGGCGATGAAAATTCGTATGAAAATTTATCAATTTTAAACCGATCGGGCCGAAACTTTGATACCTAATTAATAATATTGCTTGTTAACAAAAAAAAAAGCTAGTTAGTATTATTATACATTTTGTGCAACTGAAAAGATAATTCTAGTCGAAAAAAGAATATTCCACTAATATTTTTTATATATAATAGTCATTAAATAAATACTGTATAAGTATTAATGACTATTTCGAATTTTATCTAAATCGGCCCAGTTGTTTCGAATGTTTTATAATATTAATAATATTATGTAAAAAACAAAACATTCCTCTTTATTTTAGTTTAAACTTTAAATCCTTGCCGTGTTTGTAGTATATTGTATGAAACAGCAGGCAATTTTAATTTGTGCTTCCGAATGTCTGTATTGAAATTTAAAACTTAAAAGTATCTGAATAAAAAATGTGTATAATAGGGGAAAGAACCTTGCATAGAAATATCGTAGCTTTGCTGGTTACGTAACGAAACAAACTTGCCTTTTTCGCATGTAAAAAATACTTAATTTGAAATGCACGGTGGCCCCTACGGCGCGAACTAGAAACACTCGGAATTGAAATTCTACAGCGGGCACGAAATTCTAGGATACACAAGTCCGAAATTCTACGATATACGAGAATTCCTGTGCGAACAAATGTTGGTTTTTCTAAGCCTTTCCCTGTATTTGGTGCATTATTTTTAACCCCGACGAAAACTGGAGTGTTACAAGTTTGACACGTCAGTCAGTCAGTCAGTCGCAAAATCCAGACGGGTGGGCTAATATTTGATTTTTTCAAGACTTAGGTTTTTTTTTTAATCTTATTTATTTTATAAGCCTTACATCCTGAAGATTAAGTCAGGTTGTTAGAAAAAAAAAATTCTCACCTCCGGGCGGAAAACGTCAACTTTCTTCCCGCTGCGCTTACCGATGTTGCCGCTTTCCGCCTCCGTCGATAAGAAAAATAGTATACGCACCACGGGCAGTAGGTAAATAAGAAATCCTCAGATCACAATATGTTTGTTACATTTATGATTTCTTATTTTCTTGCCCTAGGTACGTAATGTACTATTTTATTTAGAACTGGATCACCCGATGGATTTCATGTATTATAAACCTTCCCTAGACTTCAACATATTCTAGACTGAAATTAGTCAAATTGGTTCACCAGTTATCGAGATTTAGCGAAACCAAAAAAATTGGAAATTCATTTACATAGATTACACATTAAGGCCTAGTACAAACAATCTTATACACAAACGGTATAATTTACAATCATACGCGATCTTATCTTAACATTTACAAATTCCTGGCAATATATTTCCAAGATTAAGGTAACAAAGCCCTCGTAGATATTTGTCTTTGTCCCCGCCAAGAATAAATTCGATAACAAACAGCCGAGATTAAAACCGCTAACGTTTTACAACGTGCTTGTAAGCGGGCCCCTAGACGATCAATTTTACTGTGTAATATTATTGAATGTTTACTGTTTAGGCCCCTTTAATCTAATTGTCAAATAAACTGTTCAACAAAATTGAAGCATCATATTGCACAGTACAATTGATCATCCAGGGGCCGGCTAAGAAAACGACAATTTAATCAAAAATATTTAAGACTAGCTGTCCCGGCAAACGTTGTTTTGCCATATAATATTTCTACTTCATCAGTTGATACAAAATTGTACCCCCTCTTTTGTCCCCTAAGAGGGTTGGGGGGAAAAGTTTTATACACCAGATATTAAGTTGGAAAACACAGTAAATAATATGAAGTAATCCAATAAAGAAAAAAGTTTGATACAAAATCTGACCTCCCCTTTGGTCCCCTTAGAGGGGTGAGGGGGAAAAATTTTATACACCAGATGTTAAGCTGAAAGAAGACAAATATATCTGCGAAAACCGCATTCAAATCGGATCAGTAGTTTTCGTGTGATGCTGGAACAAACATACATACAGACAGACAGACAGACAGACAGACAGACAAAATAACCAACCACATTTTTGGCTTCTATAGCGTTGTAGTGACGCCTCCTGCTTATTATTTTTAGAATATCTTTAATGTACAGAATTTTCATTTCTACAGTTTTATTATATTATATTATTATGTATAGATCATATTTTATTCTCAAGGATTAATAAACAGCCTTACATACATTTTAGGAGTGCAAACACATTTCTATAATAATATCTATAGTTACAGTATGAAAAATTCTTTCCTCGCGGTGTTGGTTGCTAATCATCTTCGAAATGGTTTGTCCGATTTTGATGAGTAATGAGATCTATACTTATTAAACTAATATGTATTCTGTGTCTATACTATGGATCCTTTTTTAGATAAATAGTAAAGGACAAGGGATATCTTCACGCCTAACCGCTGAAACGATTTAGCTGAAATTTAGTATAAAGAGATATTGAGTCCCGGGAAAGGACATAGAATACTCTTTATCCCGAAAAATGAACGGTTCCCGCACGATAAACGAGTTTTGGCCTAACGTAGTCACGGGCGTCATCTAGTAAATTCATAATTAGCACCAAAAAGGTCGTACGTTTTTAATGACGTCATGTCCCTAGGGCGTCGACCCTCGGCAGGCTTCTATCAAAACAGAATGATACCCGAAATTGCTGTCCCGTAAATTTCCGCCCGCTGAAAATTAAACAGGAAACTATTTAGATATTTCCCCGGAGGCATTTCCAATCTTATTTTGTACTTGAGATTCAATGGGCATTCCCTGACAAAATAGTTTCAAAGTCGACGCCAAAAATGATAATGCTCTATCAAAAAATTCGTTATAGTATAGGCTGATGGAGGATCTATTTTATTTGGTTGGGTTATGTCAAAACAATATTGGTCGTGGTCGCGGAGCTTGAAATAAACTGACCAAATACTGGTCGCTAACTGCCTATATGAGTCAATTTGTCTGATTGTACAATAATTTGTTTTTATTTCTGAAACATTTTTCAAAATATTAGTGCGTCTAAAACTGGTACCAGTGCCTACGTACGTACCTACAATAAATATTTTTATTCCTTTAAGTACAGTCACTTTGGGTGGGAGAAATAAATGATGCTATTTTTTTACATTAAGGGTCAATTCTGACATCAACGCAACGCGCAGATGCGTTTTTAAATTTGTATAGAATTGACAGACTTGCATGACGTCTCACGGAAGTCTGTCAATTCAATAAAATTTTATAAATGCATCTACGCGTCGCGTTGCGGTCTGCGGGGCTAAAATGGTTCGTTTGGAGAATCATATTATGAATCATAACCTGATTTCTTTTTTTAAATCACAAAATTGACACTGTCTTGGCAATTCAGATGTCTAAATTCGTACTAATTCGACATTCGTGAGTTTGACAGTTTTGACAATTCATTTTGTAAATCGATTGAGAGGAATTGCTAAATGTGACCATATTTTTAGCCTCGCTTAACTCTGAACTGACCCTAAGGCTATATAAATCCTAAGTTATGATTTTAGAGACTGTTAACATAAAACGGAAATCTTCCATCCAAACTTTCGTCTGCAGAATTATCTCTTTCACTAACATCTCCTGTATGCGCGGAGCTCAAGTTTAGGACAATTTGCATCTCATTGTCGGATATTACAATAACTTATAAGTTATAACTGTACCCCTTTATATTAGGACTTAAACACGATAACATTAATGCTTACCCCTATATACTGTATACTGTACTAATAATCTCTACAAAATTATAAAATACTACTCTGTGCCTCGCGGCGCTACATCCACGGTTCATTAGGGAAAATAAATTGTACTTAATTAAAAAATGTTAAAATGTTCCCACAGTAAAAGTAGCATATTTTATGTTAATCCAGGGTATTGACAACAAACTCTATGCATATTTGTTTAAATCTCCTTCCTAAAAGGCCGGCAACGCACCTGCAGCTCTTCTGATGTTGCGAGTGTTCATGGGCGACGGTAGTTGCTTACCATCATGTGACCCGTTTGCTCGTTTGCCTCCTTATTTAATAAAAAAAATCGCTCCAGCCGTTTAGACGTGAAGAAGTAACAAACATACAAAGTCACAAACTTTCGCCTTTAAATAATATTAGTGTGATGTAAGTTTGTTTGTGCTTCACACGGAATTCAGACAAAAAAAAATTTAGTTTGTTATTATTTTTAGCAATATTCCGCGAAATAAACTTCCAGCTTTAAGTAAATGAGTGAGTGCACGCATAGGCATGCGTACAGCACTTCCCTCCTCCCACACTGCCTATGTGTACACTCGCATGCAAGAACTTGCAAACACCACCACCACACAAGCAATAATGTTGGCAAATCCGTGCAAGGCCCTCACCACTATGCAGGTTGAAAACCTCGACGCGCGTTTCGCTCCAACACCGGAGCATCCTCAGGATGTTGGACTCTACGAACAACGTGAACAATGACTTGACGGACGTTGTTCGTAGAGTCCACATCCTGAGGATGCTCCGGTGTTGGAGCGAAACGCGCGTCGAGGTTTTCAACCTGCATGGTGGTGAGCGGCCTTGCACGGATTTGCCAACATTATTGCTTGTGTGGTGGTGGTGTTTGCAAGTTCTTGCATGCGAGTGTACACATAGGCAGTGTGGGAGGAGGGAAGTGCTGTACGCATGCCTATGCGTGCACCCACTCATTTACTTAAAGCTGGAAGTTTATTTCGCGAAATATTGCTAAAAATAATAACAAACTAAATTTTAAGCTATGGATTTCCGCAAAGTAACGCCTGATTCCATTAAGGAATTCAGACAATCGATCATAATGATGTACACAAATTGTAGATATTAGAAGCAACTTTTATAAATAAACTAGATGTCCCGGTGAACTTCGTGTCACTTATAAACCTTCCCTGGACTTCCACGATCATTTTAAGACTAAAATTAGCCAAATCGTAGATCTGTTATCGAGCTATAGCATTACTTACACAACCGAAAATCCATTTTTATGTATAACTAGCTGTCCCGGTGAACTTCGTGCCACTTTAAAACCTTCCCTGGACTTCTACGAATATTTTAAGACTAAAATCAGTCCAATCCGTTCAGCCGTTTTTGAGTTTTAGCACGACTAACACATTTGAAAATGCATTTTTATATATAAGAAAGACTAGCTGTCCCGGTGAACTTTGTGTCACTTTAAAACCTTTCCTGGACATCTACGAATATTTTAAGACTAAAATCAGCCCAAGCCGTTCAGTCGTTTTCAAGTTTTAGTGCGACTAACACATTTGAAAATCCATTTTGTATATAAGAAGATAACTAGCAGCTGTCCCGGTGAACTTCGTGTCACTTATAAACCTTCCCTGAACTTCCACGATCATATTAAGACTATTTTATATATAAGACTGGCTGTCCCTACTCACCTTCGTGTCACTACTCACCTTAAAACCTTCCCTAGACTTCTACGAATATTTTAAGACTGAAATCAGCCCAATCCGTTTAGCCGTTTTCGAGTTTTAGCGCGACTAACACATTTGAAAATCCATTTTGTATATAAGAAGATAACTAGCAGCTGTCCCGGTGAACTTCGTGTCACTTATAAACCTTCCCTCAACTTCCACGATCATATTAAGACTAAAATTACCCAAATCGGTCTAGCTGTTATCGAGCTATAGCGTTAACTGAAAATCCATTTTTATGAATAAAAGATGTTCGATTCTATTAATAATAATAAGATTTATAAATAGAAACAAATATTTTAACAAAAAAAAAAGGGTGAAAATACCCAGGATATTATTTTTCAAAATTACACCCTTAGGGGGGAAAATAGGAAATTAAATGTTTGCTTTCGCTGGTTTTCAATATTAAAATTTATAAACAGACACATTTTATTATATTTTTAGATAAAACTAGCTGACTCGACCGACGTTGTCCTGTCTTAACGATGATTATTTAATTCGAATTAGTATAATTAAGAAAACAATAGATTAAAATTGGTATATCCATGCCAAATTTCATCAAAATAGATTAAATAGTTTAAAAGCGAAAATCATAAAAGATCATTGTGCAGGAACCGTACATTTTCCGGGACAAAAAGTATCCCTATTCCTTTCCCGAGACTCAAAGTATCTGCATACCTTTCATCAAAATAGATTGAAGAGCTTAGGCGAAAATCATAATAGTTTATTGTGCGGGAACCGTACATTTTCCGGGACCAAAAGTATCTCTAGTCCTTTTCCGAGACTCAATGTATCTCCTTACCAAATTTCATCAATATAGATTGAATAGCTTAGGCGAAAATCATAAAAGTTTATTGTGCGGGAACCATACATTTTCCGGGACCAAAAGTATCTCTAGTCCTTTTCCGAGACTCAATGTATCTCCTTACCAAATTTCATCAATATAGATTGAATAGCTTAGGCGAAAATCATAAAAGTTTATTGTGCGGGAACCATACATTTTCCGGGACCAAAAGTATCCCTTGTCCTTTCCCGAGACTCAAAGTATCTCCATACCAAATTTCATAAAAATAGACTGAATAGTTTAGGCGAAAATCATAAAAGTTTATTGTGCGGGAACCGTACATTTTCCGGGACAAAAAGTATCTCTGTCCTTTCCCGCGACTCAAAGTATCTCCATACCAAAATTCATCAAAATCTATTGAATAGTTTACGCGAAAATCATAAAAGTTTATTGTGCAGTAACCATACATTTTTCCGGGACAAAATGTATCCTATTTCCTATTGCTGGTTCTAAGCTACCTCTCCACCAATTTTCAGCCAAATCGGTTCATCCGATCTTGAGTTATAAGTGGCGTAACTAACACAACTTTCTTTTATATATATAATAGATATATTACATTACGAGTATTAGCAGTTTTAGCAGTAGACAGTTTAATAGAAGTGCTGGCAGTACATACTCGTATTTGGAGCAAAGAAACTTTTATATCAGTACATTTAAACCGACTAAGACGGATGGGTTTAAAACAGTATTAAATTCTCAACGCCCGCTCAGAATTTAAATTAGCTTTAGAATTATTTATTGCACCTAGATACTGACAGTGTCTACGAATAAATTGCTGCCTTGCAATGTTTTGTTATCCTATCGTTATAGTTAGGTATCTGTCAACAAGGGCCGCAGGGCTATTATGTAAAAATAGCGATCAACAATCCACTACATAGCAATAATCGTGCGAACGATTGCTGAATATAAAAACAATGGTGTCATGTATAGCGATCGATTGCAATCGTATTGTTTTGGCTGATACGTGATATGAAATTGCGATTTTGGAGCAATTATCGCGCAATAATTGCTATCGCATTGCTCTCGCAAGATACGTGATACGGCTGCCGATCTAGCTATTTAGCTGCTCCAGGCAAAGGTAATTTTTGCCGCCCTTTACATACTGAAAACCATATACCTAAGTCATGAGCTAGTTTTGTTGGAGGATGATGGGTGGAATATTATTTAAACTTATAAAATACTTCTTAAATATTTGCACAATCCAACCTGAAGTAAGTTGGAAGGTAGAATTCTCAAAGTCGGGTGGTGGATATGGATATGGCTAGGGTGGAAGATAGGAATAAGTCAATTATGCCGCCCCTCATTTTGCCGCTCTGGGCAAATGTTCGGCTCGACCGAACGGGCCCTGGATAACAAGTGAAAAATACAGCGCGGCCCCTCCATATCGGCGCATGGACAAATCTTTACGAATATTATAAATGCGAAAGTGTCACCTTTTATCTCTTTACGCTTAACCCATCAATCCCCAAGCGGCACCCGGCTGTCGCTTGGGGATTGTTGGGTTAAGCGTGAGTGTCGCTAAAAATTGAAAATTTATTGTGTCTGCGATTCCCACGATCGAGGTATCAAACGGCTGAATCGATTAGACACAATTTGTCATAGATAATAATAGATATACTTGAAGAGACGGGACTTTTCCCATGATTGTTTGTCTTAGTCCCCGAATAGGTAACTATTCGGGGACTTAGATCTAAACTTGAGTTTTTTTGTCTCAAAAATGATAAGTTTTAAAAAATCCTCAAATTGTAGAGTTGTAGATCTAAAAATTCTCCAATAAATGCTTAGCTATGACTTTTTACAGTACTTATTTAGCATCTAGCAACAAACAGTAGTCTATACTCTATTCTATTCTATGTAAAATAGTGTGTGTCAAATTTGTCACGTAATCGAGTTGTAGTTAGTAACAAGGGTGCGCTTGTTAGCTGGGCGTAGATAATCTGGTTAACCAATTACCCACCCTTAAGGGCGTTCCATCCGGAGATGCCGTAATTGACCGTATTTAAAACCTTATAAACTCATAATCTGAAAGCTACAAAGTTATAATAAATATACAGCAATAATCTTCAGTATATCAACATTCCTTTTGTCGTTTTAAATTTTCAATTTTTGTTTCTTATACTCATGATCCAAAGTAATACCAATTTGTTAAAATTCAAGCATACAATCAGCATCTCCTTAGGATTTACAAATTACTTTTATTTGAAACTCACGCCAATAGATCGACAATTTCATAAACTACATATTCGCCGTTTTAATTTTTTTTAGGACAATTTTGAAATAAGATTAGTAAAAATAATAGGGTTTTGGCACGATCTCGGCAACGCGGCAAATGTATGGCCAAGAAAAAGCATATTAAAATATTATTATAGTGAATAATATGTGACTTGTTACCACAATTGTATCAATGCACGTTTATTCGTGTCATAAATGAAGTTTTAATAAATGCAGTGAAATGTTGCATGGTTATTCCACGTATATTTTTTCCCCTGAGCCATGCTTTGGTGATTTACACGCTTATTCTTGTATATTTTGCTGCTTTTCGTGTTTGTAAAAATAAAAGCCCGTCTATTAATGTTAAGAAGTTGATTCATTATTTATGTAATACGACCTTATTAGTGCATGCACTAATAAGGTATAGAACGTAAATCTATACTAATATTATAAAGTTTGTTTGTTTGAACACGCCAATCTCAGGAACTACTGGTCCGATTTGAAAAATTTTTTAGATGTTAGATGGCTCATTTATCTAGGAAGTCTATATACTATAAATTATTACTCTAAGACGAATAGAAGTGAAGAAACATAGGAAAATGTAGAAAAAACCGGGAAAATTATTTGAAGGCGTTTATCTCGTGAACTACTGGATGAATTTTTAAATTATTTGGCATAGATGTAGTGTAGATCATGACGTAAAAGAACATAGGCTGTTTTTTGCGAGAAAATGTACGGTTTCCGTAAAATTTCTCATTTATGCGGGCGAGGCCGCGTGGAACGTCTAGCTAGCTAATATTTTCTTGTTGACGGTTCAGTAAGAAAATATTGTTGACCTATTGTTGTTGTCGATAAATATTGACCTCCTTCGTGTCTATGCGTGGACACATACATATAAAATGGAGTACAACCTTGCCTATAGATACTTCAAGAGAGAGATCAATCAGGCAAAGAAATTACGATCCTACCATTCCTACAAGTAGGAATAGGATCATTGACTCACGACGCAAAATACAAAGACTTTCTGGGTAAGCTATTTGCGTCAATCCTTGGTAATCTTGTGATAAAAAACCACCGACTATACCACGATTCAGGGGCACAATGTTGGATATGAGGTTACATCAGCGCTCAGTGTGAATAACCCTGCGTACCCTTGATATCCAAAAGTCAAGTGGGCCTGACGGAATCCCTCCTATTGTGTTGAAAAAGTGTGCTTTAGAGTTAGCTCTTAACGCGTCGTTTTCGGTTCTCCTACTCTTCTGGCATTGTCCCGGCTTCTTAGAAGACAGCCTTATTGTACCCGATCCCCCAAAAAAGGTGACCGCTCAAATCCTTCCAACTGCAGATCAATTGCTAAAACCTCCGTCTTCTCGAAGGTAATGGAATCCATTATCAGCTCTTTCAATACTTGGGCGGCCAGACATTTACTAAACGACAGACACGACAAGCAGTACGGGTTCCGAAAGGGTCGCTTGGCTGGTTATCTCTTGGCGTACCAAACTCATCGTTAAGCTTAGGTGATTGTGTGGAGAGGAGAGGCATTGGCTATTGGTTTGGACATTGCGAAGGCCTTTGATCGGGTTTGGATCAAAGCGCTGCTATCAAAGCTTCCATCATAATAATACGAGCTTCCCGAGAATGTATGCAAATAGGTCACAAGTTTTTTGGCAGATCAATGACATGTTACAGACCAACGGCATTTATTGCTATACGGATGATAGTACAGGTGATGCCTTATCTACCAGCTTCCACTATATTTCTCGGCTAAATGTTATTGACAGTCAAAACAAACTTATGTTTTAAATAGATACTTCAAAGGAGAAAATCTCTGAATGGGGTAGACGATACTTAGTCCAATTCAACCCCACCAAGTCTGTGCGTTCACAACTAAAAAGACATCAATGGTCGTATATCCTCGTTTTCAGAGCACCTTTTTAACAATACCTTCTCAGCATTGAAATACTTGGTGTAACCATATCGAGCGAAGTCGAGTTCCGATGTCATCTAGAGGGTGACGCCAAGTTAGCCTCATAAAACTTGGTGTTCTTAATAGGACGAGAGAGTATTTCAGTCTGGACCAATGCCAGACTGAAACCAATGACCAATAACCAGCAACTCTACAAGATGCTAGTTCAGCCTCATTTGGAAGACTGTTCTTATCTCTGGGCAGGGACCCCAAAATACCAACGAAGGCCCGCTCGAATTGTTAAATGCTATAAAGTTTCAAACAGGCTGAACCCCTTGGAATTACGCCTAGATTCACTCTCAATTGGTTGTATCACGGGGAGTACTCTGAGGAATTGTTCGGAATCATACCTACTGCAACTTTTCGCCATCGTTCCACCTGAAAAATATACCATCCTAATAACCTTGATGAGTGGCAGTCTTCCACCGTGCTTTTTTCACGTAAATTTCTGCCCTGCACTGCTAAATTTGGAATGAACTGACACCAGCAGTATTTCCGGACCTATACGAAATACAAACCTTCAAGAAGAGAACGTATTCCCTCTTACAAAGACCGGCAACTCACCAGCAGCTCTTCTGATAAACTTTCCAATAGCTATTCGAATAACCTTTAAGAAAACAGAAAAGACAAGAGAAATTAGTAAAAGATAATAGAATACCTGTGATTATTATATTCAAAATTTCGCCATCTGCAATGAGGCATTACTCATAGAAGTCGCTTGCATTTTTACACGAATAATCGTGCAAGAGTTATAACCCAAAGGAAATGATAGACACGTGCGCCAGATTGTTTTAACACGTTTATTCTGGTGAACTCAAATAATCAAATGATCTGAAATAAGCGCATGTTTTATTATTAATGTGATATATGTTATTATTTTTTCCGTACAATAAAGGTCTACATTGCTATAAAATCGTTAATATAAGTCAAAAAAAAATTAAAAAAAAAAAAAAAAAAAAATATATATATATATATATATATGTATCATAGGCCATGCAAACGAAAAATCAAAAAAAAAATTTTGGGTAAGAGCTCTTGCACTTTTATTCATTGGGGCCATCGATATGGATATTACAATAGTATTAACCCGTACAAAAGAGTGTCTCTGTTTGTTCACGGTCCAGCTGCTAAGGGAATTAAGATGAAATTTTGTATAAAGGCACTTTGAGTTCCAGAAAAGGACATGACGTGATAATTTTTAACAAGGAAAAATATAATATTACTAGCCCGCGACTACGTCCGCGTGGACTTCAGATTATAGTGCGCGATGTCAACAAAATTGGTGTCAAAAAGCTTTTATAAAAAAACCCTGGTACCCCTTAAACCAAAACACCCAAAAACAGCTGTGCAGTGTGCACATAACTTATTTCATTTTTTAAAATTAACTTTATTTATGCCCAATTTTAAAGTATATATTTAGCCCCCCAATTACTCGACTTTTGCCATAAAATATTTATCATTGATAGGTAAGGTTACGTCACTGCAACTGCATAGATAAAGTACTGAGTTATTTAATAACGTAAAAGAGTACATAATAACAATCGAAAAATCGAAAACTTCGTTTAAGATGATACCACATCTTATAGAAAGACATTTGTGTAAGCAATAGCGCGATGTAGGAGACGCGCAGCGCCAACTATTATGAATTTTTGGAACTAACTTAATTTGAACAAATTTACGCATTTTCACTCCCTTACAACCCCTTTGTCCAGTTAAAAAGTAGCCTATGTCCTTTCTCAGACTTAAGACTATCTGTGTACAAAATTTTATTACAATCGGTTCAGTAGTTTTGGCGTGAAAGCGAGACAGACAGAGATATTTTCGCATTTATAATATTAGTATAGAAGTATAGATTAGTTCTATTGAAGCCTGATTCAACTCCTCAGGTTAAGATAAGGTTTCCCGGAAGGTGTCTTCAATATGCCTGTCTCTGTGTTTATCTGTCTGTCACATAATATCTAAATAATAGGAGATAACACTTTATAATAAATTTAGCCACTGACATTAAATACTGATGACGGTCGACGAAAAATGCAAAGGGTTTGCAAGACAACAAGTATAATTATTTTTAATGATTTTTGCTTACATATTTTATTTTAGGTTAAGTAAACGCGTAACTTTTAAGTGGGTAAGATTAGGTTAGTTAAGTAAACACGTAACTTTTTAGTGGGTGGGCTGATTTTGATAATCCTTTGCTTATGCCCGCTGTACACTCTCGCCGAGAGCTCTCGGGCGAGAGTCTCGTGCGAGAGCCCCTTGCCCGAGTGCGATCATGTACATTCTCGCTTAGTTCAATCGCAGTTAAGAACTCAGAGAAGATGGATGAAAACGACCATTCACCATTCACCATGCATCGAAAGATATCATTGTAATCCAAAGGTTTATAATCATATTTAATTTTATTTCTCACAGATAATGACTGATAATGACGATTATTATTGTTATTTTTCTGTTCTACACTGTCCAATGGCGGGACTAGTACTGAAAGACGCGAGAGTGTACAGTAGTGTGCTCGTTTTCCTCGCGAGACCCTTTGTCTCGGGCGCAAAATACCGACAACGGACCGAGAGGGTCCGAGACAGGCGAGACGAGGCGAGCGCACCCATTTACACTCTCGCACTCGGGCTGCCTCGCTGTGTCTCGGCGAGAGTGTACAGCCGGCTTTACATTTATTTTAGAGCTAACCTCAATCTGCTTTAACCACAAACTCCAATTCATCTGGCTGTCCCAGTTATTATTCATGAAATCTATCATTCACCTAAACTTTTATTATATTTTCATACAAATATTTAAAACGCGACCGCAATATATTATTGGAAATAATATACGATCAACCACAAGCGGTTTATCACTCTTGAACCTTACTGCTGTGCAAATAACGGTCAAAGTGGACTGAACAGACGCAACCACTAGCGACATCGGGCATAGAAGATTGAATTTAATTGAATGTAGTAGCAGCACGATCGGTGGCTTTATTTTGCTGTGGTTTTATGACCGATACATTGCGGAATTTTGAGATAATAATAATGTTTGTAGGCTTAAAATAACGTGATGTATCATGCACTGCATTTTGTAGTGGTTACTGAAAAGCATATATAAAATCTACATAATATTTTAAATAGCATTATTGGTTGGTACGAAAATATTTTATAATTTAAAACGGTGGCAAACACTCATGAATCGTGTTGACCAAAATTATATAAAACGATAAAAATAGTAACAGTAAACGGACTCGCACAAAACTAATATAGTATTTAAATATCTAATATTCTTAAGGGTATGTGTTTTTTAGATTATACCGTTCACTGTGAAAGTAGCAGTGCTGAAAAAGTTACTTTGACTTCTATGGGAAATTCCCCAATGTCATGAATTTGCTAATACAACAATAAAAAAAATATTTTAAGACGGACAGTACCTATGCGATTGCCGGAGCAGTTATTGATTTAAAAGGCTTGTCGTGAAAACTTCTAAACGTGGTAACAAAGAATTTTACTCGGGGCTCGCATCCTAAATAGATAGATAGATATTTATAGCTCGCAAATTGGTACTATAATTACTATTTCGACTCAGGAACGCGACGAGACGAGGCGAAGCACGGCGCGGCATAGATTTGTATGGATTTGACAGATTTCAATGGCGCGAGGCGACACGAGTCAATTGGATACAAATTTAGAAATGTATCTACGCGTCGCGTTGCGGTCTGAATTGACCCTTATTCAACATGTTTACGGTGGGCAAGGGCCTTATCGCTTCGAGCGATCTCTTCCAGGCAACCCTGCCTCCTAGTGACACAAGAGCATAATATTAAAGCAATATAATAGTTCCCTAATTTAATATGTTGTTTGTCTTTACCCGCGTTAACAAGGCTAACAAAATATGGCGGCGTTTTACGTGCCCGTAGAGCCTAAATACAATTAATTTTAAATTAGACGGTAAATAATCTTGTTTAAACGAAAAAGGTTGGGAGTAAATTAATTTGGAAGAGAGTTTGCACTGATAAACTACACACAGCAGTTGCGAGTCATTAGCTATGTTCACATAATTATGCGCTTTGGTCTTCAATTTTCGTCATCTTCTTTTTTGTTGTTCTTGTTATGGCGCTCGGCTTTACCATGGTCAAGTGAAGTATTGGCGGGAAAAAATTTTTTTCGTAAAAAATTTACAAAATTTTCAAGTAATTTTTCCAGAATATCGTCAAGTCGAAAGTCTAGTCAAAGTCTAAAAAGTAGTCGGTAAAGTCAACGAGTCAAGTCAGTTGTTTTAGTAAAGTGGTAGACCCTTTACTAAAACTTTCGATGGAGTTTTGGAGGGAACACAAAATGGCACGTTTCTTGAAGTTGTATCACTTGCCCACACTTGTGCACGACAACGAATATTTAATGGTTAATATTCTACCAACATTATACATTAAAAACCGAAATAACACAATTTTAGGAAATTAAATACAAAAACAGAACGTCACTCTTTCGTATTCCCGGCAAAACTCCTCATCTTCTTTTAATTAACTTTGGTTTGGCATATTCAATAATTGAATGCGTCAAAATCCCCCCGCGTTGAAAAAAAAGTATCATAGCGAGCGCTACGATTTAAAAGCGCGTCACGGGCATGCCTCACGTTCGCAAAAAAAAGGCACAGTGTGGACAAAGCTATTAGCTATGTCCACATTATGCGCTTTCGCCTTCAATTTTCGTCATCTTCTTTCATTCAACTTTCGTTTTGGCGCATTCAATAATAATGGGGAGTTTTCTTAATTTCTATCTCCACCAGACGGAGCGACGATAGACACTTCTAGATTTTCTATTGGTTCCCCACCGATCTGAAATTATCTGCAGGTTGGCATTACTGACTACATGTTGTTCGTGTTTCTAAAAAATATCAGTGTACTGTCAAGTGTAACGTCAATCAAAATATCATACTCCTAAGCGATCATTGGCCTAAGCAATTACGCCAGTATACTGGTAACAGCTTAGGAACACGCTTGCACTTGTCAAACTGAAAACTGTCAACTGAAAGAGTTTTCTACTTCTACTTTTTATTGTCGGTGTGGTTTTTATTATTTTTTCCCACATTGTGTTATTTGGATTTTTGATGTTCATTTTTGGTAAAATATTAGCCACTAAATATCCGTTATCTTGCACAAGTGCAGGTAAGATGTTGTCAAAACCAAAATGTATAATTCCTGTGATATTTGGTGTGAAGATCGGTAAATATCCTATTTCTTCCGTGAGTTTTAACTAAAACATCGTTATAATAACTTTATTATCCTATTCATTGGAATATTATTGCGTCTTTTTCAAATTGAAATGTATCATGTTTTACATTCTTTTGCCCAGTTTTGTAGCAATTATTGATGTTATTCCCTGGTATTACCGATAGTTGTCTACCTATACGCCATCTAGTTACTAAAATGGAAGCTGTTTGACAATCAATTTAAAAAAATAAGAAAATGCCTCATTATTGTTTGCCTCAACTAACGCAACGCCAACATTGTCATTTTTGAAGTTTTGGATACGGTCAGAGGACATGCGTCGCGGGCATACCTCACGTTCGCTGTTGACTGCGCTATAACGCAAGCCACAACAGAAAAAGGCACAGTGTGGACAAAACTATTAGGGAGATCGCACACGTCACACTTTTTGTGTGACCGAGTCTGCGGCTTACATACAAAGTGCATGGCGCGCGCCATCAGATCGTATGTAAGCCGCAGACTCGATCACACAAAAAGTGTGACGTCTGCGATCTCCCTTAGGCAACATACCTACAGGGTGAAACATTGCAAAGTGATGACATTACCCTACGAAATCCATTAAAGCAAACTTTAGTTGTAAGAATGTGTGGTCGTGTTTTCAAGTGACTTACCTGAAACAAAAATATCATAAAATTAGGTTAAATAAATCTAAGATTAGTAACTTAATTAAAAAGATTTTTTATTAATATTATCGTTACTTATATAACTTGACATCAGCTAGTAAATTATATAATTTACTAGCTGATTTCAAGATGCGAGAACAATACATTTGGTCGCCATATACTCTATGCGCTTTCTCGAAACTTTCAGTATTTTCATAACATTTCTTAATCTATTCAACCTCATAAGCAGGCAAATTTTCACATTGTTTATATTACTAAGCATAGATTTTATTAGATTAAACTATCCCAACCAGTAGATTGAAAACGCACGAAATGATAAATCTCTAAAAACAAGCTGACCTGTGAAAGGTAAATCTCCGTGACGTCACGAACCAATATGGCCGCCGTCGGGAAATATTTATTATGGTCTTCGTCAGCGTGACTCGAGGTAATGGCGAATATATATTTTTTATGTCAACCCAAAGACATAGTGGGGGTGGATACGCACGTTAAATAATTGTTACTACTTATTTTAAAATAAATAAATATTTTAAAGTAAATACTAATCCTTACTACTTACTTTAAAATATTTTATTATTGTATCTGTCTGTATGTCTATTACTTTGAATCACTAAACCGGTTTAGTCGATATATATATAGTAAGGAGATACTAACTTAATCCTTCGATCGCGGAAAAACGAGACACAATAGCATTTCAATTGTTATCGCGGCCAACTTGGGCCTTACGGGAGTTGAAGCATTAAGACCCAGGAAAGGACATAATAATAATATTATGGTCCATTTTTGACGCTGCAAAAATGACGGACTGTATACCACGATAAACGAATTTCTGTGCAACGGAGTAACGGGCACCATTTAGTATAATTATTAATATGCAGGAGTCGAGCGAAGCCTGTCAAGTTCGAGATTTAAATTAAAATGAGTGCGATTTCAAGAGTCAACTTATCTACTATTTTAATAGCACAGTAAAATTAATATTACATCCTAAGAAAATTACACTTTCGACTCAGGAATTCGTATAGACCTAAGAATTGGTAGCAGACGTTAAAAAATACGCCATCATAAAAATAAATAAGACAAAAACAGCTATATTTTGAAAATATTATTTAAGCCTAACACATCTACTCATAATAATTTATCTTTGTTCCCTTCCCGGATCTCATTTACCGTGGACCGCGGTATTTGATCATAAATCCTTGTTTTTGTTGACAAAATAATATAATTGGCACTATTCCTGGGTCGTGTTTACTCAGTCCCTCCCAATTAGTTGTGTGAGGGCTAGGATTATCTTTTGTTAGTAGCTAAGACCACGTCCACGTAAGGGTCAGCGCAGACAGAGAGGAATAATCGCACGGTCTCGGGTATTTTCTTTGAAGCACTTGAAAATAAACTTTAAAATTGTTACACTTAAGTGCGATAAGGGATTCCCGCGTATCCTCAAGGACGTGCGAGCATTTCTTGTAAGGTTTGAGCATTTATGCACCTTAGTTTATTAATTTTAAAATATATTTTGAAGTGCATGCCCGAGACCACGTGAAGATTATTTCTCTCTGTCTGCGCTGACCCCTATCTGGAATTCGTGCGAAATAAGTACTGTAAATTAGAATACTTACCACATTAATCTATATAGTATATAAAACTCAAAGGTGACTGACTGACATGGTGATCTATCAACGCACAGCCCAAACCACTGGACGGATTGGGCTGAAATTTGGCATGCAGGTAGACGTTATGACGTAGGCATCCGCTAAGAAAGGATTTTGATCAATTCTACCTCCAAGGGGTTAAAATACGGGATCAAAGTTTGTATATAATAATATTAGTAATACTTTTTAACACGAGCGAAGCCGCGGGCAAAAGCTCGTTATTCAATAAAATCAAACCAGCAAAAAGTTTATCAGGACAGTTTTAAGCTATAGGACAGTTTTAAAATTTAAGCTAATGTACCTACATTTCAACTTCAACTTATAATTTTTCACTCAATAAATTAATCTATACTAATATTATAAAAGCGAAAGTGTGTCTGTCTGTCCGTCTGTCTGTTACATATTCACGCCCAAACCACTGAACCGATTTTGCTGAAATTTGGCATGGAGATACTTTGAGTCTCGGGAAAGGACACTTTTTGTCCCGGAAAAATGTACGGTTCACGCTCGATAAACGAGTTTTGGCGCAACGCAATTGCGAGCATCATCTAGTAATAATAATAATATGCATTTGCCGTAACATTTACGTTACTTTTATTGTATTTTATTTACTTTTAAAATCAAAAATAAAAATCTTATCTTAATTAAAACCGACATCCAAGGTAAAAACAATATTAACATTAATATGAACTAAAAAGTATTAAATAATTTTTGCTATCTAATAGTGCCTTTTTCCGAATTCGGCTAAACCTTGACTATTTCTGTACTCAATCTTCATTATTTTGAAGTCGGTACCAGATAGCTGAATCTTCAGTCCTCTGACAGAATATTTGAAACTTTTGGAACTGGCACCGACTTCAAAATTATGAAGATTGAGTACAGAAATAGTCAAGGTTTAGCCGAATTCGGAAAAAGGCACTATTAGATAGCAAAAATTATTTAATACTTTTTAGTTCATATTAATGTTAATATTGTTTTTACCTTGGAAGTCGGTTTTAATTTTTTGTTAAAAATAATAATAATTACACTCTTTTTAGTTACACTAGTAGGTAAACCTTCGCGTATATTTTACGTATCTTATTACACAGTTCACACTCACAAAATAATATATTATCAGTGAAGTGAACATATTGTGCTAAGTAATTTAACAATTTTAATACTTCAAACCCCAAGCGGTCACCGGCGATTGCGATAACAATAGAAAGGCTATTGTGTCTCGTTTTTCCACGATCCAAGGATCTATCAGATAAAAAATTGTATAAGCTTGCATAGGATGTAGCATAGCTACTCATCTAATATATAAAATTCTCGTGTCACAGTTTTCGTTGCCATACTCCTCGGAAACGGCTTGACCGATTCTCATGAAATTATGTGAGCATATTGTGAGGATATTGGTCTGAGAATCGGCCAACATCTATTTTTCATACCAAAAATTATTTATATGGCAAAACAACGTTTGCCGGGACAGCTAGTAATATAATATAATATTATCATAATTATTGACAGCTGTTCTTGTAATCAAGAATTCAATTTCAAATCCATTCAAATCGATACTTAGTGCGCCATCTATCGATTAATAAGTATAACTAATTAAAAAGACACTTATTGACTTTGTTTTGTTTAAATGCTCTTTTTAAAATAACTTTATTTTAATTCTATATTTTGTCTATTAAAATTTTATAAAGTAGTTAGTATAGTATTCGATCTGTATATAAAGTAGTAAAGTATATTCGGCGGCGCCGCGATACCGTCGCCTCCGTGGCGCTGACCGCCGTGTATATTTAAACAAAGTGTTGTTATACAGTATAAAATTATTATTATTATTAGTATATCCACACCTATGCCTTGTACTATTATCTATTCTGTGCCATGAGACATTGGTGACCTTAACACGACGTGGTATTGATGAAGACGATGATGATGATGATGATGATGATTATGATGATGATGATTATGATGATGAATATGAGTTGCATAGTAGCATATGCTTTCTGTTCTTAAAACAACGCCGAAACTCCCAAACGTGTATCTATAAGGAGTCAGGAGTTCTCTCAGCATCTTCGAAACCATGGTATACCTTGACCCAATATTTGACTTTTTGGTAGCGTATTCTTAGTACACTTCACATAAAACCAAAATCACCATATGTTTCCATATAAATTTCGAGGAGTTCCCTCGATTACTCCTGGATCCCATCATCAGGTCACCACTTTGTGAACATGGTACCAAATTGGAGTAAAACCAAATACAACAAAGCAAAAATTTCGAAAATCGGTTCACAAACGGCGGAGTAATCGTTGAACATACAAAAATAAAAAAAAATAAAAAAAAAAAAAAAAAAAAAATATCCACAGCCGAAAATATAACCTCCTCGTTTTTTGGAAGTCGGTTAAAAAATAGGATAGTTTCCAGCCTTGCCGCGCAAAAAAGCGGTTTGGGAAATCCACCCACCTACCTATCAACATTTTAAGTTTAAAGATGTTATAATTTCATTAGTTTATCTAATCCGCAAGTGGTATTTTGCTTTTGTAAACCTCATTTTTATGATGAACAACGTTATATATTATAATATTATACTGTAACATAATTATTATGTTTCAGCCAGCAATCTCACATACGAATAAATCCTTTCCGCGTATGATCCCGAAGTCGATACATCATGTAGATTTAGGGTGAGCCCGAATAATAAATCAAACTTGTATGCTCTTGTGATCACGTCCTAGGTAATATGTTGAAGCTAATTAGGGTACCAACTTCGGATAAATCAAAAGCAATTAAAATCTGACTTTTTTTCTTAAAAACCTCGGATTGACAATGAAGATAAATTGGACGCTGTTAGCATTCGTGTACTAACCTATTCAAAATATATAACATGATATTGTATTGAGTTATGAATGCAGACTATGCAGTTATTTTCTTTAGATGATTTATTATTATGATGATTGGACCAGACTGCATTCAAAATTGAACAAAAAAATGTTTGTGGCTTAGGACACAAATGCTTAACAGCAACCAATTATTTTTAACAAAAAATTAAAACCGACTTCCAAGGTAAAAACAATATTAACATTAATATGAACTAAAAAGTATTAAATAATTTTTGCTATCTAATAGTGCCTTTTTCCGAATTCGGCTAAACCTTGACTATTTCTGTACTCAATCTTCATTATTTTGAAGTCGGTACCAGATAGCTGAATCTTCAGTCCTCTGACAGAATATTTGAAACTTTTGGAACTGGCACCGACTTCAAAATTATGAAGATTGAGTACAGAAATAGTCAAGGTTTAGCCGAATTCGGAAAAAGGCACTATTAGATAGCAAAAATTATTTAATACTTTTTAGTTCATATTAATGTTAATATTGTTTTTACCTTGGAAGTCGGTTTTAATTTTTTGTTAAAAATAATAATAATTTCACTCTTTTTAGTTTAGTTTTTAGTACACTAGTAGGTAAACCTTCGCGTATATTTTACGTATCTTATTACACAGTTCACACTCACAAAATAATATATTATCAGTGAAGTGAACATATTGTGCTAAGTAATTTAACAATTTTAATACTTCAAACCCCAAGCGGTCACCGGCGATTGCGATAACAATAGAAAGGCTATTGTGTCTCGTTTTTCCACGATCCAAGGATCTATCAGATAAAAAATTGTATAAACTTGCATAGGATGTGTGCTAAGTAATTTAACAATTTTAATACTTCAAACCCCAAGCGGTCACCGGCGATTGCGATAACAATAGAAAGGCTATTGTGTCTCGTTTTTCCACGATCCAAGGATCTATCAGATAAAAAATTGTATAAACTTGCATAGGATGTAGCGTAGCTACTCATCTAATATATAAAATTCTCGTGTCACAGTTTTCGTTGCCATACTCCTCGGAAACGGCTTGACCGATTCTCATGAAATTATGTGAGCATATTGTGAGGATATTGGTCTGAGAATCGGCCAACATCTATTTTTCATACCAAAAATTATTTAAATGGCAAAACAACGTTTGCCGGGACAGCTAGTAATATAATATATTATTATCATAATTATTGACAGCTGTTCTTGTAATCAAGAATTCAATTTCAAATCCATTCAAATCGATACTTAGTGCGCCATCTATCGATTAATAAGTATAACTAATTAAAAAGACACTTATTGACTTTGTTTTGTTTAAATGCTCTTTAATTTTAAAATAACTTTATTTTAATTCTATATTTTGTCTATTAAAATTTTATAAAGTAGTTAGTATAGTATTCGATCTGTATATAAAGTAGTAAAGTATATTCGGCGGCGCCGCGATACCGTCGCCTCCGTGGCGCTGACCGCCGTGTATATTTAAACAAAGTGTTGTTATACAGTATAAAATTATTATTATTATTAGTATATCCACACCTATGCCTTGTACTATTATCTATTCTGTGCCATGAGACATTGGTGACCTTAACACGACGTGGTAATGATGAAGACGATGATGATGATGATGATGATGATTATGATGATGAATATGAGTTGCATAGTAGCATATGCTTTCTGTTCTTAAAACAACGCCGAAACTCCCAAACGTGTATCTATAAGGAGTCAGGAGTTCTCTCAGCATCTTCGAAACCATGGTATACCTTGACCCAATATTTGACTTTTTGGTAGCATATTCTTAGTACACTTCACATAAAACCAAAATCACCATATGTTTCCATATAAATTTCGAGGAGTTCCCTCGATTACTCCTGGATCCCATCATCAAGTCACCACTTTGTGAACATGGTACCAAATTGGAGTAAAACCAAATACAACAAAGCAAAAATTTCGAAAATCGGTTCACAAACGGCGGAGTAATCGTTGAACATACAAAAAAAAAAAAAAAAAAGAAAAAAAAAAAATATATATCCACAGCCGAACATATAACCTCCTCGTTTTTTGGAAGTCGGTTAAAAATTATGTTGTTATATGTTTATTTAAAGTAAAAATCCGTGCTAATAACATAGATGTGCATGTGTAGGTAAGTATATCTGTCAATTTTTTTTCATCTTTTCACGCCTCAATCACTCGAATGATTTCTAGAAAAAATTTAGAATGCATATATTTTTAACCTGGAAAAAGGCATAGTAATTAGTAATTACTATTATAACGAATTTCCATGCGAACAAAATTAAGGGCAAAATCAATATAATATTTTTCGTTCTAGGCATTATACAGTCTTCATTTTTGATGTTACATAATTACTATAACTAATAGATTTAAGAACTGCAAAGTCCCTGGTTCTTTTCTTTAGTCGTCTGCCGCAAAATATGTCATCCCAACGTCTAACTTCCGAGTTTCAAAGTTCATGGGAGGTGTCTAACTTAGTAAAAGTGGAATTACACAAGCCTTTTTATAAGTGAAAATCGTGTTAAAACATAATTTTGTGTCAATTTCAATGAATTTTACATAGACTATGGAGACAGTTTGAGTCCAAGGAAAGGACTTAGGCTACTTTTCATCCCGGAAAAATGTACGGTTCACGCGCGATTAATGAATTCCTGTGCAACGGAGTTGCGGGCGTCATATATTTTCCAATATTCTAAAATTTAAAAATAAATTTTTTTTGCATTGTTATTTTCAGGTCATTTTTACGTTTCATACATTTTTCAGCGACCTAATCCACAACACATTCCATCAGTGAAAGTGGATTAATTTCTGATCAGCATTGTCCACGACGCTTTGTCGTTCGTTCGATTGACGTCGAGAGGGTTTTAGCATAATTAGAAATATGTCGATTTGCGTCTATCCATTTGTTTTTGTCGGTTTTTAATAATAGGAGTTCAAACATCCCACAAAAATGATAAATGGGTCAGTTTTTATAAAGGTTTATAATATAATTAATTACTTTTCATGTAACATTTTAAAAGCATAACATTTTCTATTATATTGTTTGTTTTAAGATGCATCTTAAAAGATCGAGAAACTGCTAAAAGCCTATTTGAAATGCTATATCATATTATATTATACGTAAATTCATCTGTAAGATATTATACTTTTTAGTTGTTGTTCTTCAGTCCATTTTAAGCTTATAACGAATCATATTGTATGTACGACTCAACGCTGTAATCTACATACCTTTCCTACATCAAACATACATTCAAACTAAATGCAAAGCATTGCATCCAATCAGCAGTTCTCAAAGCGAACTCGACGTGGTCCTAAATTTTTTCATTTCACTGAGTGCTCGATAAAATATGGATCAATCGCTTCGAATTAAAAACAAAATTAATTAATTCCTATCAACAGCAATGAATGGATCATAATGTTGATTAATTATGGTTTTTTTTAACAGGCTTTGGCCCACCACACATTTCCCACCACTGTATCTCCTGTGTCGCCAGGATCGACAGCGGTATCCAACCACGAAAACCCTTTGATATGATCTCAGGGAGCCCGAGTGACATGCTAAAGCTGTCTTGGGACCCGCAACGAAATTAATTATTAGAAGAAAATAGGAGGAGTAGGAAGAAAGACATTCATTATGTTTCATAAGAATTATTCATTTATATTGAAACTAGTTCTAAACTCCGTTGCGAAAAAATTCGTTTGTCACGTGGGAACCTTACATTTTTCCTGGATAAAATTTCATCAAATTCATAAGATATTCGAAATTAAATATTCCCGGATATTATTGGTATTGAGATTTTCATGAAATTTCAATATCCGAGAATGTGAAAATCACGCCAAGCCAATTACGACTCAATCCTGACGTATTAAAAATGTGCACATGTTATTGAAAACGGAGATTCCGAAGATTGCGTGAAGCATATTCCCATTGTATTTTAATATTGCGCATTGATTTTTCATGCGGTTGGTATAATATTCTTGCAATTTTAAATTGTTGTGAAGCTCTATGGCTCATTGGTTAACGTGGGTGCTGGGTAGGTAACTGGTTCGCACGCATGGCTAAGAGCTAGCGCACACTACGACTTTTTGCCGCGCAAGTATTTTAATGACTTACAAAAATTCAAAGTGTCATTGCGCTTGCAGATTTTGGTGCGGTTCGGATGGTGTTTAGCTCATAATGATGATACAACTTGATGATTTCATAGATAGACTTTTTTGTTCCATTTATTGTACGGCTAGTTGCGGTATACATATTAAAAGATTCTGAAAACAAAAGTAATCACGTTTTGAGATGTTTACATCAAAACTTTTCCCCATAAACGAAATGCTACTATTTTAAGAGGGCCGCAGAGACAAAAGAATTTATTAATCTGACTTGGTGAATTTTAAATTGGACGCCTTTTAAGGTTTGGGTCGTCTGAGTCGTTTAATTGAAAAAGTTTAAGAACATGATCGGAGGGAGGGGAGAAGAATGTATTCGGAGAATCACAATTTGTTTGTGACTTTTGTAGGAATGAAGAATATTGTGGAAGTGATAATTTGAATTGATGTTCAGTGAAGTCAAATAATAAATTACTTAGATTAAATATTATTGCTATATATTTTTAACTCTATCACTCTGTATCTGAAGATCTAGCTTGTGCTTCTTATTCAAGTAGTATAATATTATGTACAAAAATTGGCAAAAATATTATTATTTAAGTAATTGAGGAAAAAATATCTGGCCGGTACGGAGTTCAATTTTTTTAAACGCGTGAAAGCAGGCCTGTCTCACTTCCATACAAACGGCGCGGAATCGCCGAGATATTTACCTACTATTCTGGAAAACAACCTAATTTCAACCTTTTGCATAGCGTTTAGCGTTCATAGCACAATAACTGTCTGCCGTCTCGCTTTAACAGGGCTGTCAAGCGAGCGGCGAAGTGCGGGCGGCGAGGGGCCGGGTACTATTACTTTTGTTTCGCGGATGTGTGCGCTGCGTATGCGACAAGTCGAGCGAGTGCCAGCCTATTGAGACTAGTCCGGTGACCGGACGCTTGCTTTTATCATACCTAAACTCGACCTAAACTCGGGAGTGAGACTTCTGTATCGTAAGGTACTATTATATATTCTGTGGTGAAAGATAATACTTATTATGTAGTTTTATAGATCAACTTAGATAAAACAATCCAAAATGGTTTATGAATAGGTACAGGCAATTTTACCTTTAGGGTAAGTGTAATATAAAAAAATCGTTATTAGTATTCATTACAATTAAGTATAATACTCTACTCTAATCACGCAAACATTTTTGTTCTCTTGATGCAGATCTTTTTAAACAGATTATAATACTTTGAACGCACTTTGCGATGTTTCTCTTCATGAATAGTTTAAATATTCCACCGACACGAATGACAAATCTCAGGATGGATCAAAACTTTATATTCGTCACGGAAGAGTTTGAGATGAAACTTTTACGATATTGTTCTGTTCGTATTAGATATCGATTTTATTAAAACTCCGTCGCCATGTTTCTTGCTGAAATTCGGAGATATCATCATCATCTGACTTGATTGTTGAATCCACTGTGTGGATTTTCGAGCAGCCAAGAACTGTTCTACGTGTCTTTTTTGGCACGTATATGAAATTAGAATAGCGATAAAAACAGCTATTTCATACCCACGCTCGCCGTAATAAAAGTATGATTTCGAATGTTTCCGATATGAAAAATGTACTTATAATGGTATAGTTTTGAATTTCAACTGCTTTCTTATTATAATATCATTTAAGTGCTGTAAGATTCATATAACTTCCTCTGTGTTTAAACTATAAGTAGTAACCTTAGTTACTATCTGAATAAGTAAACAATCCAAATAGTTTTTAAATATATCTACTACGCAATAATGAAAAATGTACTTATAATGGTATAGTTTTGGATTTCAACTGCTTTTTTATTATAATATCATTTAAGTGCTGCAAGATTCATATAACTTTCTCTGTGTTTAAACTATAAGTAGTAACCTTAGTTACTATCTGAATAAGTAAACTATCCAAATAGTTTTTAAATATATCTACTACGCAATAATGAAAAATGTACTTATAATGGTATAGTTTTGGATTTCAACTGCTTTTTTATTATAATATCATTTAAGTGCTGCAAGATTCATATAACTTTCTCTGTGTTTAAACTATAAGTAGTAACCTTAGTTACTATCTGAATAAGTAAACTATCCAAATAGTTTTTAAATATATATACTACGCAATAATGAAAAATGTACTTATAATGGTATAGTTTTGGATTTCAACTGCTTTTTTATTATAATATCATTTAAGTGCTGCTAGATTCATATAACTTTCTCTGTGTTTAAACTATAAGTAGTAACCTTAGTTACTATCTGAATAAGTAAACAATCCAAATAGTTTTTAAATATATCTACTACGCAATACAAAATAATACCATCCACCTATTTTGTTATTCTCAAACGTTGGCAACACTTGGGGTACCTGTGTTTATTCTTTAACCTTTATTCCGCCCTGTTTATTCCGAGGGCTGACGAGGGACAGGAAGAAGTATCCTTTCATATAATTTGGAAATATTTTATTATCTACCCTTCTTTCAGTACAAATATTCAATCAAACCTCAGGCACATCTGCGGAACTTGTTTTTTAAAGTGCTCGATAAATAACATTTTTTCTTTCGCGTTTTATCACATCAAAGTTGACCTACTTTTGTATTATTGACAAAGAGTATTGATGAAATGTTTTGATAAATAGTGGTTTCGGTTATAAAATGTTAATGTATAAGACCGAAGAAGATGAAGATAAATAGGTAATAATCATAATTCATAACATTTTAAGCTGTGATGTATAATACGGTATACCCGAGTAAATTGATTCCTAGGCAGTTGACGGACCTACGTCGTTTGGTCGGCTTATGTCAATTCAATGTTAGCTGTGGCCTGTGATCGGTTGGATGGGTTTGACTTAACGCGACCAAATTTTTAGGTACTTTTTTTGAGAAAATGATAATATCTTCTCAAAAATGTACAAACAAATAAGATTATCGTTTCGATCTAGAGTCAAGACTTTTGCCAAAGCATGTATTGTTAAATTGTTTGTATCTGAATGTCTGCTACCTGTTAACCAACAGAGGCTTACTTTTGTCCCGGAAAAATGTGTGGTGTGGCACAAACATGTTTGCTAATAGAACTAGCAATTAAATTACTACGAGTAAGATTGCATAGATATCTACCCGTATCGAATTAAAAGAGACTCGTTCTACAAATCTACAAAAACCTTCAAAAGCTTTGTCCACATTGGGCCATTTTGTGTTCATCAAGGGCATGCGTTATAGCGCAGTAAACAGCGAACGTGAGGCATGCCCGTGGCGCGCGTTGAAATCGTAGCGCTCGCTATAACACTTTTCTTTCAACGCGGGTGGATTTTGACGCATTCAATTATTGTATATACCAAACGAAAGTTGAATAAAAAGAAGATGACGAAAATTGAAGATGAAATATGCAATTTCATCTTCAATTTTCGTCATCTTCTTGTGGACATAGCTAATGCTTTTTTAATCCGTCATAGAAAATCCGACTCTAAATAAAAGGCGTATTTCAAAATAAATTTAAATAGTGATGAGAACTTTCTTTACACACCCGACTCCCACGGCGTATCCTCACGTCGCGGAGGCAAATCTAATTTCGAGGAAAGCTTTGAATTCAGGTAGTGATAAATATATGTAATTTCAACGTGCGCTTAAAAATATATTGTTTATGTCTCTAAGGTGCAGATGGAATGCAGAAGTTAATTTTGGAGTAAAAAGGAATTTGCATCACTTAGTATTAATTGCAATTTTATTCTAATCTCTTATTTTTGGATAGCTTAAAGCAACAAAACAATATACGAGGAAGAAAAAAAAACGGAGACAGGTACTATCTGAATAAATTTTGTATAAGTATATACTTATGAAGTGTTAAATGTTCACTGGGCCGAAATATATAATCTAACTAACTGAAAGTAGATTTTAAAATGAAATTCTAAAGACATTAGAAATGCTTGTGTAACTAGTCATTTTGTACTTTCAAAGAAATTGATTCAAAAGCAAATAACGGAACTATTTAATTTGGTTGTTCTATGTCAAGTCCAGCCAGCATCAATAACATTTCCTTGGCACCCTTACATTAATACCTATTTGGAGAAATAAGTAAGTGTATAAAAACATTTTCCAATTCAATAAACACGAATACGAAATAGCCTTCATGTTACAAAGTAACGATACTGTGTCATGACATCGATATATTTCTTCTGACATCAATACATCACGCGCCAATATTCTAATATCCACGAGCGAGACCGATATCCGGCTATGGAACTAATTCCGATCCTTCCGGGTTCGACATACGATCTTACCATAGAATTAATTACTTAAGAGGGAAACTACACAAAGAATATGAAATGAATTTTGATGAATAAGTGGCTAGTGTAATGATAGAATTACATATTTTACTTGTACTTGTACTCCCATACAAAATATTATGAGTTAACGGAAAAGATTGAGGCCACGTTGTTTTAGGGTGCGTATAAAAGGAATAATGCCTAATCGTTGCGAGTGAAAGCGTAGCACGCCTCGTTATAGCTACGAAAGCGTAGCACGCCTCGATATAGCTACAAAAGCGTAGCATGCATCGATATAGCTACGAAAGCGTAGCATGAATCGATATAGCTACGAACGCGTAGCATGCATCGATATAGCGATGAAAGCGTAGCACGCCTCGTTATAGCTACGAAAGCGTAGCATGCATCGATATAGCTACGAATGCGTAGCATGCATCGATATAGCTACGAACGCGTAGCATGCATCGATATAGCGATGAAAGCGTAGCACGCATCGATATAGCTACGAAAGCGTAGCATGCATCGGTATAGCGATGAAAGCGTAGCACGCCTCGTTATAGCTACGAAAGCGTAGCATGCATCAATATAGCTACGAAAGCGTAGCATGCATCGATATAGCTACGAACGCGTAGCATGCATCGATATAGCGATGAAAGCGTAGCACGCATCGATATAGCTACGAAAGAGTAGCATGCATCGATATAGCTACGAAATCGTAGCATGCATCGATATAGCTACGAAAATGAAGCATGCACCAATATTATAATAGACCTTTAGATATCGCTGTGTGCTTGCTATATGTGAAATTATCCACTGACGATATATATAGCTTATTATTGCGTTGAACTTTTTGGTGAATTTGTGAATATTTTGTCGTACTTGAACGTGAAACGTGTTCGTAGATTTAAAACGGGAATGTAATGTTATCTTAGATTTTACGTTTTTGTAATAGCCTATTGTAAGCTATATTTACGCATTATTAACGCATTATTATTTATATTGCAATTCCTGTCTGGCAATTGAAATATTATTGATCTGTGTCCTGTACCCTCTATATTCGATCTTATTACAATGGTAATATGGTTAATAACCGAAGCACTCGATATACTTGTGGATTACTAGATGCCAAAATTCCATTAACGCGATATTTACCATAAAGTTAATATACCTATCGGAATAGAAAAACAAAGGCCTGAGCAAGCGAGATGTCACTATCAGTAACACTGCGTGGTAGAAAGAGAAGCGTGATTTGAGGTTGCATAGCTTTTTTTCATCTGACAGTCTGTCTGCCCCTGGGCCGATCGTTGTCAATTTGGGCTCTCAGAAAAATTGTGATTTTAAGTTAAATAATGGAAAATTTTTAGAAATACTGCTCCAGAAACATGGTTAAGTGTTTGTGGAATGATTCTGGATCCACACATCGAAAAAACCCGGACAAATATATATTTCACAGGTGAATTATTCTACATCGACGAACTAGTTTTAAGTTTATTTTTGCCAATTCCCTACGAGTTATTGGTATCTTTACGTCCGTGTTCACTTCTGTATATGTTTAATTATATGGAAGACATAACTTGACTAGCCATAAGCCATGGTGCACAATTTAAGGATATTTTGTGTAAACAATTTTCATCTATTTTATACTAGGGCTGTATCAAGTTATCGATAAGTTGTGTCGATATGAAAATATTTTTAGTTAAGTATACTAATTATCTAGGAAAGTTGAAATGATAACATACTCATCCGTAGTTTACAATTAGTTTAAGTATATTAATATACTATCATACATAATTTATCGTTTTTCCGCACCCAAAGGGTAAAAATTAAGTCCTAGTAGTGGGGTCCCGCAGCCCGCTCTACTACTAAGACTTCGTTGCCTGTCCGTCTGTCCATCCGTCCGTCCGTCTGTCTGTCTTCAGGCTGTATAACAAGAACCACTATAGTAATAGACTTCTGAAATTTCCACAGATGTAATGTCATTCTACATCCAATACGGCTGCTCATCCAAGATAGGGAAATAGTTGAAGGCACTTCTGCAAGATGGGCATCAAATAAAAGGGCTCAGTAGGCTCATTGAGAGTGAATTGAAAATTAATAAGGTGTAGTGAAGTCGTGTCGTGTCGTGTAGATACTGATGTCACGTGACGTAACCTGTCGTATCGAATCGTGTCATGACATGTCGTGTCGTATGACGTATCGTACCGGGTTTTAGAAAATGCCCGGTTGAAACCGGTCACCCTTCATTCGCGAGTCCGACTTACACTTGGCCAATTTTTCAGATTTCCTGCTGACCTGGATACCAGAAATTCATGGCTTAAAATAATTAACCGTCCAAACTGGACTCCGAAGAAAAATTCATGCATACTTAATTATGTAGCAAGCATTTTGAAGAAAATTCACATTTTACTTCAACATTACAATTTTATTATATTATATCTATGCAGTTTTATTTTATCCCATTTTATAATGCCCGCTGTACACTCTCGCCGAGAGCTCTCGGGCGAGAGTCTCGTGCGAGAGCCCATGTACATTCTCGCTTAGTTAAATCGCAGATAAGAACTCAGAGAAGATGGACGAAAACGACCATTCACCATTCACCATGCATCGAAAGATATCATTGTAATCCGAAGATTTATAATCATATTTAATTTTATTTCTCATAGATGATGACTGATAATGACGTTTATTATTGTTATTTTTCTGTTCTACACTGTCCAACGGCGGGACTAGTACTGAAAGACGTGAGAGTGTACTGTACACTCTCACGCGCTCGTTTTCCTCGCGTGACCCTTTGTCTCGGGCGCAAAATACCGACAGGCGACAACGGACCGAGAGGGTCCGAGACAGGCGAGACGAGGCGAGCGCACCCATTTACACTCTCGCACTCGGGCCGCCTCGCTGTGTCTCGGCGAGAATGTACAGCCGGCAATATGTTTACAATCTTACAATTATTATTCCATGATCGATATTTTGTCGAATTACAAGATGTTTGTACATCACTGACACGCACACGTAAACACAATTGTATACACAGATGTAAATCAAATTTTGGTTAAGCTTGACAGCTCGGGATTGTTTCTCTATTCCGATAGGTATATTACCTTTATGATATTTACCATAAAGTTAATATATATTACCTTTATGATATTTACACAGCACTCTGTACGTGAGCCGTCAAACGCTTCTCAGATAATTTCACCCATGGAAATGGACCAAAAAATCCAGGAAAATTCGTCATGTTTCCTGGACTTTTTAATTGGTTATATTGTGATGATCGATTCCCGTTTTTGATTAAGTTAATTTTACTGAACTACTGTAAAATAAAAATAAAATATAACTTGTTTTATTTCTCAATTTTGATTGACTAATTGAATGAGTCAACATAATAATAATCAAGAGTTTTAGAGTTTAGCCAATCAGCACGCACTGAAGGTTTGATAATATTATTGTTTGTGAAAATGTATTGTTTTATTGTATCGATGTTTTATCGAATACTAATAATTTCTACTCTCCATCCATCTAACGAATTTTTTATCAAGTTATATGTTCTGCTTAACATTTTTTAACTATAAAAACTAAGGATGTTTTCACCTAAAAAACACCACACGGATTTAATAATGAGTGTGCCAAATTAAAAGTTTAAACGGTTAATGTTTGACTCACTAATTGCCACGATAAAACAAAACAAAAGATTGATTACATCAGCGAACATAAATTACATGAAAGTTCAACAAACTATTTCGATCGTGAAAGTAATTATGTGCTTATGTGCTACACGATCGACTTACCAAAATAGTTTTAGTTTAGGCACATCACTTTCGAACTAGAAATAATGTCACAAAATTGGGGATCTATATAGGCGTAAACTAAGAAGAAGGAAGAAGAAGAATATTGAAGTTTTGCATTTTTATTAGCTGGACCGATCTTATGAGTTTGCCTCTGTTACAGACCAGAAGGAAGAATACGACTTTTTTTTAGGACGGGAGAATTCACAGTGAAGGCACTGTGAATTCATTTACCGCGTAAAAACCGTAGACTTTTCCGAAATAAAAAGTATCCTATGGATTTCAAAGTACGTCACTGCCAAATTCTATCAAAATAGGTTCGAAGGATTAAGCGCGAAGAGGTAACAGACAAACATACCGACTTTCGCATTTACAATATTAGTATGGATTTCTCAATTACAATAGAACCTCTCTTTACCCTTGCAATCGAAATACCAATTCGGTGGACTGTACCAAATTTCGTTCGCTGATATCACGCGCCATTTGCCGTGGATAAACGGGGGCAAACCATTCTTGACCCGACCACAGGCTATGGTTTAGACAAGCTTATGCGGTGCACTCTGAAATTCAACGACAGTTTCCAACTCAATTCGGTTTGCGATTCTCGTAATTATGATTGTAATGTACCATTGTATTTGAATGGTATTGAGATGACATTTGTTAGGAATGTTAGATATCCCATCAAGCCCCATAAGAGTACCGGTGATCGCGACAACAATAGAATAACAAAAGATTTCCAATCTACGATCAAGGCATTAAAAACCTCAATATTTTAAATAAGGTATTATATTTACATGAATAATATGTTATTTAATACATATTTGTCTTATGCCCTTTAAAGGATTGGCTTGACTTTAAACTATGAAATTTGGTAGGGTCGAGATACGTTCAATCCCGGAATATAACCTGGGATAGTTTCAATCCCGATGAAATGAATGCGACAAAAGTAGCGTAATAAAATATCGTGCATTTGTTTGATCAACGATATCGATACAAAATTTTGTGAAAATCAGTCTAGTAGTAGTAGTTATGAACCCTCTTCATAGCAAACATTAAAACAGATAATTCAATAAGAGTTTTAACCCTTAACCACTGACGTGCAATAAAGTTACATTGCCACTGACGTACGTATGGGATACGTATGCAATTTTGAACGCCTCCTGATGTGTCAATAAAGCTTAATTCTGGTGACAATAGCAGTCTATTTATTCAGATACTTTCAAATAACATATAGATATTTAAAAAAATATTATATTTATTACAAATAAATTTTTATGTAACAAAAACCTTAGTGACTTACAAAGTAGGATAGACTTTTTATATAAAATTAACAAAAAATATTTTCTTAACATAGGAACTATTTTGTTGGTTTATATTAATTATCAAGAATTATATTAAATAGGAAAAAATTACAATCACCACAAATCAAATTATAAGGCACTTTTTAACGACAGTTAATTGTTGCAGGTCGACTTAGAGCACTGCAAGAAAACCGAGTTATTGCAAGCAATTGACATCCGTTTCTGCGACGTTTTTCTTTGAAATATATAATGGCAAATTTTCATTGTGAAAAATTGATGACTTTTTTGCATTTTTGAGCAACTTCATCACCCTTATCCTTGGTCATCCAATAAGGCTAGAGTGTTCATGTGAATGCTACGGTATCAATATAATTTGTTCGTCGTTATTTGGAAATATTCTGTTCAACTTGCATTTTTTAGACGTAGAGGGTTCCCAAGATGAATAAGACAACCTACAATTCATTTTTATTTACGGACAAGCAAAAAGTAATTACTTACTTGAAAAAAATCACACTAACACTGACCCTACGTACCTCATACGTCAGGTCGTCGAAGTCACCTGCTTGCAGATATGCACTGCATCCGATATCCCCTGCCTTCGACGCATCACTGGCAACTAGAAAACTACCAAAAAGGACACGCAGAAATTTCCGCGAAATTTTAAGTTTTGAATGAAAAACCGCGTGGGTGACATGCCACATTCGTACGTCAGTGGTTAAGGGTTAATAATAATTATAGTACAAGCGATACCATGCCATGTTCTAGTTTTTAACCGATCCTAAAAAAGGTGGAGGTCCCATTTCAGCTGTTTACTCTTATTTTTTTGTATGCTGATTCTCGGCTGATATGAGCAGACTCAGCAAAGCAGTTCTACTTTCCTATAGCCCAAATTATTCTCTCGCAATGCCGAAAAAGCTAAGGCAAGGCAAAAAATTCTAAAAGACTTCAAAGCCATGAATCTAAAATGCTCTAAGCTTAAGTTCAAAAGAATATTTATAGGGGTCCGTAATAAAGAAAATGTCATCAATGTTTAATGAAAACAATTTTATGCAAAACGCAACTGGACTCTGTTAATCAAAGTTTTCAGGTACATACAAAGTTATTTTAGCTACTCTGAAAGTCTTTAAAGTGCGGAGTTTTTTAGAAAAACAAAAGCAAACACTTCTGTATAACAGTCCAGATAAGGGAAGACCGTTATCTAGACTGTACACTGTACACGTACAGGGTGCGTCAGTTAGAACTGAGAAGCAGAGACGATTATTATTTACTTAACTGTAATTAAGTAAGGAGTTTGACAGATAATCCATACTAATATTATAAATGCGAAAGTGTGTCTGTCTGTCTGTCTGTCTGTTACCTCTTCTCGTGCGAACCGCTGAACCGATTTCGCTGAAATTTGGCATGGTGAAGCTTTGAGTCCCGAGAAAGGACATAGGATAGTTTTTATCCCGGAAAAATGTACGGTTCCCGCGCGATAAACGAATTTTGGCGCAACGAAGTTGCGGGCGTCATCTAGTAGGTAATATATGTGGCTTATATCAAAATGTTAATTAAAGTAAGGTAGTTAATATTCGTCTAAAATAGTTAAAAAAAATCGAATCAAACATGCAATAAACAGTCTAGTATGAATGACAAACAACAAAAAAGAACAGGTTGCACTCCGTGAGTGTCAACGAAATAATCTAATTTCAAAGTTAAAAAGTGATAATAAAATAATGTATAACACAAAAACCAATGTCTCAAAAACTGTCAAAGTAGAATATATTTACCTTAACAGTTTCTGAGATAAGCGCTGGGAACAAATTATCGTATCGGACGAACGTCCGCGGACGTTTTCATCGGATACGGCTTGTTTCTATCTGATCAATACAAAATACACTAAACTGTGCACATTGTACTCTGACATAAGTCGCGGACGCGACCTTGAGCGTTCGGACGTCCGAATAGAATCTGGCTGGCCGGATGTTTTTGCATCCGCGGACGTCTGCCATTGACGTATTATTATAGGCTAGATCTTTGACATCCGCGGATGAACCGTGCACATTGTTAAGTCGCATCCATCAGCCGCGACTTATGGATGCGTCCGATAAATTGTTTCTAGCTGTATAGATCGAGCCGAAAAAAGCTCAACAAAAACTCAACAAACCACTAGTTCACGCGGACGCATATTTGGCCGCTACATCACGAGATCACAAGCAATTATATTATTAAAAAAAAACAAATTGCGCATTTAAATAAATCGATACATAGTAGGTACTTACTGCTCCTGTTCTCGCGGTGTAGCGGCTAAAACACGCGTTCGTGCGGACGCATATCCATACTTCCATACTTACTAATATTATAAAATATGCGCAAGTGTGTCTGTGTGTCTGTTACTTCTTCACGCCCAAACCGCTGAACTGATTTTACTGAAATTTTGCATGGAGATACTTTGAGTCCTTTGAGTCCAATCTTGAGTCCCCGGGAAAGGACACAAGATTCATTTTTTCCGGAAAAATGTACGGTACCCGCGAGATAAACGAGTTTTGGCGCAACGGAGTTGCGGGCGTCGTCTAGTAAATCCACAAATTCAAGCTTAATTTAACGACAAAATCTCACACAGTAAAACAATACGAAACAATGATTAACAATTCAACTCACAAAACAAAACAAAGTAGGTGGTTAAATAAAAAACAACCTTTTCGCCCGTCACCTGCTAGACGTGAACACACGTCTTGAATTTTCACGTTTTCCCTTCCCTTCTGCGTCATAACTTAAGACGTGAGTGGATGAAGTTGGTAACTCACAATTTGAAAATTTACTTTTTGCATAAATGGAGATTTTAGGACCGGGAAAATTGTATGAAATTTCAACAATGTATTATATGTAGCTAGACAAATTATAACCCACACGATGAAGTTGCTAAGGGGTAATGGTTTGTTCAAATTATAAGGGGAATCATGGACCTATAAAAAAGGCGGACGGAGTCCCACCCTACACAAAAGTGTGTCCTTCAGAGTCGGTCAGCTGACTGTATGTACACAGTCCGCACGCACACATTATTACGCTAGTCCATACCATTTGACAGGCGTCAGAATGTGTGCGTAGCCGACTCTGAAGACAGTTCTGTATAATAAGACTCCGTCCGCCTTTTTTTCTACGTTCATGAGGGAAATAAAAAATCGGCCAAGTGCAAGTGGGACTCGCGCAAGAAGGGTTCCGTACCACTATTAAGAGCAAAAGTAGGAAAAAAGTGTGTTTTTGTATGGGAGCCCCAACATAAACCCTAAACCTAAATTTATTTTGTTTTTAGAATTTGTTGTTATAGCGGCATAAGAAATACATAATCTGTGAAATTTCTACTTCAACCCTCTAGCTATTACCATTCTTGAGTTACAGCCTGGAGACGGACAGACGGACGGACAGACGTCAAAGTCTAAGTAATAGGGTACCGTTTTTACCCTTTGGGTACTAAAAATTAGTAAATTCTCGTATGTTATAAAATGTTAGTTGCCTTCTTCATCCACTCGTGTCTTCAACTGAGGCTTAAGAGAAAAGCCATCACTCAGTTTCATAAGAAAAATCCGGTAATCTACATGTCGGGAAGTTTGCGAAAAGCAAGGAGGCTTTCGCCTAAGCCGAAAAAACAATAAATAACATCGCCCTCACGAATGATATTGCGTACTTAATTTATCACTGAGTTTAATTTCTTTGTTTCCGTTTGTTGTGATAATTATTTCGTAAAGAAAATTTATTGACTTAAGAAAACAATATACATAGTATAAATGCGACAGTTGTGTAAGACTTTGCACGAGCGTCAAGCTTCGCTTTGTAAGAAAATATATTATGTGACTGTGTCTACTGATCTGTGGTCTACTGCAACCAATGATATTGTATGTTACTATTAGAAACTCATTGACTGCAACCCACGAACACGCTACGCACGAATTGACTAACTGTTGCCGCGCACAGAGTGCGCCGCGGTGAAAATAGGAATGTAGCCACTAGCCATTACAAAAATGCTTAAACTGCATAATAATCTGAGAATAGTATTTTATGTTTTTGGTATTAATCCTTCGATTTCGGATTCTTGGAAATCTATTGTTTACGCAGTCCGCGTCCGCTTGAGATTTGATAGGCTAATAATAAGATTTTAAAATATCCATTCACTATTTTTTTCCACGTCAAAAACATTGTTTTAAGAACCTAGTGCCTACTTAATATTTTGTTACATAGTATTTTCAGCGCTTGAAACAGACTTTAATATTCTATTAGCTCAAAGCATCGGTTAAGTGGCAGGTAATTTGAAGCAAGTTGTTGGCCACTTGTTCAGTATAAACAGCACTTACAGCTAGGAGTTAGGACAGTCCTTGTTTAACTTAGTGCCTTTATCTAAACATTTTAACTATACTGTACTCGGCGAAACATAGTAGTAGCGGTCATTGACTCCCTGTCAAAAACTTGTTATTTTCTATACAAAGCCACGATTGACAACATCTGAATCTTAATTGTAAATAACGGTATATAGAAAATTACAAGTTTTTGACAGCAAGTCGATGACCGCTACTGCCATGTTTCGCTGAGTACAGTATAGTTATAATAATAATATGTTTATTTCAGTAACTAAAACTTGCTTCTGTTGTCCACTCATATTATAACATACGAGATGATGCCCGCAACTCCGTTGCGTCAAAATTCGTTTATCGCGCGGTAGCCGTACATTTTTTCGGGATAAAAAGTATCATATGTCTTTTCCCGGGAATCAAAGTATCTCCATACCAAACAGCATAATCAGTTCAGTGGTTTGGGCGCTCACTTTTTGTATTTATAATATTAGTATGGATAGCTAGGGTTTCTTAGAGGAACTATGCCTAAACTGGGAGTGGAGCATAGGGTTATAGTGGGTAGATCCTACTTGGGGGGTCCCACATACCCCAGCCAATGTCTCGTATCCGCCAGGGATGCGAAAAGCATTTCCCCATTTAAGAAAAAGTTTCTTAGAGACGCAATTGCAGCAATTCATTTTGATACTATTATTGATATATCTTAAACTATCACAGAGTTGCAGCTACTATTATGTTTAACGACGAATACCACTCTAATCTACGGCGTTTCTTTGATAGTATGTAGCCATAACAGTAAAATAAAAACAGGAAATTATACTCGCGGGCGAAGCCAGAAGATGCAAGTTTATTCGGAATTTGATAGTAGGACATTACAATATTTTAACATTTATACTACCTTCATATTTCTACTCGAAGTTTTAAAACTTTACAGCCATTTTATTAAGCGCTCTCCCGCTACGTCGGACTCGGCTCAGATGCGGAAAGTTACATAAATAGGAGATGAAATTTTTAATTTAATTTTTTTCTTTTTTTTTCTTCGGCCGTTAAAAACATTAAGTCTTTTAATATTACAAACGACCAAGGAGAATTGGCCGGGCCCTTGAAAAAGTAAGGCGCACCGTAAAGGGCCGGAGAGGTCTAGTTACGCTGGTTCATAAGTCAAATGTTTACGAAATCCCATTCCGAAAGAATTAGGGTTGTGTCAAAATGTCGACGAAGGTTTTTGATGTAATTTTTTGTTGCTCATTTAAAACAATTTTAAAAGGTGCAAAAGATAAAAGAATGTGCTCTAGTAGCTATACCTATTGTAAAAGGGAATGAGTACTTGCCAAAGCTAAGTGCAAAATTATTTTTATCCCTGATTGTCTGACAATAAAAATGATGCACCAACATTGGTCAGTAGTTGTCTTGACTTGGATATCGTCGGTTTGATTTCCGCTTTGGGAAAATGTAAATTATGAGTTTAATTAGGCCAATATAGGCTGATCACCTGATTGTCTAAACTCTAACTAAAATGATGGTCTATGCGTCGGATGGGCATATAAACATTCTTTCCTGCGCCTGATCTCTTACCGGTCAAATCGATCATTAGTCCAACTGGGTTATGAGAGCAAATAGGAGACTTACTTTCTTACACTTAGGTACCTACTATAAAATTTCTTTACGTACATACATACGTATAAAATTTTTCTACGTACCTACTAAAACGGCTGTACCGGCACCGAAACTGGTGTGGCAGCCATAACTATTTTCTATAACTATTTCACATCACAATCAATAATTAACACAGTAGTCCCAGGCTACGCTCGGATGTCAATAAAGACTGAATTGAGATTTGGCTCGGCGCCATGTTTTTGGTTCAACAATCGGTAATGTTGGATTGTTCCTTTTTCGTCGGTGAAGCTAAACGTTCTATTTTTAAATTCAAAAGACCGTCTTGGATGTGGAGTTGTAAGAAGAATGGAGATAACATAGAAGATAATACTAAAATACTTAATTCTTAAACGTTGTCCAAACTAATATTACTAATATTATAAATAAAAAATTGCGCCTGTCTATCTGTTGCCTCTTCGCACTTAAAATTTGAACCGATATTAATAAAATATGGTATAAAGATATCTTAGGTCCTGAAAGGACATCAATATATAGTTTTCAACCCGGAAATAATTACGGGTCCCGAAGTTTGTCATGGAGATATCATAATATATAAATATAGAGTAAAATTAATGGAAAATTATAAAAACTAATGAATGGATAATAATCTTACCAGAAACGAATTTTAGAAGTAAAATAAATTAATTTCCCTAAGCCGACGACCAATTTCAAAGATGATACTGATGGAATGCCTATTATCTTAACGGTACCCTGTATATGGATTTCGTCTTGTATAATCCTCCCTCGTTAGAGGCCCCGTATACCTCCTCCCATTAGACAATAATGATATTAATTTGCTAACTGTTCACGATACGGACGAATATCGTATCACGTTTGGATAGGGCTGCCTAACTCTTATATTTAAATGTAAAATTAATACAGACTCGTTTATTGTGCCATCCGATTCCGAGCAAAATATTACCCACACAAATATTATAAATGCATGTGTATATGTCTATTTGTTACCTCTCCACGCCCAAACCACCGAACCAATTTAAATGAAATTTGGTAAAGGGATACTATAAGTCCTGGAAAAGGACATAGGATACTTTTTATCCTGGAAAAATGTACGGTTCCTGCGAGATAAATGAATTTTGGCGCAACGGGAAGCGGGCGTCACCTAGGAAAACTAGTTAATATTATTTATATTATTAGTAGGTACCTACTCGTATGAGATGATTACATAATATATTTTATATCTATCGCAACCAACTGGTTTAAATAGGCGTTCAATCAAACAGCTAGCCCTTTCACTGAACAACGCCATTCAATCACAGGTCTAGCTTTTTAATTGAATATTTAAGTCGCTCAAAATGTTCAACACTACAGGTGATTCAAGAGCCGCCGTAATTGAATTAGTTCATCGCTCACCAGCACGGCGCTATGTGCGTTTTGTTTACAAAATAGCGTCAACTATGCCAGTGTTTGTGAATATTTCAAGATAATATTTTTCGAAAAGAAAGAACTAAATATACGTAAATCTCCCAAGAAATCGCAAAAAGTTTTCCTATTCTCTCAAATTACATAATTAACGAATGGTAATAACCAGTTGGCTAAACGTCGTCTAGCTGTAGTGTTGAACGTTGCAGTCAACAAGACGACTAAACGACGTATAGCCGTGTGATTGAAAGGCGTTGTTCAGTTAAAGGGCTAGCTGTTTGATTGAACGCCTATTTAAACCAGTTGGTTGCGATAGATATAAAATATATTATGTAGTCATCTCATACGAGTAGGTACCTACTGATAATATAAATAATATTAACTAGTTTTCCTAGGTGACGCCCGCAACTCCGTTGCGCCAAAATTCATTTATCTCGCAGGAACCTTACATTTTTCCAGGATAAAAAGTATCCTATGTCCTTTTCCGGGACTCAAAGTATCCCTTTACCAAATTTCATTTAAATTGGTTCGGTGGTTTGGGCGTAAGGTTCGGGAGAGGTAACAAATGCTGTTTGATTGAACGTCTATTTTAACCAGTGGGCTGTGACATGTCTATTAAAACTAGCATTTGGCTAGCATTACGAGTAATAGCCAGCAATTGCATAATACATAGTATAAATTATGAACTTTAAAAAAAATTATTACTTTAAAAAATGAAGGAAAAGATTCTAAACTTCTTAACAAAAATGTCTGCAGAAAATGAATTTAAAATTGATAGACCCATATCAATCTTGTTGGAAGTTGGAAAAGAAATCCTTTGAAAATGATTAACAAGAGTAAGTTATTTTCCGCAAAGACTTCGTAAAACACGAGGAAGCGACGGTAAATAATGAACTGTATGATTAATGGACGAAGATCCTTTTCATTTAAGATAACATGATAAGAATTAATAGCTATAAAACATCGCAGAAACTCGACGCAATTAATGGCTATTCACTTCGTGACATCCCTAATTTATAATTTCCTGCAATGAATTTAAAGACTAAGGACTAGTAGACACTGTAATTACTAGCTTACTCGCCGCTCCACCGAATATAAGTTATGCATCAGTACTGCATCTTACGGGATAACAGATTAATCGCAATTTTATCAAAACCTGTCCCGTATATTAAGAAATAAAATGAAACAAACAATTCAAATTTTCGACCCATTAATAAAAAAAGAAAAAATTAAGGTCATTCGAGCATCCACAAAACCAATTATTTTTTGTATACTTAAATATATATATTTTTTACTGTTGTTATTTAACTAATATTAGTGTCAACAGCAGAAAGAAGTCTGACAAGACACTAACTAGAGAATCTCTAACAAAATATGTATTAATAGCAAATATGAAACCAGTCGGACTTCTAACTGTGTTACGCGCGTCAAAACGTCTGTGTACAGCAAACACGAATGAACGCCGGCTGATTGCAAATTGGACTCAGCTGATATGTGACGGGATGTGCTAATTGCACAACGTTATCAATTTCTTGAATTCCCAGTCCATACTAATGTTATAAATACGAAAGTGTGTCTGTCTGTTACCTTTTCACGTCCAAACCGCTGAACTTTTTTCTGAAAGGACATTACTCGACGTCCATACAATTTTGGGCTACTTTAAAAGTGCCGGTCAACCAAAAAAAACCCATTATTTTATTAGAATATACCATAATATGGAATATTTTAGTACTACACCGAAGTTCATAATGTTCATCGTCGTTATCATAATCAAAATTGATTCAGAACTATAGGCGTGAAGCGATAGCTGACAGACAGACAGGTACTTCCGTGTCATAATGATAGTATGGATAATAAGGATCCAGCATCAAAGCTTAACGATAATGAAAATTTTATCTCCGAACCGAAAATGGATAATGTATAAAAATGTAAGAAAAATTGTAATTTTAGGATAATATACAAAATACTGGAGTGGTTTCAAGTAATTTTACAAAGTGCAGGCCACTTCGCAATTTGCGGCAAATTACACTTTGTTAAATTATTTTTGCAGGCAAAATCTCCACTGGCCTTGATGTTTTATGTTAATTCTTGATCTTGTAAATTGTATTTTATATATAAATTCTTAGGTTAGAGAAATGGGGTACTTAAAAGTGAAAATTATGAAAAGCAAATTCGTTAAAAGCGAATGAGAATTGTATTTTGACTATTAATAAACATTGCTTTTTGTTAAAGAATGAAATTATAAGAAAAACAGTATATAAATACGTAAAAACAAACAATACAGAGGTAAACTGAAACAAACAAAGACATAAAACTTAGTAGAGCGTAAGTAAGTGATAGCCGAAACTGTTGATTCTGTAACTTCTGATAAGTCAATAACTTCATCAATAGTTCACCTAACTATGCATCAGAACATGATACTCCTCCAGGCGATAGAGCAGCAAGCCCCAAAGGAGCGTAGGTTCTGCATTACATGACGGGGTACCACAAGGTGATGTTGTGGTACTTATCTACGTTATTTGTATAATACGAGTACCTGACTAGTATTAATATCGCAATTTTTTTGGAGGTTACCCAAAAAACTGAGACAACTATTATCATATTCCTGATTAATTATATATTATGATGATGAAGATTAAAATATTGTGCACGGAAAAATTAAGTAAGTAAATGATATGTCAGCATGACCTGTCATTTCCGTGATGGCAGATCATGCTAACTTAGTTATCGTCAATAGCATTTTAATAGAGGTTGAGTGATATTGTGATTTTATTTCGTGAATTTCTGCATTTTTTTTGTAATCATTAATCATAGTAAAAAATAATAGCACTATCCTGCCAGTAACCACAAATACATCCCTGGCGGCGTCTCTCTGTTAATGCATTTTTTTCGTAGCATGAAGTAAAATCTGGCGTACCGCTAGGCGCAGTTACGTTTCTATAACTTTCAAAGGCCTCAAGTCATTCGAAGCCTCACTTTGTATTATTTATATTACTCCTATTGATGGCATTCCAGAAAATTCTCCCTACCGTATTGTTTTTCGATACCTTTTATATTACATTCGTAGCGCCATTTTCCTCATTTTACTATAATATTATTGAATAGTCTTTTAGCGTTTTCACACCCACCATTTTTCTATTTACTTTTGACAGTAAAAAACGTTGTAAGCTTTTATTTATATATCTTTATTTAATTTTTTTAGATAGACTACTACACTGCGTGATATTTTTGTGTGTATCATAATATACAAAAAACAGTTTGAAAATAGAGTCCTTCATCATAAAGTAATTTAAAAATCTTGTCAGTACATTAAGTCCCGTATGACATGTATTGCTCACATGATCTATCGTCCCATCAGGATTAAAGCAAAAATCTCATGTTTTCATAAATATTAATGAACAATACCCTGGGACGGTATTAATCAGAAAATATGCAAATCCTGGGAAACTGAATGCGAACTTACTTTTTTGGCTTAGTTAATACTGGAAGCGTTTGTGATGCAAAATCGGGAACCTACGTTATATAGTTAGGGTTTAGTGGGATTTTTGTAATTACGTGGACAAAGGATTTACATTTTTATTACCTGGCCAAGGTAACTTTGAACGGAGAATTACCTTCTTCCAGTAATTGCGATTTTTTTCCACTCCCGTTTTACCTTCGTCGTTAGACTGAAGAAAATATTTACATGAAGTCTCATTATCATATTATTATGCGTTGTTATCTTATTATAAACTAAATATTATATGACTTGGTGCTCAACGGCACAAAAACGGCACCAATTCGTTTATTATACGGAACCACGCATTTTTTTGCTTAAAACTATTTCGAAATATGCATGGTGTCGCAGGTATTAGAAATATTGAGAAAATTGAGAACAAATATTTTACAATTATAGATAGGTACACAAAATCTTTCTTTACAAGTGATCAAAAGTAGTAGTACAACAGTACAACATAAGATGACATGATCATAACTGTAACTAACGAAGTTTGACGATGTCAGGCGTGGCCGTAAAAATTATTGTTACCTTAACATAAATACGATATCATCTGAGACGCTAAAGCGATGTATTAGGGAAATAACATATTTATGTGCAAAGAGGAAATTTAATGGCCATTCCACGTAAATAGTTCTCGTGTTACACAAATATTTTATGGTCTGACACAGCAAAGGGAAATTACTAGAAGTTGTGAAACTTATTGAGTTGGCTTCGTGAGCGCTACGGAACTTCAATATTTTACAAATGGAAAACTCAAAGAGGTTTAAAAGAACAAAGATAAACTCTTTAAGTAAAAGGTTATACAACTATGGAATAAAACAATGTTAAAAACGTATAGCTATTTCTCTTACACTTAGCAAGACACCAAACATTGCATTTTACAACAATCCGTTTACGTTTTTAAATACATTATTATTGTTATGTCAGCCTACTACCTTAAATTATAATGACTTAGATATTATTTCCTTTGAAGCTAAAAATAGTTCTGTTACAAAAGCATTGAATTTGAGTTATTATGATAACTTAATTGTGTTATCTTATATAATATTATTATTAGGCTAGGATACCATACTTAGGAGACTATAAAGAGGAATAATAAGTGACAGTAAATAATTATTTTGTTTTACTATTTAGATGATGATTCAATAGTTTTAAAACATGATGATGATTTTGGTAACACAATACAAACAAACCATGATGATCCACACGCAGCAATTAATGAGGTCAATGACGTCCAAAAACATTACATAAAAAACTAATTTTAAAGAAGGCTTACGTAGTAGGCATAAAATGGCCTCTCACTAAGAGGTCATCCTTACTAAGGGCTAAACAAAAGCCCTTAACCATTTATGAGGGCCGTTTAACTTCGTACCTCTTAGACGAACTCCTAAAGATGATCGATGATATACATAAAACCTCCTCAGTTAAAAAGAACCTTAATTTTCTGTATGTTGGAAATTGAGGCATCAAGTCACTCTTAAGCCCTGGATCGATTTTGAGGAAATTTGGTATGGAGAGAGCTTAAGCCTCGGAAAAAGACATAGAAAAACTTTATTCCGGAAAAATGTATGGATCCCGCGCAATGAGGAAATTTCTGCGCAACGAAGTTGCGGGCGTCATCTAGTCATAACATGGAGTAAAATACAATAATATAATATACCTTTAGGATAGATATGATAATGAATGTATTGGTCACTTCTTGATGGAAATTCATGTTCAATTAAATAATTATACTCTTTCCTTGCACTTGTTCCACTTTAATAGATTTATTACAAACCATTAAAAAAAAATGTGGACTTTAGAATAGAGTCCGACTTTTTCATGATTTAAAAGTGGGTTACGTTTATAACCCCTCCAGACCACAACGGGTTGATATTAGGTGTTGTTGTGTCTCTTTCTATTCTTGTAAGCGTAAACGAAACAGAAACAGAATCTCGAAAGAAGGTACAAACTCAGAATTTGCATATTTTCATATAGTTTACTCCCCAAGATAATTAAACAACCCCTAACGGTGTTATTATCTTTACACGGGACCCTAATTGCGTACTTGAAGATCTTTAAGAATTTTCAAATTAAGAATATTAATTCTTACCTTGAATTCTTTAAGTAATTTTGATACTTCAAAACTTTTTCAATTACGAATAAGTAAATAATTAATGTTTATCAACAAAAGATAAATTAGTTACTTTATCACTGGAACAATGTCGTAAAATCTGCTTTAGATATTGGATTAGTTTATATACGCTAATCTAAGTAATAATATTAATTTGTTTATTCTTAAACTGAACGCTTTTCGCAACATTTTTCGTAACCTAAGTTAATTTTGCTACAACGAAATTTATTCTATGTAATTTTTCAATACCTAAACCAAACCAAACATCAAAATGGGGTTTAGCTGTTCAAGAATAACGCTACCGCTACATGATAAAATATAATATAGACCGACTTAATACAGTGTGAAATAAAATAAAGTTATAATACTTTAGGGTGTGTATGGGTGGGTATAATATAGGGTTCGCTGTGAAAATAGCAGCGCAGAAAGAACAATTTTTTTGTGTGATTTGTATGCACAAGCTCTGGACAGTGAACTATATACAGGGTGCAATTAAACCTTCCTGCCAAATTTTGATATATTGATCCTTGCTTAAAAATATAAATACACGTATTTTTCTTTTATATTCACTCAGTACTAAAATGTTGAGAAATAGCTTCCGAAAGTTATCCTAAAAAACACTACAATTAATAGACACAATGCGTCGACCGCTCGTGACTTGCCCCCGCGCCTCATCCCGCGTCACCCCCTGTCATTCCCCCGCGCCGCGAGTGACCGTTCTGCAACGACTTTAAATGGGATAAAATGTCACTGAAAAAAAAATAACACCCAATTTTTTATGGTTAAATGGACTCTCCTAATGATATCTAAGCCCTGGAAAAAATTTGGCAGGAAGGTTTAATTGCACGCTGTATAAGGGACAGATACACACCCTAAAGAATCATCACATAGTTTTGTTACACATTGTATAATATAAGCATGTAGCCTGTTTAGATAATAATCAACTACCAAGCTACATCTATTTATCCGCATCGCATTGGATCCTTGTTTACTTATTGCATTGACAAAACGCCAATTTCAACACTGCACCAAATAGATACATGATCCACTGCATTGACGGAGTATAGAAAAACAGGCGGCGTGCCAAGCCGAGTACGACGACAGATGGCGCGGCCATATTGCGGGCATCTGTAATTATGCGCACATACAGCGTCAGATAATCCTTTTAAATTTTGAGTCAATTTCTCATGGTTATATGGAATAACGAGCTTTTGTCCGCAGCTTCGCTCGCGTTAAGAAGTATTATTACATACAAACTTTCCTCCCCTATTCTAACCCCTTGGAGGTAGAATTGATTAAAATCCTTTCTTAGCGGATGCCTACGTCATAACATCTACCTGCATGCCAAATTTCAGCCCGATCGGTCCAGTGGTTTGGGCTGTGCGTTGATAGATCACCAGTGAGGATAGCGATAAACTGCTGAGATCCTTTAATTAGGGACTTATCTTATCTTTATTTCTTCGAAAGAAATTCTGTTTAAAAGACAACCGAGTAAGACGATTGAAGACTCGGCCATATTATTGCGGGCATCTGTAATTATGTGCACATACAGCGTCAGATAATCCTTTTGAATTTTGAGATAAAACTGCATAATATACAAATGATGAGTCAATTTTCCATGGTTATATGGAATAATTGGTTGTGAGAATAGTGATAAGGCCCTAAAAAGATCTCAGCTTCTCTCTATTTCTTCGTAATGAAATCTGTAAGACAGCCAGCCGAATAAGACGATACTAGTACTCATTAAATTAATAAATTAAAAAAAAAACCCCAAACAATTTTAAAAAGTAATGAAATAATATTAACTGACTTTAAGTTTAAGTAATTCCTAGTCTAAAGTGATATTTTAGTCCATAATTGTTGTCACGGTGTGTCGGGGGACCGCCAACAGTGACTTTTGCATTTTGTATCGCTAAGTCACTGATTGTCTCGATTCGGTTCGTACTTTGCTGTGAAATGACCCTTAACTATAATGTTATGTGAAATCAAACATCTACATTAGCGGTCCCCCGACACACCTTGACAATAATTATGGACTAAAATATCACTTTAGACTAGGAATTATTTAAACTTAGTCAGTAAATATTATTTCATTACTTTTTAGAGTTTTTTGGCGGGTTTTTTTTTTAATTTCTTAATTTAATTTTATTTCATGCTTTTAAAACTTGTAGTTGGTTATAGTGCAGAATAATTCCTATCAAAAGGATCATATTATATCCCAATGAATACCATCTATGAATGTCCCCTTGAACGAGGCCGTCGATATGAGTCCAAACGTGAAGCCTTAACTTTGGGTTCATAATATGAAGCTCATCTCCTATACGAGTAGAATCAAGCTGATGCTGCAGCAGCAGCATGCTAATATTTACAGTTTATCTACGTCTTACTAGTTGTTGCGAATAAAATGAGCCCAAACACGAAGCAATTCCTCTAAGTTGGTGAGGAGTTGGGTATCCTAATTCCTATTGATTACCAGGTGATGCTGCAGCACCAGGTCAAGTTTCCTTTCATGTGTATATATTCATAAATGTCATGAACTAGAATGCAAAATATAAAGCCCACCAAACGACTGCAAGTTGCTAATCAGCCCTTCACGAACCAGATGAACCGCGATTTTCCAGCACTGAGCAGGCTGATGATGATGAACTATAGCTAAGAACACTCTCGATCATGTCAGCTTTCAAACAAAAAAAAATTGATTAAAATCGGTGCACCCGTTTGGATGCTACGATGCCACAGACAGACAGACAGACAGACACGTCAAACTTATAACACCCCTCTTTTTTGTCGGGGGTTAATGAAAGGATCTCTTCTTTCTATTAATTCTTTGAAAGGAGTTCAGTTTAAAAGACAGCCTAGTAAGACGGCAGATGGCGCGACCATATTTCAGGCTTCACAAAATCCTTTTGAATTAGATACATTATAAAATACTAGCCCGCGACTTCGTTCGCGTGGGCTTCAGTTTATAGCGCGCGGGGTCAACAAAATTGCAGTCAAATTTAAAAGCTTTTTAAAACCCTGGTACCCCTTAAATCAAAATACCCTAAAACAGCTGTGCAGTGTGCACATAACTTATTTCATTTTTTTAAATTAAACTTTATTTATGCCAAATAAAGTATATTTAGCCCCCCAATTACACAACTTTACCCATAAACTATTTAGTATTTATCATAGATTTAAGGTTACGTCACTGCATAGAAAAAGTACTGAGTTATTCAATAACGTAACAAAGAAATAACAATCGAAAAAATCGAAAGTCTGATGTAAAATGATACCACCTCTTATAGAAAGACATTTGTGCAAACGTCATCGCGATGTAGGGACGGCACGGCGCCATCTATTATGAATTTTTGGAACTAACTTAATTTGAACAAATTTACGCATTTTCACCTCCTTACAACTATTTTTTCCAGTTAAAAAGTAGCCTATGTCCTTTCTCAGGCTTTAGACTATCTGTGTACAAAATTTCATTACAATCGGTTCGGTAGTTTTGGCGTGAAAGCGAGACAGACAGACAGAGATACTTTCGCATTTATAATATTAGTTTAGATTATGAGTAAAATCGCCATGTGGTTGTAATAATATTATGAAATTTTATGTTGCCTGTAAGATTAGCGATAAGACCCTCAAAGGATCTCTTCTCTTTCAATTTCTTCGATTTTTTTTAAAAAGCCTACTACACTTCTGTTATGATATTACTAATATATTTTTATTTGTGTATTTTATAGGCTCTTTTTGCGATATCCTATATACATTTTTCTTTGAATGATACGGGTTTAAAGTAACTAAATTGAAATATTCTTCGTATACATTTTGATTAACTAACATTCTTCTTTAATCGTCTACGTAACGACCCTACTTGTTCTTACTATACGAGTCATTGGTCCAACCCACAGAAATAAATCAAGATAGAACGGCTAAGCGGGTAAAGTAATCTTGCACAAATGAGCACGATTCGTTGAACGTTCATTCAGTCAGCGCGCATGGGCGCACGTCTCGACTAGATTAACCCGGAGCGGTTGTGCAAAAATGCCTCATTGTGCAGTGTCTAATAGTAAAAACAGAAGTACGAAAGTGAATCGGTCAAAAGGAGGTATTTCTTGCCATGGGTAAGTTATTTGTTCTAAAAAAAGCAAAGCAAAAATTGACACGATCGATTACTTAGCAACGCACGCGCGTCGCCGTTCTGTCTTGATTTATTTCTGTGGTCCAACCTCTGCTTTATCAATTTTAGCGCCAAAAATTTAAGCTTCGATAACTTACTGTCAAATTAACCGTTATTGAACGGTATCACGCAGCCGGAAGTAATTACCGGATATTGGGAATACTTTGATGGCGGCCCTCTCATTTACGGCTCTAACATACCCATACCCACATGTACCCCTATCCACACCCTCATCTTGTGTTTTAGTGTCATCGAGAAATTAACTAAACTTTGAAGTTGTTATTGCTTTTGTTAAAGTAATATTGGGATTAACTTTGAAATTAATATAATTAATATCTAGTGTTGTGTCAATACCATTTTTATCATCACATTATTTGAAAAATGCTACCAGCCAAAAACAAAAAAGAATATTCAAAAATATTTCAAATGCGGATTGGAACCGTTTTAAACATACAAAAATATTCCTTTTTTAAACCAACAAAGAGACCGAATTAGTCGCTACTCGCTGCATCGCCTGGCCGGTGACAATTGACAGAAATCGCGGCCTCATTTAGCCTTTATGTCCTTAATTTGCTCCGATTACCAAAGAATAGGGGAAAAAAGAACATTTCCTTTGCCTTTGTTGGCAATTCACTAAATTTGAGTACTGTTGATGACCCCAGAGACGAAATTTACAACCGAAATTTCTGGCATTATACGTACGGAGATAAAACTTGCAATAAAATTCCCACGTATTTCAAAGTTTCGGTCTTTATGCGATATAATTAAGGCTTTCAAATATATTGCTCGTTTAAAGCTTTAACATTTTCATTTTTACGCCGAGATTTTTTGCGTTCTTCAAAATCATGAATTTCATATTTTACTTGCCTTTTAATTTTGTATTCTTACGTTATCTTAGCTAAATATTAAGACAAGGCATTTTAATTTGAATTATTGCAATTACGAAGGATGCGTGAATTCCATTCAATTGGATACACTGAAAATTGTGTATTTTATCTCACATGCAAGTAATTCTGATTTGGAGTTAGAACTAATATTTCTATATAATTATATATTCGATAAATATAGGTACACACAAGGTCACTTGTATGATTGTACTTTAGACTGACCTGATAAAGATCCTATAGAAGCTGATCGTTTATTTTACTAAACAAAACATGTTAATTATAAAATACAGTAAAGAAATGGTGCAAGAACACTGTGGTTAAATGGTACTAAATCGTTTCTGAAAGTCGTGTCACCAAAAAAAATTCTAACTACTATGTAATGCAGAGGAAATGGAAACGGTGTCGAATGACAAAAAGGAAAAGTACTATTTTTACACAATCAGAAGTAGACTTTTCAAACGAGACATGGACAATATCAGAAATCAGACTACATATAACATTCTGAATTGATACTGTCCATGTTACCAACTCAAACTACAGGTGTGTCACCTAATGTAGAGTAACTAGAAACAGTGTCGAATGACAAAGTGGAGCTACAATCTAATTACATGCGGGGAGTACGTGTGTCACACGCTGGTTTATTTTTTTAATTACAGGGACTCTATTCATGTCCATTGGGGTCGTGGTCTCATTCCGGAGTAAGCGCTTCATTAAGCAGAATAATAAGTTACAATTAAGAGGCGTGTCGTTAAAAGTATAAAGCACAATGTAGACTTTCATCATCATCATTATCATCATTTTTAATTTTAAATAATTATGATGATAATGATAAAATTGTAGATATTTTTTATAATTAAATTTATTTATTTTAATAACACGTTTTTACATTTAAATGAGTCTGCCAAAATGCATGGCAACTTTTCAACCAAAATATATAGCAGGTTTTCTGCTAAACTGCTTGCCTTTTTTCAGCAGTACTTTTCTTAGGTTAGCATGCAGTTGACTTAGTTACTTTAGAAATAACTTTTTATAAGCTTATCAAAATATTGTTAAGCTATGATATTCAGTATCTAAAGATTTGTGACAGTTTTCCTACCAATCTATAGTATAGTATACCACGACAACACCTTGTTACACCTTGTATATATTAATATAAAGAATGTATATTGTATACCTATACAAGGTATAACATTGATGCAAAAAAGTTCAATTCACTACTCACAATCTCACAAACTTATTACAAATATACGTTCTTGTATAATTTTCTTTCGCATTATCGCTGCGAAAACTTCGCCAAAGATACTAAAACAAAAAGTATCAACGTTAGTACGAATTCAAACAACAAAGATTGATAGCGAACTCGGTTGCTTATCCGGGATCACCTTACTAAATTCGCATAGCGCTGTGGACTGCGGAGTATGCAAGATTTATGAGAACTTGAAGTTGTTCGTAAACCAACCACGTACAGAACTTTGTAGCGAATATCAAATAATCTGGGAATGTTCCTATGTTTTATGTATGATGTAAATTTTCCGCGAGTATCGAGGAGGTGATATTTTCTATATACTGTGGATTATGGTTGAGTCACAATGGTTGAAATTTCTATATACTGTGGATTATGGTTGAATCATAATGGTTGAATTTTCTATATACTGTGGATTATGGTTGAGTCACAATGGTTTTATTTAACTATTGTGATTCAACTATAATCCACAGTATATAGAATATATATTCTGGATTATGGTTGAGTCACATTGGTGGCATTTTCTATATATTGTGGATTATGGTTGAATCACAATAGTTGAATTTACTATATACCGTGCTTAGATTGGTCCTTTTGTCATTTCCCCAACAAATAAAAACGTAAGGTCATTTTCATACTTTCCGGTTACGGCCGGCAGCTACTTGGCAACCGGAAGGTGTAAAAAGGCTTTTATGTTTGAACCATAGTTTCTGTGCCAGTAAACTGAATTTATCTTTGATAGAGTTATAAATCCAGTGGTATAACTGCAAACCTACGTTCTTTATTCTTATAATACTCAATCCCTTAGGATATTATTTACTGTGATAGCACCTGTAGCTACAGTTCACCTTATTTTTTTTAATGAGCCTATACTATCCCACTTCTGGGCAAAGGCCTCCCCCAAAGTCTTCCATCTGTCTCGCTCCAACGCCACCGCAGGCCCGGCTGGCTTGTAGGTATCCAGTTCATTCCGCCATTTTTTTGAAGGCCGCCCACGGTGGCGCCGTCCGTCAACTGGTGTCTGGTACCCATTCTGCGGTGAACTTTGCCCATCCATCCAACGGTCAGGATGCATGCGGCTGGTATGACCCGCTCAGTCCCACTTTAATTTTGCAGCTGTCATGCCGACGTCTTTAACACCTGTTTTGAAGCGCAGCGTGCTATTTTTTATTCGGTCTGCTAGTTTTACACTTAACATGCTGCGCTGCATTGCTCTTTGGCAAACCCCAAGCTGGGACCTTTGCGACTCAGTCAATGGCCAGGTCTGAGCACCGTAGGTTAGGATGGGCAGAATGCACGTCATGTCGACGAGTCTGCGTTTCAGGGAGATTGGCAAATCTCATTAGCGTCTTCATGTACCAGTAGCTCTTCCAGGCGTTTTCAATACCTTACCTTAATATTAAAAATGCAAAATATGAATGTCCGTCGGTAACATCATCAAGCTTCAACCACTGAATATATGTATACAATTTGGTATAGACATAAGATAGTTCTTATTACGACAAAATGCGTTGTTCTTACGCGACAAACTTTCTGGGTACCGAAGTTATAGGCATCATTTAGACATATTATTATAATAATATATCTAATAAGACATAAGTCATATTAAAAATTCTTTTAATTAAAAATAATTGATGTTATATGACCCCAATTGTAAAGACAAATAAATCAGAAAAAGTAAAAAGCCAGCTCGAGTGCTCTTCAGCGCTGCCAATTAATATATCCAGATTTAAAACTAACAACTGACAGCTCTATTCCTGGGTCGAATGGGGTTAAAACAACAATCTAAGCTAATACTGAGAAATATAAAGTAGATTTTTTAAACGGGCATTGGCCTCCACACTCCACAGTCTACATATTCCTTCCACTGCAACTCCTATGAGTGAGGGTTTGCTGGAACCAACCACGAAAACCCTTTGATAGTAATAATATGATCTCCAGGAGCCCAAGGGACCAGCTAAAACTGTCTTGGGATCTGCAGCGAAATTAATTACTTATTGGAAGAAAACTTAGTTAGTACTACAATCAATTGATATTATCAACAATTTGCAGGAGAAAAAAAGAAAAAAAAGTAAATTGTTGTAAAAAGGCTTTCTAATAACCTAATGCCAAAATAAGGGACAATTATAATCCTCTTCCTCAAATACTTTATTCCTCTAGTTTGTTTGCGTTTTTAACCCGGGACACATCAAAATGGGATTAAAACAACAGGATAGTGTAAAACTGAAGTATTGGTAATATATAATTGAGTTAAATTCGGCAGCGGACTGACTCCATTAACCCTATTGATTCGTTTCATTCTCGCATCGGATTCAGTTATCAAATATTCAGAAACTCAAATAGTAATTCCGTGTTGTTTACAAACAGGATTTAATTTATTATAATTGAATTTTGCGACCGCAGTGATCGATTCGAAGGAATTGTTGGTGCTGGTGAAAACACCAGTGGATTGGTTTGTAAAATAAACTAATAAAAACAACGGTTTGCTGTCTAGGAGAGCCTTAAGACCGGGCTGCCAAAAATATCAAAACACGTTAGCCCCGCCTACACACCCCGCTATCCTCCAATCGTCATATTATCATGAATCGTGCCCGAATGAATTGTACATAGTGAACAATATTATCGCGTATTTATACATTATAGCACGAAAATAAAGGTCGTAAGTCCCAAAAATGTTTTTGATGATTATGTCTTAAAAATTAAATACAATACTAATATTTCCTTTAGCCATTATTTTATAAAGTGTGTGAGGATAGTAACTCAATAAATGTAACATATATTTGTTGAAAAGCCCAGAAATATTCATAATTTCGAAAAATATAACTATCGAGTCAAAATAAGTAAATCGTGTTTTCCGGGCTAATATCAGATAAATATACAATGATTAAATAAATCTCAATTTCATTTAAGTCAATTGTCTTTCGGAATCGTAATACTTATTAGAAAACACAGCAAAATTTAGCGGCCCGCTTTTAAAAAGTGAAAATAAAATAGCAGAGCTGCAGGCAGATATTTACGTAGTAAAGTGTAAAGAGGGGGGATATTACTTAAAATTTTTCGCCATCCCAAAGCGAAGTTTTCTCTACAAGTCTAATTGTTTTGTTACATTTCGGTATATATCTGACCCTTACAAAAGCATAAAACAAGAAGAGTCTTTTCATTTTAAAGGCCCAGCGCCATTTTTATAATACATATCAAACGCGACACAAAAAGCACTATGCAGTCGCATAAAAGGCATCACTCATAATTTTTCAGAATTCGCGCTTAGACGTAACAAATTGTGAAAAATCGTTGTTTCTGACACACATCTCTCTTCGCCAGCTGACAGGGGAAGTTAGGTTATAAATCTTGTTAGTATATCCGGCAACTAAAAGGAGGTTTTAAAAATTTATTATAAAAGTTTTTCGTCTACTCCGCCCTCGGTTTTGTAATTAAGTCCATGCGTTTGCACTATTTTGTCTAAAGACTTTGTGCAATATTATTTAAAAATGAAACGTATTTTATATTTTACCTTATTATTTGTTTATGACAACAACCGGCTTCCGTCGTTTTGGTTATATTAGCATAACCAAAGCATTTAGCACGTATTCCTAGAATATACAACTTGCCTTTCAATCTTTCACGCAAAAATTAGTGCCAAAGTCCTGTTTTTATGGGTTAAAGTCAATTTTCATCTGCTTTTGCATCTGTTGTGGATGATTTATCTTCTGAGTGAAGCAACTACTCATTAAGTACAGTAGAGCCTGGCAATTGAATTAAAATGTCCGTATGGTTGGCACAAATTGCCAAACATACGGCATTCTCGCAACATAGTCGGCCCAGTTCAGAGGAATGAGCAGGTTAATACATCTGGGACCATCTGTGTGCGGGTTTCCTTACAATGTTTTCCTTCACCGTAAGAGCGCCCGTATAATGTAATTTAGATCAGAAAATAACTCATTGGTCCATGCCTCTACCTGGGATTGAACCTGCACCTTTTGCGAGTGCAAACCAATGAATGGTCTACGGTTTACCCACTAGGCCACGGACGCTCCCATGAAAACGTTAGTTACAACGTAATCTTATTGAAAATTTAGAAAGTTATGGTGCTCCCACGCCGCAGTTAGAAAATGTTTAGTAACGTTAGTAAACATTTGTTAGCAAACATATTTTAATCACAAATGTTAAAAAGTGTTAAAAATGTTTTCATGTTAGAAAATGTTTAGTAAACGTATGTTAACAAATTATAACAAAATAAAACAAACTTTTGTTTATAAACGTTTTATAAAGGACGACGGGGTATGCGGTGAGCCAATACCAGATTTAAATGTTACAAAATGTTAGTAAACATTAGTAAATCTATGTGTAGGAGCACTTATAACAATATGTAACAATTCCTAACAAAATGTAACAATTGACAACATTTGTTAGTAAATGTTTTTATATTAGAAAATGTTTATAAACATTTTCTAACGGCGGTGTTTTTGCACTATTACAAAATAAAATGTTACATCTATACATATAATAAAATCGTAGGAAAATCTGTACATTGAGTATTTTTGAAAAATAATACTTGGCACGTGATCTACTATTCTAACGTGGACGAAGTCGTGGGCAACAGCTAGTAATATATATATCTAAGCACATAATAATAATCTAAGCACTATCAACCTGTTTCCACATCTTATGTAGTTAAACAATTCTACTTACTCCCTAGTAATAGAACTCGTCGCTAATATATAATTCAAACTACATCTAAGCAATTCTCGGATTATCCCCAATCAATCAGTAGCCGTGGTTATGAAGTTGCTGACAAATTAAACGATTCCCTCAGGAACTACCTGGTTATCGGGAGCGGACCCTGATTCTGCTATAATGCGATATTAATACAGCTTCGTTTCTCGTTCGATCCAGTATGCTACCGAACCATGGAAATGGATAAAACATGAAATCCCATTGAAGATTAAACCATGTGCAAATATTTGCACAACGTCAAAAGTCAAAGCCCATGAGAGTAAAAGAGAAAGATATATTTCAATTTTGTCTTATGCTTAGGTTCCCAGACAGCACTGTCAAAATGTGTTAGTGCGTTGGAGTCCATGAGCTTCGAATCTAGAATTACGACTATTTTTGCATTAAACATAAGTTGTGACATTTTAAGTTGGTAAAAATAATTATTTAATGTAATATTTGTTTGCTGTGTCGTTTTCACCAAGGTCAGCTTGATAGCTAGTTCCAGGGTCTCAAAATCAGTCATTACACTGAGTACCACACTATAAAATTGCGTTCTTTTGAAATGTCAAATTAACGTTAAACGCGTTCTAATTGGTGACAAGTGACAACTCCAAAAGACAATCGTTTGACGTCTTATTGACTTACATTATGGGAATACTTTTTTGCTGTTGAATTAACTGTTTCGAACAGGAACGAAGTTGTAGCGATGGAGTAAAAGTAGAATCTGGGTGCTGGTTAGCGGCAGCGAATTCTGATTCAAACAATCCTCGGGGAGGCACGAAATGGAGGCTTCGATTTATACTTAATGTGCCAATTCATACCAACATTAATGTTTCTATAGAAATTGATAATCGAAATTTCCTTTCATCTCACATCAAAATTGTTGATATTCTATGCTATTTTGTTGATGGAGATATTAATTATTGTTTGATGTGTACTTACAAAGGAAATAATAGCAATTTCAAAGCTCAATATCAGTTTTCATAAAACAAATAATTGATGACCCAAATATTTTGTAATCTACAAAGACTCTCGCCGTATTGACACCTTACATATTATATGTATTTTATCATAGTTGTATTTTTTGCTTAAGCCAAACGGTTGAAATTACTTTTATTTTACTATTAAAAGAAAGAATACAATAATTTTATCTTACCTTTTTTATGTACACTACATTATAATAATTATAATAAAGATTTAAGTTTATCCAAAACCTATAGCATAGGTTCCAGTTGAACATAGAAGTCACTTTAAAAGATGACACTTTTTTGTTTCGAGTATGGAACTCGAAACAAAACAACAGGCTCTTAATATTAAATTCGTTTTGTGTTCGGACTTCCCAACTTTATTGACACTACTGTACATGGAATATTTGTCGCGAATCGCGCAAACTTGTAGGTAACAAAGGTAAACAACGGTATTCATATATAATAATAGGAGGGTAGTTGTAATATTCTCTCAGCTGCTGTCAGACAGACGATCGAGAACCGCAGACGGGCGAGCACGCGGCGCAGTCTTATCAGTGAGTCAATATTATCATTATTTAAATATTGTGATCTTAAACGTTATTATTTAGGCTGTGTGTTCAGTTCATCGAGAATATCCAATGCCTCGAAACTGTTATGTATAATAATATTATAATCGTCTAGATGTTAATATGTAACATGTTGATACTGTATTTAGATTGCAAACAATGAGTCGATTCGTTTAGTTATCTTATTATACGAGGTGTTGTAGTAGTTTGTGGCCGGTTGGTCACATCTAGTGTTTACTGCCTACTGTTAAGTGGGTTTGATTTAGACCTTAGCTATAGAATGCTCGGTTGAGCCGTGTGGTAGTTTGTGGCCGGTTGGTCACATCTAGTGTTTACTGCCTACTGTTGAGTGGGTTTGATTTAGACCTTAGCTATAGAATGCTCGGTTGAGCCGTGTGGTAGTTTGTGGCCGGTTGGTCACATCTAGTGTTTACTGCCTACTGTTGAGTGGGTTTGATTTAGACCTTAGCTATAGAATGCTCGGTTGAGCCGTGTGGTAGTTTGTGGCCGGTTGGTCACATCTAGTGTTTACTGCCTACTGTTGAGTAGGTTTGATTTAGACCTTAGCTATAGAATGCTCGGTTGAGCCGTGTGGTAGTTTGTGGCCGGTTGGTCACATCTAGTGTTTACTGCCTACTGTTGAGTGGGTTTGATTTAGACCTTAGCTATAGAATGCTCGGTTGAGCTGTGTGGTAGTTTGTGGCCGGTTGGTCACATCTAGTGTTTACTGCCTACTGTTGAGTGGGTTTGATTTAGACCTTAGCTATAGAATGCTCGGTTGAGCCGTGTGGTAGTTTGTGGCCGGTTGGTCACATCTAGTGTTTACTGCCTACTGTTGAGTGGGTTTGATTTAGACCTTAGCTATAGAATGCTCGGTTGAGCCGTGTGGTAGTTTGTGGCCGGTTGGTCACATCCAGTGTTTACTGCCTACTCTTGAGTGGGTTTGATTTAGACCTTAGCTATAGAACGCTCGGTTAAGCCGTGTGGTAAGGGGTCGCTGTAAGGGGTGGTTGGAGGCGACTGCACAGTATAGTAACCGTGTTCATCGTTTGTGGTGATTACCAGATGGACGCATGTGTATAGTTTAGTTGGCAGCCATGCGACTGCACAGTATAGAAACCGTGTTCATCGTTTATGTGGTGATTACCAGATGGACACGTGTGTATAGTTTAGTTGGCAGCCATGCGACTGCACAGTATAGAAACCGTGTTCATCGTTTATGTGGTGACATCGTTTATATGATGATGAGGTGTCCATCTGGTAATCATACCAGATGGACACGTGTGTATAGTTCAGTTGGCAGCCTACGCGGTCATTGACCTGCTAGGCCATCACGATATAGAATGCCATAGTCTAGTGCGGACTAGCCGCATAGGCGAAATTGTCATGTGTGCTCACACAGGTGGACGCAGCAGAGTTATTAATATAGTTATAGTTTTCGCCTCCACTGAGGTGGTTGCGACAATATTTAAGTCCACCCTGTATCACGTAAGGTAATATAACGTTTAGTAGTCCACTGCAATAAAAATAGTAAACTCTACATAAAAACTCTTATTTTGCTTGCAACAACCCAACCAGAAAATGGACGAGGAATTTCATAATATGTTTTTATGTTTGGCATTAGGGTATATTCGGTAGGGGGCGATACCGGTCCGTCCACGTCGTGTCCCTGGGCACCTCCCCCGTGCCACCGTGAGCTTTTTCATGGTGACACGGGAGGGGTGGCTGAACGCCGGTATGGGCGAGTGTTTGCGTGTGTGTTTGTTGTGCGTGTATGGCAGAGCTCACTGTGTGACGAATGAGCCCGCGACCCGGGGTGTCGGAGGATTTAAGATGGACGGTCGTAACGAGGAAAATAATCTCCGGGCGGGTCCCGGCTCCTCTGGGGCCGGAGAATCCCGTGCACCTCCGCAAGGTGGTGCGAGGTCCGTGTATACGGAGGGACCAACCGTTACGAGGAATGACGAGGCGGCCGCTAAGGCGGCGAGGCAGAGGGCCATTTTAGCCGCGTTGAGTGGCGATGGCGGGAAGAAGAGCGAGAGCCCGAAGCCGGCGCCCATTACCGCGCCGGCGGCGGAGCTATTAACGGACGAGGACGTTGACTTCAGTCAGCCGCAGCCCAACGGCGCTGAGCGGTTGCTGAAGTTAATGCAAAAGAAGAAGCTGAGAGGCGACAAGGATGTGCCGCGTGTCTTTCTGACACGCGACGTGAATATGCCGCCTCCAAGCACTGGAAAGGTCCCGATTGGTAGAGACTCCCCTCGCGGTCGAGTCTCCCAACGTGGACGTGACTTACCCGGACATGACAGCGAGGACTGGCTTTCGGACTCCAGCGAAATGTCTGGCATATCGCTGGACTCCGAAAGCTTGCCCGCATTGACTCGCCGTAAAAGGCGATCTGAAGACGACATGGCACCGCCCCTCAGTAAAGGAGCGATGCCCAAAGCCAAGAGAGGACGCGGCCGCCCGCCTACAGCCGGATATGTCGGTTTGGCAAAGGCGCAGGCCGATCTGGACCATGAGAAGGAGGTGGCCCTTCGACTCCAGGCCGAGAAGGAGGTAGCCGAGGCGGTCAGGGTGGCGCGAGAGACGCGTTCTTCGCTCCTTGCAAGCCCCGCCGCCATGGAAGAAGACAGGTCAGAGCAGACCAACTACGCTCTGGCCCAATGTGTTGAGACTTCGCTGGAAACGATCTCCATGGTCGCAGCGAAGTCGAAAAACCTTAAGGGGACGTTCCGGGGGCTCCTCAAGGAGGCGGTCAGCGACATACGCGTCACCGTCTCCGAATTGACAAGTCGCGGAGCTACCGAAGAGGTAAAGGCCCTCGAGGCTCAGAATGCGCGGCTCCAGAATCAAGTGGAGTCTTTGCGTAAAGAGCTAGAGGAGCTACGCCGTCAGGTGATGAAGCCGGCCGAGCAGGACATACGCCAGCTGTTGTCTGAGGTCTCTCGCTCTACCGTAGAGACCTTCAGCAACATGCTGAACGCTCGGCTGGCTGGTCTGGAGAGTCGGCTCCTCCCAGAGCCTCGACTGCGACCTCCGCTTGCGGCGGACAGAGCCCGGAGGATTACACCGGCCGCCGTCGTAAGCGTTGAGGCACCACCGGACGAGACGCCGGGGCCCTCGAAGCAGAAGGCCAAGGGGAAACCGGCCCCAAAGAAGACGCGGCAGCCAGCCGCCGCAGCGGCCTCGCAAGAGGCCACTGCCGCGCCCGAGGCGCCAAAGGCCAAGAAGGGCCGAAAGAAGAAGCGGCCGTCGATGGCCGCTCAGGAGGCGGCACAAGGGGGAGCGAACACCGGCTCCCCTCGTTTTGAGGCCCCGTGGACCACAGTGGGTCCAAAGGGCAAAAAGAAGAAAGGGGCGGTTACAACATCTACAACCGCCCCGAGAAAGAAGAAGAAAACCAGGCTACGTGTTCCCGCTACTGCGGCCGTCGCTCTTACTGTAGAAGAGTCGGCCATCAAAGCGGGCCTCACGTATGCTGAGGCAATTGAGAAGGCCCGGCGGGCGTTGAACATCGTGGAATTTGGTATTCCTGAAGTGCGCTTTCGCCGGGCCCGAACGGGAGGGCGCCTCCTCATGATATCCGGGGAGGGCGCAGAGAAGAAGGCGGACGCCTTTGCCGCAAGGCTGAGGACCGTCCTGCCCTCGGGAGTGAAGGTCGGACGGCCGGTTGCAAGCGCGGAGATGCGCATCGCCGGCCTTGATGACTCCGTGACGACCGCTGAAGTAGTGGAGGCGGTCGCACTGGAAGGTGGATGCCAGGCCGGAGATGTCCGGGCGGGGCCAATCAGAGAGGGGCCACGGGGAGACGGATCGTGTTGGGTCCGCCTCCCAGTCGCGGCCGCCAAGAAGCTTTCGAGCTCTGGGCGGCTGCGTGTTGGTTGGGTGTCGGCGAGGGTGGCGTTGTTGGCTGCGAGGCCAACGCGTTGCTTCCGCTGCCAGGACACTGGCCACGTGGCTGCCAAGTGCCAGTGCCCGGTGGACCGTAGCCGGACTTGTTTCCGGTGCGGGAAACCGGGGCACAAGGCGGCGGAGTGCGGGGCAGCAGAGCCTAACTGCTCCCTGTGTGAGGCCGCTGGCAGAGTAGAAAGGGGGCACGAGCTGGGCAGATGTCCATCTGCGTATAAGCCGGCCCCCGGAGAAGACAAGGCGCCGACCAAAAAGGCTCGACACAAAAAGTCGAGACCTAAAGGCGCGCGGGCTCTGCCCGTCTCCGCCGACATGGAGATTGACGCCTAGACCCGTGGGCGGTGATCGGGGGATCCCGCCCACAGTATGGGTCCCGAGAAGGCAGCCCCTCTATAGCCCGGGGGGCTCTCGGTGAGGTAAGCGGCCTATAGCCGCTGGAAGATGGTGCCAGTTGCGGCTGCGCGCGGGAAGGGGCGGAATTGAACTGCCCCGTGGTACCCGTCCCTCCCGCACTAGGCGCATGAAGAAGGGCTGGGGGGGTTTTAGTGGGTAGACCTCTTGTAGGGAGTCCCACATACCCCCGCCCCTTCCCCCGAAGGGGTGGGGCATACGCAAAGTATTTCCCCTCCTAAAAAAAAAAAAGAAAAAAAAAAAAAAAAAAAAAAAAAAAAAAAAAAAAAAAAAAAAAAAAAGGGTATATTCGGTAGGGAGAATGGGATCCCGCATAATGTGATAATAGCGCCAAGCTATTGTGACTTTCTTTCATTATCATCATCTTTGAAACATGTTATATTGCGTTGTATGCGGCTTGCGTGGTACAGTGGTCTAGACTCTACATAACAGCATGCATAACTTTTACATTTACAGTTTCTATTTCCACGTCGGAGCAATGTCATTTCTAAGACGCGGATAATAAATCAGGCTGTTCACCTGACTGTTTGATAAGAAATATTATCCATATTTTTTAGCATGAGTATTGACTATTGAGTATATTACTTAATGTTATCCATACTTCCATACTTACTTACTAATATTATAAATGTGAAAATGTGTATGTCTGTCTGTCTGTCTGTCTGTTACCTCTTCACCCTTGAACCACTGAACCGATTTTGCTGAAATTTGGCATGGAGATACTTTAAGTCCCGAGAAAGGACATAGGACAGTTTTTATCCCGGAAATATCCCGATCAAACAGGCAATCATTCGATTGCCTGTTTGATCGCTCGTCAAATTATCCGTTCTACTGGCTTACGAGAGTAAAGGAAGAAAGAGTGCTCTTAGCTTCTTTTAACCACTTGATGACGCAAACTTAGTTTACCGCGTGGGAACCGTGCATTTTTACGAGATTAAAAGAATCCTTTATCCTTTTCCGGGACTCAATGTATCTACATACGAAATTTCAGCAAAATCAGTAGAGCGGTATGGGCGTGAAGATTTAACAAACAAAGTACACACTTTTGAATTTATGATATTACGATTATAGCCCAAGCATACCGGGCATAGTACATGCTTCGGCTATAATAGTTAATGAAAAAGAAGAAAAGAGAGAGAAAATGTTGGGATTGAAGTTGGAATAAAATTCCGTATGTCCACATAGCGTCCAACAGCGTCCAAAAAGTCAGAACAAAACCCGGAATAAATTGAATTCGCCTTTAGTATTTTCAACTATTTTACGTCTAACCAATTCGACCATACAACTCAAATAATGAACGCGATTTAATCCCAGTCAGCCGTGAATAAATTTATTGCGTCAAAAAAGAAAAATCGATTTTTATGCCGTGGAAAAATTGAATAGGCACACGTAGGTAGGCTGTAGGCTGAAAATCTTCCGTCACATAAACTTTTGTGGGTGAACTCTGCGTTATCTAATGGCATGTTTTGCTACAATCCCCCGAAGCATAACAGAACAGTCAACCCTTATGTGTGACAAAAATAAGATAACGTTACTTGAAGCAAGAGCATACTTTATTTTTCTTCTGAGTGGGTTATATTTTTCGAGTTTATGTATGTATATTTCTTTGGAAAACTTGTCGATCGTGAGACTCTAGAGCCACATAGTCGATTGGAGGGAGAGATGTCACTTCTTCTCAGCCGCTACGGCGATCCACTCTTTATATCTTCCGAGATAAATATTTTACCAGCTACTCCAAAACAATTACGAATTGCAGCTAAAGTAGTCAGGACAGTCCAGTGGTGATGTGGGTAAAGGTTACTATAACTTTAATCCATACCAATATTAGAAATGTGAAAGTTTGTCTGTCTATCTGTCTGTTACCTCTTCACGCCCAAACCGTTGAGCCAATTATGCTGAAATTTAGTATGGCGATACTTTGAGTTCCAGGAAAGGACAAAGAATACTTTTTATCCCGGAAAAATATATGTCTCCCGCGCGATAAACGGATTTGCGGGCATCATTTAGTATTTAAATAAATAGGTTAGACTATGGTATTAGTTATTATATTATTATTAAATGGCTTACTTTGACTAAACAATACAAATTTCATCAAACTTCACTTAAAAAAAAAACTCAAAAAACTCAAAATTTTTTATTCAGAATAAATTTTTGCAAATATTTTCTGAAAGTCTACATGATGCCTACCACCGGTTCGGGAACAAACCCGGCGAGAAGAACCGGCGTAAGAAACTCGCAGGGGGCCCACTTTATTTACTAAAAAATGTGAGAAAAAAATTAATCTTTTAAAATAAAGTTTACAATGCTGTAACTTAAAATTATACAGTGTCAACATACATACATAATTGTAAGTCATAAAATAATGTAGAAGTAGCCTTGCAAGCAGCCATCCTACTCCCAAGATGTGCCGTATGAAATAATTGACCTTATAATAGGCTTTGGCACACAAACGTTCTTTGACTACTTTTTTAAATTTATTAATGGAAAGATTTTGAACGTATTTTGGGATTTTATTGTAAAGGCGTACACATTGACCTTTAAAAGATTTACTAACTTTACTAAGTCTGATCACCGGTATTTCTAGTTTGTACTTATTTCTAGTGTTTCTTCCGTGACTGTCACCTTTGGTAGTAAATTTACTAAGATTCTTTTTAACATATAAAACATTATCCAAAATGTATTGAGAAGCAACAGTTAGAATACCAATTTCTTTAAACTTTTCTCTCAGAGATTCAAAAGCTGACATTTTATAAATTGAACGTATAGCTCGCTTCTGCAGCACAAAAATCGTAATAATGTCGGCAGCGTTTCCCCATAAGAGGATGCCATACGACATTCTACTATGAAAATAACTGAAATAAACTAGTCTTGCTGTGTCTTCGTCAGCAATTTCCCGTTTTTTTCTGACTGCGTACGCTGCAGAACTGAGCCTATCTGCAAGATTAGCAATATGAGGACCCCACTGTAGTTTACTATCTAGTGTAATGCCTAAGAATACAGTGGTGTCCACCAAATCCATCTTCTCATCATTTAATAGTATATTGGTTTTAACTTGCCTAACATTGGGCAAAGTAAATTTTAAACATTTTGTATTCTTAGAATTTAGAAGTAAGTTATTAACGTTAAACCAATGTACTATTTTTGAGAGAGCACTATTTACCTCGTCGTAATTTGACTGTTGTCGCTTCACTTTAAAAATAAGTGAAGTGTCATCAGCAAAAAGTACAATCTCATTATCATTGTCCTTAACAAGATAAGGTAAGTCGTTTATGTAGATGAGAAAAAGGAATGGACCTAAAATGGATCCCTGTGGGACGCCTAATTCTATTTTGGTCCCATTGGACCTTTTACTATTAATGTCAACCCTTTGAGATCTATTTTTGAGGTAAGATGTCAAAAGGTTGAGTGCTGAGTCCCTAATGCCATAGTGGTGCAATTTCCTTATTAATGTAGCATGCTCGACACAGTCAAAAGCCTTGGAGAGGTCGCAAATAACCCCTAGGGCATCTTGCGAGTCCCATGCTTCAAATATACTATAAAGAAGATCTATACCAGCATCCGTTGTGGATCGACCCTTAGTAAAACCATATTGATTTTTGTGCAATAAATTATTTAAGTTAAAATGTAATAGTAACAGCTGATTTAAAATTATTTTTTCAAATATTTTACTTAGAGTCGGTAGAATCGATATAGGCCTATAATTTGTAGGATCAGATTTAAGTTCCGCTTTAAATAAAGGTACAACCTTACTGTGCTTCATCAAGTCAGGAAAAACACCACTCTTTATGCAGTCATTAAAAATCATTGATAGATGTCAATTATTGATTTGATAATTTTAGTAGACATGCCCCAGAGATCAGTAGTACCTTTAATATTTATTAATTTAAAAGTATCAATGATATCTTTGGGGACAATCTCTCTAAACCTAAATTTGACATTACACTCCTTTAGATTGTCTCTGAGTAGTTTTTCAGCAGCTGCAGGTGAGGAGTTTAAATTTTTCGTAGTTGAGACCGGAATGTCAGCAAAAAATTTTTCGAAGACCGTCGCAACCTCTTGATCATTGGTAATATTTTTATTTTCAAAATAAATTTCAAAATCAGAGTTACTACAGGTGACGTTTCCAGTCTCACCAGCTATTACTTTCCAAGTAGTTTTGATTTTATTTTTCGAATTTTTAATTTTATTCCTAATGTGAGTAGCCTTAGCGGCTTTACAAACTTTTTTAAAAATCTTCGAATAGTTTTTTACATCTGTTTTGAATTTATCACTGGTATTCATGTATTTTTCATCATACAATTCATATAATCTTTGTCTGCTTATTTTAATTCCTGTAGTAGCCCATACTGTAAAATTATTATTATTTTTATGGCTTTTTTAACCGTTAAACAATTTGTTAAATGCTTCATCTGAGCTATTTGTCTCATCCAATAATAGTTGAATACTTGAACTTAAGTTATTTCTAAACTTCTCAATACGTTTTGTATTCACAGGAACAAACACACGCTTTTCCTCTAGGTAACTATCGCAATGTATATTAAACTTAGACTATAGTTATTATATTCGTCGGCGAACAAGTGTTTAATAATTCATAGAGCTTTACTTTCTTATTTCTGTTTGTATTGCCCGCTGGCCTTTTGGCACATTGTTATGTTTCAAAGTTCATACATAAAGATTGTGTTTGGGGTATTTTCGGTGCCTACAAAGGGTGGGCTAAAACTGGTGAAAGGAGTGACAATAAGTAGGACAATAATAATGATTATTATTGTAGGACTAAAACATTAACAACGGGAAGTGAAAAGTAACGATTACATTTTTTTTCAAAAATTTAATATTATGTATTACCACAATAAAATTTGATAATTACTGTCTTATATTTATAGTGGTGTAAAAATGGTTGTAAGTCACTCTTGTAATTTCTTTTAATTAGGTTTTTTAACTTTTTCAATGTGACATGTTCAAATTTTGTTATGCTCGTAGTTGTATGTGATACTAAATAGATAAGCTTACTGTTTCTTATAAATAAACCTTTACTATGCGATCTAGAGATTTAAATTAATATTATACATTTTGAAATATAGCGCAGTCAGCAAGATAGAAATTAAGACAACTGAATTGTTGGAGATTGACTTTTGCTTAGAACTATGAGAAAGAATTAATTTACTACTTAAAGCCTCATAGTAAAAAGTTTTAAGACTTAATAAACTGTAATAAAAATACTTCAAGCTAAGAGCATAATAATTTGGATACACAATAACCTAATAAGCTGAAAAACTTGATAAAGAAAATTATATTCTCATTTTAACACAATGTTATAATTAAGGTATAATTGGTCCATAAAAAGTTGAGTAAATTTAAATGGCGGACATAAAATGGCATGTAATTATCTAGCACATTAATTATGCCATCATTATGCCAGGGTCTTATAAATCATTAAAAAGAAATTTCGCCTTATGATGAGTAAGGTATTATCATTTGGGGCGATGGATGTTGCTTTTCAAGCGACCATATTTTTAACGGGTTTTTCATGTGAACATATTATGTGTGCAGTTTTTGGATGGATATTATATTATGTAAAAAAAACAGAGGAAATCGTATTAAAAGCGAGCAATGTTTCGATTTAAAAATATTAATTTGCGAAAACCATGCAAGATTCGATAGTAACCTCCTATTTGAGACTTACTTAAAATTGATATCAATTGATATTATTTACCTTAATTTACCTGTTTTTCGACCTATACCCTATAGGACTGATGCCCAAGGGAAGGAATCAAAGGGCTCTCAACCCCCGTATCCCTTGTCATTGGGATCATGACAAATTAGAGATATAACTTGAAAGCGGCCGCGGGCGGAATACCAACTAAAACCACGGACAACCGGGAAATATCGAACAATAGTTATAAACACGATTTTGTTGTAAATCATGTTTCAGTCAAGATGTCTTCGTAAAACAAAAATTGCATGCAATTTCAAATAGATCAGCTATGTCAACACTATGCACTTTCATCTTCAATTTTCGTCATCTTCTTTCATTCATCTTTCGTTTTAGCGTATTCAATAATTGAATGCGTCAGAACGCAACGCCAACGTCATTTTGTTTAGTTGCAGTGTCATGCGTCGCGGGCATGCCTCACGTGCGCTATTGACTGCGCTTTAACGCATGCCCTTGATGAACAGAAAAAGGCACATCGTAGACATAGCTAATTGATGCGTCAGACACATTATTTAATACGTAATTATTTTTACTCTACTAAAGTACGACTACTACTCATTTTTAAGCAGTGAAAATAACAATAAATTTGTGATTTTGTCGTCAAAACTCAAACATCTAGGTAGGAATTTTGAGAGCAGAGGTAATATTATAGTTTAGTATATTATTGTTATTTTCAACATTTATTTTAATCGAAGTACCATTTCAAAGGTGATATTAAAAAAATACTGCAGTTTAAAATGCTTTTTTTTCGTTCAAATTTACATATAAAAGCTTTTGGGTCTAAAGTGCTATCGTGTACATAAAAGTTAGTACATTAACATTTGGTTTATCTTTTACTCAAACTCAAATAGTCTTTTCAGGTACGCATTAGAAACGCGATATGAATATAATATATCCATACTAATATTATAAATGCGTAAGTATGTCTGTCCGTCTGTATGTCTGTCTGTCTGTCTGTCTGTTACCTCTTCACGCCCATACCGCTGAACCGATTTTGCTGAAATTTCGTATGTAGATAGTTTGAGTCCCGGGAAAGGACATAGGATACTTCTTATCCCAGGAAATTGTACGGATACCGCGCGATAAACGAGTTTTGGCACAACGGAGTTGCGGGCACCATCTAGTCTTTCTATAGAATAAGGGGGCAAACGAACAAAAGGGTCTCCTTATGGAAAGCAACTACCGTCGCCCATGGACATACTTGGACATACTTGCAATATTATTAAAGCTGCAGGTGCGTTGCCGGCCTTTCATGTGACAATTTGACTATCTAGTTAGAACAAAGTTCTATTTTCAATACTTTAGATTCTCAGCGTTCCGGATTCCGAATTAAATAATTCCACTTTTAAACCACTCAGCTAAGAGCATTCTTTGAAAGAATAATTCTCTGATAGAAATCCAGCCTCGTTTAAAAGTTTCTCGAACCGTGAACCTGCATCTTATGATCGGCAATCAACGGAATAAATTCGTATTAGGATATCGGTGTAGAGCTCTGAGTTTCATGAATTATAAGAGGAAAATATATTTGACCTATTTCCCGACCAGTCTAAGAAGGCCCCCGCCGAAAACCTTATTCCATATCTGATTTTCACCGGATAATGTGGAAAGGAGGTCCAAATAAAACGGACGATTTTTGGTCAACAATAAACGCGAATATCAAAATAGCATTTTGCTTTTTGTGTAGAGACATTAAGGTCTTTTTTGGTCGTCTATAACTAAATACTAAAGGGGAACTAAAGCTTACAGTAATAATTGATAATTAAAAATCATATTTTAATTCTAAACAATAGCTTGCCAATGCCACCAATCAAAGGAGCTTAGCTTATTATGTACTGGGTTTACCTACTACTTTTAAGCTTATTACTGCAATTTGATAAGTTATTGCCTTATCTATTTTATATAATATTTTATTGCTGTTCAATTATATGTTAGCAAAAACTAACATTTCCAAATTTATGATTTTATAGACTATTTCATATTTAAAAATGTAACCATAGATTTTTGATTCCCCTGCATTTGTTTTGGAAATTATGTCCTATCTATGTCCTTTTCACCAATTTTTTTTTTCGCCGAAACAACTTTGAAATCTAAACTCTGAAACTTTTATGTACATGTCGCAGAATCGCATTAAAAAGTGTTATTCCATTTTGCTGGGGCACAAATTACGTTTTTTATGTATTTCCATAAAATTTTCAAACTGTATCCGCCAGTAAAAATTCGCAATGTAGTTTGCAACATACGAAACTTTTGCATTTAGAAGTTGACAAAACGCTGAATTCATGTGCCAACTTCTATGACAAACTCATCAGGATTTTTTGCCACATTCCATAAAATAATACCTAAAACGTATCAGTCGTGTTTTAGTGATTTCCTTTATTTGACGTGATGCTGACCCGACAAATGTTGTTTTGCCTTAAATGTTACCTATTTGAGATATGAAAAATAGCATAGAAACTGTCAAAAAAATGTACGCAGCCGTTTCATAGAAGTTTAATTACAATCACCCAAAAATAATTTTATATATAGGATTTAATATTTAACACAGGTTTAAACAGATACTATTGGTAAAGCTTACTTAAATATACTTACCCCTTAATAATATCTAAGTACACGTCGTTCTATGTCAACCATTTTTCTACAGTATCAGACAAATGCTTTACAACTATAACGCTTGTACTCTGTAGTTTATTTATAAACATTCTTTTGGGTGAGGGATTATACATAGTATACTAATACAATATCCTGTCTATCATGTTCATTCGATTGATGCAGGTTTTTTGGAAATTTCAACTCTACTTTTATCCACATAAGCCGTATTTTCGCCTATCCGACCATAATGTTGGCAGTAAAAACGTCCGTTTTATACCTCCATATATCTATTTTACCTCAGATAAAAAGATTAATCTCGATTCCGGCTCACGGAAAAAATAGAGCAGTTTATTCTGCGTTACACTTTATTTACGTGAATAGGATCAAATACTAGCACAATTCCCGCGATAGACACGAGAATCGAGAGGGTATCTAGAAGTGAAATGGCATAAAATATGTGCCATTATAGAGAAACTTATTTCAGAACTAGATTATGCTTACAAATTCGTTGCTCCAAAATTAATTCATCGCGCGGTAACTGTACATTTTCCCGGGACAAAAACTATCCTATGTCCTTTCCTGGGGCTCAAAGTATCTCAATGCCAAATTTCAGCAAAATCGGTTCAGCGGTTTGAACGTGAAGAGATAGACAGACATACTTTCACATTTGTAATTATTACAACGGAGTTGCGTAGTTGCAACCGAGTTGCGGGCGTCATCTCTAGTAGCTGTATACTACTTGGAATCAAAAAATCACAAACGACGAATGTAGACACGAAAATTCTACTCATCATTATTTTGATAATAATGAAGTAAGTTTAAGTGGTTTAACATTCAAGAATAGGTCCAATCATAGCTTTTAAAATAAAAATCACAATAAACGTAAAATATTATAGTTGCACGTCACTTCTGGTGCAGACTTCCATTAGTTTTTAAGAAACTTTCCACTGGAAATGTGTGAAATGTTATTTCGGAATAAGTGTCATAAACAGTTGCCTCAAGTTTGCGAATGACGTTGTAAAATGTCGTTTTTGTTGAGAGCTTCCATCTAAGTTGTGTTTTGTCTGTTATTTTTTTGTTTACTATGAGCTGCTATATTGTTTATAGTAGACTAGCGACCCGCCCCGGCGTCGCACGGGTATAAAATATATAGCCACTGATAAAATGATTATAAAATCAATAGCCTATGATCCTTCACGTGGTCTACTTTTTATCTGTGCCAAATAACATAAAAATTGCTCCAGTAGTTCGCGAGATAAGCCCTTTCAAATAATTTCCCCCGTTTATTCCATTTATTCCTATTAGTCTTAGTGTGATAAAATAAAGCCTATAGCCTTCGTCAATAAATGGGCTATCTAACCACTGCAATAATTTTTCAAATCGGACCAGTAGTTCCTGAGATAAGCGCGTTCAAGTTAGGCCTTTCAAATAATTTCCCCGTTTTTTTCCACTTTTTCCTCTATTTCTTCGCTCCTATTAGTCTTAACGTGTTAAAATATATAGCCTATAACCATCCTCGATAAATGGGCTATCTAACACTGAAAGAATCATCAAAATCCGTTACGTAGTTTTAAAGATTAAAGGGAACAAAGGGACATGAGGGAAAAAAAGTGACTTTGTTTTATAATAAGTATAGATATAGATTCGCTTTGAAAGGATACCCCCAAAAAGTTAAGTATTCAATATTGTATTACTATTTTCTTCAACATTGTAACAATATAATAAAATATTATTAGCTACAGATCAATTACAATGATATTTACAATATTTGGCTTAAAATAGCACTAGATTGTTTATCGTAGTTAAGCTAAGCGTAGCTAAGCTATAATCAACACATTTTAATCTGTAGGTTAGTGATAACGACAATATCTTTTTAAAACACCCGTGTTTACTCAATGAAAATTCACACCCAAATAATTTACATCAAACATGTATCATAATGGGATCAGTTAGACTCCCTAAAGTGGCCCACGCAACCAAACTTCTAAAGAAAGTTACCTTGATAAAAATATGAATATTTAAACCGAGTTTTGCGATTCTTTAGCAAACCTACGCGTTTTTATGTTCCATTGAATGCCTTCTATTACTTTTGTAAATATTAGCGAAAGCCTTTTTGAGGATTAATTAAAAAGGAGATTTTAATTTCGTTACAGAAAATTTTCTTTTTAAATTTATACCTTTACATCTTTTTTCGTTAGCTATTGCTTTTACTTTAACTACAATAATTTAAAAATGTAAAAAATGTATCGGGTTCAACTTTAGTCAAAAGATCCTAGTCAATTATGTCTTGACAATAAAGTGTAACACCAAGTCCTGACACCACGCTGTTAATGACACTAAAGAGGGTCGTAACATGACACATAAGTTCTGTGCCATTTATGCGAGACCGCACCAAGCCGTGACAGGACACAGATCTGTTCCACAAATGTGACGCAATATCGCGCCAAGTCGTAGCATTTAAGCGTGACATGACACAAATATGTGCAAAAAATTTGACACAACACCGCAACGTGTATGGTTGAACACCGAATTTAACTCTAATATTAAGCCATGACATGACACAAAACTGTGCTACAACTATGGAACCAGATGCTTGCTGACACCAAACCATCTTACCTTTGACGTCGTGGAGACTCAGATACAAATTCTGGGAGCACCTGAATAAATTTAAGGCTTTGGCTAAACCTTCGCGTCAGTAACGCAGGACGCGGGACGGGAACGTCTCCAACGCAAAACTGGTGCGCACACCTGCGCGACTACGGTGCGAACCGTAGATTATTTATAAAGGCCCTGTACTTCGATAAAAAAGACAAAGAGACATAAAAATATAGTAATTTAAATTCTGAAAGAAATATATGTGTTTGTGAGGAAAAAATATAAATTCCAATGTGTTAGATCCTCAACTAACTCATATATTTTTTTTCAGAATTTAAATCACTATATTTTTATGTCTCTTTGTCACTTTTAAATCTTGAAAATCGTGCGCTTCTCGAAGTACAGGGCCTTAACGCCACGCTCTGCCGACGCGAATGTCCCGCGTTGCAGACGCTCCCACGCTTCGCAGTCGCTTTGGTCGCGTAGGTTTGGCCGAAGCTTTGACATTAGCACAGTCAGTCGCAATTACGACCTGTCACAGCTAATTATGATAAGTCTAATTACGATACAGCTTATTACTTATTAGGCCAATCACTTGATCCTGATTAAGTTGGGTAGTATATTATTGTTGTGGTTTATACACAAGCTCCCTAATATAAGTTCCCACTATGCATCTATATTCTATATGCATACATAAGAGTACGTTACATTCGTAGAATTATCCACAATATTTCGTCGTTTTCTAATAAGTTAAAAACTTTTTATAACGCACTCGTAACTACGTATGTTAGTGGCGGACACCTAGGAGATAGTAAAATATATGAAAATGCATTTAGAATAGACGATATTATGTAACTAACTGTTCGGTCTAGCAAGTCATAATATATTTAGGGCTCACCTTATATATAAAATTCTCGTATCACAATGTTAGTGCACGAACTCATCCGAAACGGCTTTACTGATTTTTACCAAATTTTATATGCATATTCAGTAGGTCTGAGAATCGGCTACTCGGTACTTTATATATTGATAAGTGCATTTGTTGAATAAATAATAGTAAATTATTACAACCAAGGACTGACGACGACCATTGTTTACGTGCGACGGGATAGCGATCGTCGTTGCCATGGTGACATACTTATTTAGTCACTTCAATAAAATAATATGTCAAATATATTATAGCAAAGCAACGTTTGCCGGGACAGCTAGTATTAAATATAACTAGATGATGCCCGCAACTCCGTTGCGCCAAAATTAGTTTATCGCGCGATAACCGTACATTTTTCCGGGATGAAAAGTATCCTATGTCCTTTCCCGAGACTCAAGGTATCTTCATGCCAAATTTCATCAAAATCGATTCAGCGGTTTGGGCGTGAAAAGATAACAGACATACGGACACACTTTCGCAGTTATAATATTATTAGAATGGATAATATTATATTATGTAAATAGAAATCACAAAAAATTTATAAAACAAATTAGGTAATATATTAACCTGAGATTGTATTACACAAAGCTTTTCCTAACATTTGTCAAAACATCTGCAAGTAAAGGCAGCTGGACGTACGTTTACTTCAAATTGTTAAAATATAAAACAAATGTGTAACAAATCATTTTAGCGAGGTACAAATGTATGTTATACACACGTGGCTTAATCATAAAAAGGTAGTTTAGTTACAGAATCCATAGCTAGCAACTAGAATTTACACAGCTGTAATGCTTTTATGATCTTGAATCAAGTATAGAGCTGTGAAACAAAATGGAAATAAAAATACATTTTATAGAGCTATCGGAATGTTTAACAAGCTTGCATTATTTTAATCTACATAAGATGCAAGCAATTAAATCATTTTTTTTTCGTAACAAAAACTTGAAGAGTATTACATTATGTAAAAACTTTTTTTCCAACACTTGTAGGTATTGCAAAATATGCAAAAGTGTTGTACCTCCACACGATAGAAACACTAAACCGATTAGAGGTATGTTATGATACATGGAGTCCTAGAAATGGATACAGGATAGTTTTACACAGAAAAATTTAAGTGGAGGCAACATCTATACTATACATATATTATTTATAATACTACAAAGACTTTTAAATGAAAGCATATATAGATAACAAATTCTTAATTTGTACTGTAAACTTAAAACTAAACTGTAATAAACACAATAAATAAACGGTAAAAACAAGCCGTCTTAAATCTATTAGCTGTTTCATTCAGTATAATAATATCAACTTAGCTCAAAATAATTATATCCTCAGAGTCACACGTAGTTTATTTCATCAATAATTCTTACAACGTTACAATAGTTGTAATAAGTTCCAACAATATTTGGAGTTCCACGTACGGTTCGGAACAAACCAATAATTCCCTACGAAATGGCCACGATTTAGATTCTTGAGCCATATGTCGACATCGTAAAACGTAAGGCCAACACTAGCTATGGGCAAAAAGTTATCGACTATCGACTAAAGGGATGTGAATATCGACTAGCAATTCAGTATTACGGGGGCTCAATTCTCAGACTACGTATTCAAAACCGATTGAGCTAACGCACTGGTTTAGAATTTGTATGGCCCGGTATCTGCATCGTTTAATTTTCATACTCCAAATCCGAAATCAGTAGCATAATATCGTCTTGTTTTTATTAGACTTAAGATCAACAATTTATACATAATATAAAAGGTCATATTTTATTCCCATTTCAATAAAATATTTAAAACTGGTGTACATTTACTAACGAAACGTTATAAATTTATTTCATTTATCACGTTATTTTTATTAATAGGACCTTTATAAAAATAGCACGTTCGTCCTGATCATAAAAATTCAGTTATCGTCAATAACATAAGGTACATCACTAGTCCAATTTATCGACTACTGGGTTGTTACCGCTCGATATGTTGCATGAAGTTGGACCGATTTGGAAGTCTTTAACTGTTATTCCCGTAATTTATCTTCAAATTACGTCAATGCAACTATTGGTGGCCATTTTTTCCATTAAAATGTCGCGTTGTAACTTTTTTTAGATGGAAAAATAAACTTGCGTCTGGTCACGTGACATAATTGATAATTAGTAAGACGATGGAAGCGGACGTAACAATCTCTTTTTCTACCGCGTATCGTAAATATTGTATGCCTATCTTGCTGTTTCTTTATCTCCTCTGCCGGTTCTCCCCTAAAACCAGATGTTTTTATTTATTTCAATGCTTTCTCTTTAACACAATAATATTATATATTGTTTATTCCGTTTGCACTTGAAAAAAGGTAGACACTTATTATTAAACCATGTAAAATATATTTTATCAAAGATTTTTTCAGCAAAATGTACTGCAAGAAACAAGCAACTCTTATTAATTCTATTTACAAAGAGCCAAGTCTTTTCTTTTCTACAATATATACGGTGATAATTCAGTGTCGGAGTGTATGCAATTCCCCGCTTTCACTTCGTTTCTTTAACATGTTGCTATTTTTACTTGTCAACTGAGAGCGTTTTCTTTGGTCTATTAAACAGAGAATTGTCAAATACAAAGAATCTTAACGATAGGTATTAGTTATAATCTAGTATGCAAAATTATTGTGTTGTGGCGTATTTTGCTATATTCTGAATAGTCTGGATGGTTTAGATGATTTTATTGGCCGACATAATATTACATTATGAACACCTGTAATAACGTAAATGGCAATACAACTTTTCATGGATCAAAAATTAGTTTTACTCTACTGTATCACAAAGAAGGTTATGTTTTTCGAGTAAGTTTTTGTTTGGCAAAAAACACGGCAACACGAGAATTTCATAATATAATAGAAAATTCTTGTTCTATCCTTTTCGAATAGGTATATTTAGTTAGACCCTGTATATTTAATTATTATGTACATCAGTATAATATACTACTTATTATATAGACGAGGTCGAGAGTAACGGTCGGCTTACCCGTCGACCTACAGAAGGGTAAATTGCGCGTATCTTATAATACTTTCAGATAGGGGTGGCAGATTCGAAAAACCGTTCTTTGGCAGCGATGAATTGGAAGGATAATTAATATCACTTTCTCAGTATAAAATGGCTAATCTTATCAAGTATAATAGGTAAAGTTATTGTTGGTTTGAAACTTTTTTGATACTAACGCAAACAAGGTGATTTACTCGATGCATCCAAAATTACAGTCTTGAACTGCCAAAAACTATTAGGTACCTTATTTTTGCCATTTCTGACGCTGCCGGCTCTTGATGCCAAGGTAGGTTTGTTACTTGTAAAGTAAAATAAATTAATAATAATATTATCTGAGGTTATATCATTTGGGAATCGAATTCATTGTTTCATCGAAAATGCGAAAATTTTGTTCGTGCTGACAACCCTACGGTCGACCAAGGGTCACATTCAGAATAATCGCTTAATCGCAGTATAATCGATAAATTACGTCACCAAAATTAACTTTCAAGTAGGTAGTGGGTATCCTATTTAATTAGGTTTTTTAAGTTATTGTTTTCCAACAGATTGGTAAAGGGTTCTGCGCTGATACCTAATTTTTGTACTATACCTTACTATTTGTATGAGATATGGATAAAGATACACGTAAAATAAAGACTTGCACCAACCGTTTTGCATATATTTTTTCCCTGTGTTGTATTCTATATCCGCGGAAAATTTAATCAAACCCGGCCCATGCCACGCGTGATTCCGCTATTGTATAAAACAGGAACCCAAGCATAATTTCCAAAGTCTAAGGCCAATGAAAAGCCAGAAGTGAAATAAAAGTGGTAAACTTGTATTACTTTTGCAATACTAAATTGTATTTTACTAAATGAAATATTAGTATACTAAGTAAAGAAAGTTGGGGCAAATTGAAAAAAGTATTTTTAATTTTGCCCTGTCTGTCACTCGGTCAGTGATCTGGGTCAACCTAAATTGAAAGGTTTTTTTCACTGTCAATTCGTGAAAGGTTTAAGAGACAACCGACAGTTCAGTGTGTGTTTAATACTCAACTTCCTTGAAAGGAAAAAGAGAAAAGGAAGTTGATAGGAATTTAAAGAAAAATATGGTTTCCCAGGAATAAACACCAGGCCCTAGCTTAATAATTTTATTCTAAAACATTCAGATATCATTGAGATTCTTAACTCACAGGAACTTTTTGATTAATTTTGAAGAAAGACATAGTATAATATGAAGTAAAAATGGCATATCACTAATAGTGGATTTTAAAAATCTACATTAAAATTGCTGTAAGAAAGTTACAAATTTTTATACCAATTCTTAAAGTCCAATACTCACGATTCATTGCAAAATGTATATCTTTTACTGTCACAATATTATGCTGACTGCTCGACGTATGTACGTCAGATCAGCAAGCCATGCAATACTCCCACACAAACATTTTTCACCCCACTCGAACGCGCCATAAAAGGAACTTTTTGATTAATTTTGAAGAAAGACATAGTATAATATGAAGTAAAAATGGCATATCACTAATAGTGGATTTTGAAAATCTACATTAAAATTGCTGTAAGAAAGTTACAAATTTTTTATACCAATTCTTAAAGCCTAAAAATTACATTTTAAGACAATACATCACTCAAACATTACAAGCTGTATAATGATGCTTACTACCACATCTTTGAAACTACAGTAATTGGCATAGCAATGGAGTTGTTTTAACAAGATAGGCGATAGAAAACTTCTGACTTTCGTTACGACGACGGCTCTTCAATACTCGTATTTCGTGGTTTGTTTATTGGATGGATGTTGTAGTGGGTTTTGACGAACTCTTATTATTGTACTACGAGTATGTGTAATGATGATACTATACTATACTTGACGAAACATGGCGGTAGCGGTCATTGACTCCCTGTTAAAAACTTGTCATTTTCTATACAAAGCCACGATTAACAATCCATACTAATATTATAAATGCGAAAGTGTGTCTGTCTGTCTGTCTGTCTGTTACCTCTTCACGCTCGAACCGCTGAACCGATTTTGCTGAAATTTGGCATGGAGATTCTTTGAGTCCCGAGAAAGGACATAGGATAGTTTTTATCCCGGAAAAATGTATGGTTCCCGCGCGATAAACGAATTTTGGCGCAACGAAGTTGCGGGCATCATCTAGTATCTTATAACATCTGACTCTTCATTGTCAATCGCGGTTTATATAGAAAATGACAAGTTTTTATCAGAGAATCAATGACCGCTACCGCCATTTTCGCCGAGTACAGTATAGTAAGAAATTTCCTTACTAGTAAGTAGTATTACAAATGCGAAAATGTATTTGATTGGCTGTTACTTCTTAAACCAATATTGCTAAAAGATTCTTTGAGACCCGGGAAGGGACAAAGGATACTAAATACTATAAAGGTCATAAATAAAAAAGGGTTTTTGGATATAAATAGATTAAAAAATTATTTACTAGCAAATTCTGTCATGAACAATAACCGCTTGTGGTCAACGAAGATTGAAGAGATAAAACATTCCTTCGCTTTGTACTGCGAATCCTTTGAGTGGGATTCTTGGTGAAATTTATGTGGGTATTTTAAAGTGAGGAAGACCAAAAGAATTTCTATTAAGGTCATAAGGGCCAGGGAGGGATTAGGCGAGGCTACATTACTGTAACCCTTGACAAACAGGCGCCATTTCGCCTGTAAACGTGAAATATGGGAATGTTACGTAACGTAAGGGCGGGCGCAGACAGGGTCTCTTATTAATTGAGGTGTTTTTTTTTCGGGGTGAATAAATAACTTTCGAAATAAGCGTGTATTTTTAAACAAAGCTGGTGTAAGGACTGTAACTAGATGGATTAATCGGGTGAATAATGATTCATAACGAACAAATTAAAACAAATAAGCAATTAATTAATATTATATTATATTTAATTCTATATTTTCTGGTATCATTAGTGAAGGACAATGGAAAAAAAAATACAAATTCTCGGACGTTTTTTTAACGTTGTAGTTATTTTACCAATAAAAAAAATTCTCATTTGGTTTGCTTATTTTTCTATAGAAGCAGTTTATTATTGAATTAGTAATTCTTAAAATGCTCATATCTACATTTGGTTTCTTTACATGTCTTGGTTTAATAATTTGTACACAGAGACCGAATCAAAAAAGTAAACAATGAAGATATATTTCACTAACCAAATTATAATGTCATTTATTTCCACAAAGAGATTTTCGTATACGTCCTAATGGGAACATAAATATTTGTATTGCAGATAATTAAATATAGGAATGAATGAGTGTTTTCTTTGAAATTTCGTTCAGAAGCAGATATTATAATGTACAGAGAAAGATAAAGATTATAATTACTTGTCGCATAAAAAAATCACGTCAATAACATTATGTACTATCAGAGAAGTTGATTCCTAAGCAGATGGTAGACTTAAGTTTGTTACGTCAAACCTATCCGACCGATCACAGCTAACATTGAATTGACATAAGCCGGCCAAATGACGTAGGTCTATCAACTGCCTAGGAATCAATTTCCTCGATGGTACATGTTGTGTTTTTTTTTCTTAAGTGTAGGCTACCGCCTCAGCAGTTTACTCTCCATAATATATTTTACAAATAATTGAAAATCATGACGCAATAATTTCCAGAAACACAAAACGGCTAAAGAAGTTTCACTTCAAAATCATAGTTTTAGTCCAATACTCACGATTAATTGCAAAATCTATGTCTTTTACTGTCACAATATTATGCTGACTGCTCGACGTATGTACGTCAGAACAGCAAGCCATGCAATACTCCCACATAAACATTTTTCACCCCACTCGAACGCGCCATAAAAATAGTGTGCGCCTGTCCTAACTAGTCGTTTGGTAGTGACATTTTCCCTTTGAAATAGGAGGGTAGTATTTTACGCACGTGACGCAACTTGTTTGTTCGGAATATGGGTGTTTTTGTCAGAATTCGGACCCACGATTATGAGAGACATTATGAATCTTGACTCTTAAGTTGCCTATAAACTTCCTTTATCGCCTTATTGTGTGAAGATGTATCGTGATATTAAGATGTAACTAGCGACGTATGTATAGTTTCGTAAATGTTAATATAGAGGTAAAGTGACACATGGCCACGCTTTTTATCATGATACTAGATATACTCCGTTACGCCAAAATTAGTTTCGCGGGAACCGTCCATTTTTCCGGGATAAAAACCATCCTATGTCCTTTCTCGGGAATAAAAGTATCTCCATGTCTTTCAGTAAAATTGGTTCAGCGTAAAGAGGTAACAGACAGACACACATTCGCATATATAATATTAGTATGGAAATTGACTATTGAATATTCAAGTATAATATTTCTTCAAAAAGACTTAACTTCGTCCTTGATCATGGCTTCTACAGCAGATACTTTTCCTTATTCCATTATCCTGTTAGTCCTGAAAACTATGAACAATATTCATAGCATGAACGTAGAAAAAAAGGCGGACTGAGTATTATTATACACAGCACTGTGTCTTCAGAGTCGGCCAGGCTGAATGCATGTACATTGTACATGGTCCGCACGCACACATTCTTACGCTAGTCCGGCCATTTGAGAGACGTAAGAATGTGTGCGTGGCCGACTCTGCAGACACAGTGCTGCTTATAATAATTATTTATTAATAACTATAAAGTAGCCCGCAAACGATCAAATTGTTCGTAAAATTTTTCGTGTATGTCAAACAGTTTGATCGTGTACAGCTTTGTTTGAAGCGTTTGTCAAACAAACTACGTATTTGACGTGTTTGAAGAAAATTTGGATTACGTAGCGTTTGACAAACGTGTTTGAACGTGTTCCACTGTGTTTGTCAAACAAAAGTGTTTGTCAATCTCATACCGATTCTAGCTAATTGTTTGACAAACGTGTTTTATGCACGTTTGATCGTCTGCGCTGCTGTTTGATGAAAACGTAAACTACATCAAACATGTTTGTCAAACTTTGATCATTTTGCGGGGTACTTAAGACTCCGTCCGCCTTTTTTTTTACGTTCATGATTCATAGTTGTCAGGACTACGCGTAAATAATTCCACTTAGTTATGAATACATTATCTGCAATTAAATATCTAAATTGAAAGCGGGTTGTAAAGAGCGTCATTACAATTAAACGCGTTTTACAACCGTGTTGTAAAGGTGTTTTAGTGTCGACCGCGACGCCGTAGCCTCTAATGGATTACACATTATTGCTGGTGTTTTACTGTCGATGTCAAATGCAATATTCTCGTCAATTTATTTATAGCTTCAATAGCTCGTATTCTGAAATATCTTGACGTATTTAATGTTCCATAAGCATAGAGCAGCTCCACACCGACGTATGAAATAGTTTACAAACATTTTCTAGCACAATAACATTTATTAGGTTATTGGGAAAAGGTGGTAATGTGGCCCCTGCATATATATTGGCCCCCTTCAATATTTTAATGTTTTAACAACGCTATCTAATATAATTTTGGTGCAACGGGATGCTCGCGGCATCAGGCATGCTACTAATTTAGTGCCGTACAAATCCAACAGAGGCTGTCACGTGCGATTGTCATTTGATCGAGTTCAAACTTGCAACCGGCGAAACTTTTAAGTGTGTGTGATTTTGTTTCGATAGTTGTTAAAAAATAGAAAGATATGGTTTTTGGCTTCAAACAACGGATACATCAAACTCTTCTCCAACGGAATTTAAAAGGTAAATATAAAATTAGACATTTAATAAATATTTTTGGAACGTTTGTTTAAATGTTAGCAATACTTGTAATTTGGCCCCCTCACATTGGTCACGTGTAAGAGAGTTTCATGACGTGGAAGACATAACCACTATGGAGAAGGCTTTGGTAGGAATGCCGTTTGATGCCAGAGAGATACTACAATATCCAGCAGTAGCTCTGAAAGTGACGAAGACGCCGTAAGTACCGATTATGGCGACTCGTATACAAATATGGTTCCTGAAAACGCGGACGTGCCATGTATGTTCTGCGACACAATTTGTTCCAATGACAGAGCTGGAAAGCCCTGGGTACCTACAGTGTCAAAGTTGTGACTTATGGGCTTCTATTGTAACTTGTATAGGTTCTGAAGGTGGCTATTACATTTGTGATATTTGCCGTTAAGTTTCACTTCTGCAATACATTTAATGTGACCCCCCCAGGGGGCCCTATTACCATCACTTGATCTCAAGATACCAAATATGATTAGTCAAGAATAAATATTTTTTTAGATAATCCTGTACGAGTTTTATTTATTCCCTAATAAGACATGTTTGAACAAATGAATGAGAAGTCACATAATGTATTTTTTAGGTTTCTGACTCCTGTATTTTTTTAATAATAAAGTGGGGGGCCACATTACCACCTTTTCCTATACTATTAATATCTAAAAAACTTCTCCGAACATTAATTATAAGGCACATTCGATTCTGACCATGTGACATATTCCTCTAAGACTGCCCATAATCGTCCATAATTGCCGTCGATGTGCATACTCTAAAGAGCTTTGACCAGCCATACCTACAGCACTTTCATTAGCAAAGCCGCAGGCAAAAGTTGTATTTCGTGGTAACCTGTTGATACTATTCGTTCAACTTACGATTTTATCAAGCGAAGCGAATTTGCATCTTCCACAGAAACACCAATTTACATACAAAATAATGTTATTTTTAAATTAAAATTCTGTCGGCGCGGCGAGAAATTTTGTATTTATTTGTAAACAGGCCATGTTTAACGATGATATTTTAAGACTTGAGAAAAAAATAATGGGGTTCGTACGACGTTTCTTGAGACTTTGGTTGCTCTTAATGAAATAGTAATTCTACTAGTCACTATTGTAATAGTGTAAGAATAATACTATACTACTTTGGATAATAATGTGCGACTACTTTAGAATAATTGTAAGACTGACTTAATGTTTTTTTTTATTATTTTCCATTTTATTTATTATTTTCGTTCACTCTGACTAGTAGAACACTTCATTATGAGTGTGAGATGTAATAATTAATAATGAATCTTTAATTAGAATATACATTATACAATCACTCAATTGAACTCAACCAAACCAACCGAAGCCCAAACTTTCGTTTTTAAAGCAAGAAAAACGCGCTGCCGTTTTTAAGAATAAGCCTACATCCTTTCTTCCCTCCCTAAAATCCATATTATTCATAAATTCATCAAACTTATCGCTGCCGACACACCATACAAAAACACACCCAGATCTAATTTTATAAATAAAATAGTATATTACTACATCTAGTAATATACTATTTTATTTGTAAAATTAGATCTGGGTGTGTTTTTGTATGGTGTGTCGGCAGCGATAAGTTTGCTGAATTTACGGGTCACGGGTCATCACCCGTGATCTTCGTATCATTAATATTTACCTTTCCTGGAATCCAAGAATTAAATTAGCCAAATGTCAGCCGTTTTCGAGTTTAAGCGAGATAAACATTATTTAAAATTAATGTTCATTCATATAGATTATTTTTCTTAATAATAAACATATTTGTCACTAGTATCATGATTCGTGAAGTTGCAATATCCATATATACGATATAGCGAACGTTCATATAAAATTAAGACATAAAAACTAGTAAGTGAGTGCTGGAGCCTGGCCTGTATTAATACAATAAATCTTCGCTACAATAGACTCGTGGAAATGGCGGACTTGGCGAACTTACATGATTTATAGCGGCATCGACGGTTAACGTTATTCTTTCTTGTTAAAAATATAACTATATGTTTTTCAGTTTTATGTTGAACTAGCCTGCAAATATTACGAAATATACCGTTACTCTAATATGCATATATACCTCTGTGAATCCTGATGAAACTAAATTTTGAAATTTTGCTACACTCGCCTAAATGATTTCACTAATTTGAGTATTTAAATATTTATGGAAGTCCAGGGAAAGTTATTATTAAGAGGAAAGTGATACAAATTTCACCGAGTCATCTAATTTATTAAAAACCGCATCAAAATTTGTTGCAAAGTTTTCAATATCTGAGCATAATTTAAGATAGAGACATATTATATTGGAAAGCTTTGTATTATCTAGACAAAGTATCTGGACGTAATATCCATCCAAGTTGGTTCTAAGATTACTGGCTCACGGAAAACAGACTCTTGCATAGTATAACATTCGTATGGAATAAAATCTTAGTGGAATTTTCAGAATCAACATGCCATCAACCAATCACTTATTACGATGTTTATTGCAAACATTTTATTTAGTTAATTAAACTCAGCGTTTGTTCAGCTTTTTATTATATTATATATATACAGCACAACATTTTTATTAAGAGTATACACTATCAGATTAACATTTTAGAGTTTATATTTTTTAATGAAACATAATTAAAATGAGTATTTAATATAATAGCGGGCGGCAGGTCAACGTCCTGATGCACCTCATATTTTCATACAAAGATAGAGCGCACTGATTTGTGACACACGGTCTTTCTTATTGGAGAGCATTCATATTTTAGTATAGTTTATGTATAAATACTATTACCTCGAATCTATATGGTTGAAATAAATAAGAATCCACTAATAATAACCTATCAATCTCCATAAGGACACCGGCGACCGCGATAACAATAGAATAACAATAGATTTCCAAGAAACCGCACCGCGATCGAAGGAATAAAATATTAAGTAGTTTGCAAAATAAGAACCAATAATAATTTGCTTATTAATGATTGCTTTCTGAAAATTAAAAAAAAATGGATGAGATTAGAAAAACTCAGAAAAAAAAACAACGCAGGACTTGTGCATTTAAGCACGATAATATTATACTACGAGTATATCTGCCAATATTGCATTGAAACTGGCTCAACCGTTTAGACGTTTATTATTATTATTTTAGACGTAACCTTAAATAATATAACTAAACTTTTACCACGACTGTATAATATTATAACATGTATAATTAATGTGTGTCACGGTCTCCTCTCCCATAAGCTTTGTCCACACTGGGCCTTTTTTTCTTCATCAAGGGCATGCGTTATAGCGCAGTCAACAGCGAACGTGAGGCATGTCCGTGACGCGCGTTGAAATCGTAGCGCTCGCTATGACACTTTTCTTTCAACGCGGGTGGATTTTGACGCATTCAATTATTGAATATGCCAAACGGAAAGTTGAATAAAAAGAAGATGACGAAAATTGAAGATGAAATTGCATAATGTGGACATGGCTATACGGAAATATAGACGTGACCGTATACACGTACAATACATAATATTTTTTGTGCAATATCCATGCAATATGTTTGATGAAATTCCCGCGCGTGTGTCACGGGCGGGTGCAACGACCTGCAGGTAAAAACGTACGGGCTTTTGTTCACAAAACCTCGCAAGTTCAGAGATACGTTGCGCGTTCGAGCGTTCTCTAACGCGTAACCTAAAATGTATCTTTTTGCTTAATAAATAGAAGCGAAATTGCCGTGATATACGATGACCCAGTTGGCTGTGAATGCGGACCGATGAATTGATGGCTCAACCTTAATGACTAATATACTCGTTTATCTTTTTAAATTACCATGCGTAATACGCTCGCAATTTTAACCCTATATGAACTAGGATTATCTATATCAAATATATAAAATTCTCATGTCACGGTATTTGTGCGCAAACTCCTCCAAAACGGCACTACTGATTTTAATGAAATTTTGTATGTACATTCGTTAAGCCTGAGAATAGGTTTTTATATTTTTTCATATTGATTCTAGAAATAATTCATATAGCAGAGCAACGTTGTCTAGGTCAGTTAGTATTATGTTATATAACTTTAATTATAATACTACAACTTTTAATTCGATCACTTTCCTATAATTTCTGCTAAGCCTGATCCGATTAAAATTCTCTAACAGATTTGCTCATAAAAAAGACGAAGTTAAAGTATTTAGAGCGTAAACAAGCAGCTTCTATTTCCGATTAAGTTGCGAAGCTCCGGGGAGAGTATTTATAAAGTTACGTAGGCGCGTAGCTTGTACTACGTAGGCGGATGTAGCGGTGCTACGGCGTAGACGTAGTGCTACGCCGTAGCTGATTCATCTCGTCGAATTGTTTGAGAATTGAGTTCGACGAACGTCTTCACACTCGTCTCCCACACAGCAATTACATTAGATAACATTTTCGTCTAAATTTTTTGTACAAATGATGAGGGGCAAAAATGTATGGGCTCTGGTATAGTGCTCAACAGGAATGGATTGTATATTTTTAGGAAGGTATACCCATGAACATTAATCACCAATAGGGCGCTTGTCAAGATTCGTTGTACTTTTTGAGTAAAGCCATGTTAAAAGTGACATCAGCGCTCATACATTTCATGCTGATAACATAACGTTACATTATAGCATGATTATTTTTAGGGTTCCGTAGTCAACAAGGATATTATAGTTTCGGTATGTCCGTCTGTCCATCTATCCGCGTCATTATCCGTAACCTTTCTAAGCGCAAATAAATCTTAGCACATAGACGACAAAAACTACGTCGGTAACGCCGGCCTTGGTCGTTGACTGTACATTATTTCAAAAAGTACAGTTGCTAGGGGCTGGGCGCCATATAACTTTTTTACCTACTCACTAAGAGCTATGTAATGGTATATATTTTATCTCTGTTGAGTAATATACCAAAATTCCCATGATCCTTTTAACAAAAGACACGTTTAATTTTTGACATGTTGTAGCGTATGTTACACGTTGTTATAAAAATATGTTATCGTATTACACAATGTTTTATAACGTTATCTGCTATGTGGGAGCACCTTTACTTACGTTCGTCGAACTTAATTTCGTCGAATTCACTTTATGCAAATTTTAATACTTTAATGTGAAATAAACAAGCTGTGAATTTATTTTCACTAGTGAAATTTCTAGTATAACACATAAAAACATTTCAAGCATCATTTCTAATGGCGTTGGGCTTATTACCCGTATTTAGCGGAGCGGAACCGGACGTGGATGCCCCGCTCGTGCCTTCGCATAGCGCTATTTCATAACGAACTACTTTTTAATATATTACGAATATATTCTAGGCTTTGAATTTTATATTTAGAAGTAGGTTTTAATTGTTTGTTGCAAGAATTTAAACATTTGCAAATCTATAATCGTCATTACTAAAAGTAGTGTTACAATTTATTAAAACGTCTTTAATAATATGTTTATCTATTTATTAAATCTGTTATTTTGCCAGTTACCTCTTCTTTTATTTTTTTATTTATTATTCGCCTACAGTGTCCCACTGCTGGGAAAAGCCTCTTTCTTTCCAAAGTTCACGATCCGGTGATGTTGATCCTCTTCTTTAATATACAAAATTAATTTTAATAAAGTTTTATACGGAAAAGAACTTTGGATACTTTTTATGTCAAATAATATAGGTACGGTTACCACGTGATTAAAGAATTTCGGCGCAGTGAAGGTGTGATCAATATTATTTACCTCTAAATTAAACCAAGATTTATTTTAGTGTGAAATATTAAGAATATCAAAATAAATTTGGGTTATAACTAAAGAATCGACACTTCACATTTTACTGTTCGACAATAAACTCTATTGTGTCTGCATAAAGTTCTAAACTGCACTTGCATTCGGTGCTTATAAAGTTTATACGACAAATTTAGTGTTCGGTTGCAGCCGGCCGCCGAATGACGTCGTTAACATTTTTGTAAAGTCGGCAAATTGATTTTACGATTTAATGTCGCGCTGAGTGAATTTGGATCGATAGTGCTTATTGGTTGTACCAAACAAACTTTTATCACTAATAGGTAGTAAACCTTTTTATAAAACGTGTCTCGACTTTTTATATGGTATGTCCGGTGCGTGAAAAAAAAAATCAATAAAATAATATGCCATACATCATAAGTCATAACATTAAAGGATTGGAAACCGGTGTTGGGACATATTGTATGGTAAAACGCCTAAATGAAAATGAAAACCACACACACACACACACACGCATGCACATAATATTATAAGGGTAAGTTCTCACTGAACGTTTTCTTTTTAAATAATATCCATTCATTTTTTAAACATTATAACAACACAGTCGTCAAGTCTGTCAATTATTCAATGTGTATCTTCTTATGTTTAGTATTTAATAGTAAATCATATCGCAAATCACCATCAAGACAGGTTGGTTATTAAATTTTGTGAAGATAATAATCTTCTGCATTAAGATATTAATGCAATATACACTTCCTTATTATGAAGTTCTACGTTTCACAAACTTTGCGAATTCACTACGACCATAATATAACTACGAGTATGTATATTATTTTTACAGCTATACAGATAAACAGTATAGTTACAGTCTGAATGGCTCGTATATAATAGACAAGTTTACTGCTCACCGAGTCGGACATAGCGTGTCTCCCTATCATTTTGCTCAGCACAAAATGACCCAAACGAGATCGTATCCTTGAATATACATGTTGCTTTTATGCTGTGACTTGTCAAAGAAATTTATCGAGGTCCCGGTTTATTATATAATGTTTTATTTTCATTTATTTCCTACGACTCACATGGGTTGAAATTAAATAAAAATAAAAATCCATGGCAATATTATATTATTATGGGTTGTGTTGCATTACATAATATACTTTGTTTCTACGTCTCTAGCTTCATGCTTACTGATCTGATTTTAATGAAATACGATGTGGAGATACTGTGAGTGCCGGGAAAGAATGATAGTTTTATTGCACCAAATTGTACAGCTTTATAGACGAATTTCTGCGTGAATAAAACATGATATTCGGGCAACTTTGCAACTTATGTTGATCTCACTAATTTGTCTAAACTGCCAATCTACTGAATGATGTGTCTTCTGTTTCGCCATTTGCTGAAAAGTGCTGGGTAGACTATCCACAACTTATCTGATAGGTGGAGTATAATAGAGTATATTCAGATTGTAGATAGCCTATCCAGCACTTATCAGGAACTGGTGAAACAACACCATAATCATTAAGATTCAATTTAATAAAACCAAAATATAAAGTTAAATTTGAATAATAAATCCTCGGTGTGCTATGCGAAACGCATCTCGTATTTTCATTCAAAACTTTTATATTTCTTGTTTGCAGAGCGTTCGTTCACCTTTGTACAATCCCGGCGAATCTAGTATAAAATCAAAGAATACGCGAGCTGAAGACACAAATATTAAAATACTAAAGGACAAGAATACCTCGGGTATTGCTTTGTAATCCGTAGCTCGCATTCGTACTACTCCAGCGTAAATAACGTGCTTTTCTATATTCTAAAGGTATTATTCGGAATTATTCGATATATCGAATAATATCCGATTTCTCGGATCGGTCCGATGAACTTCGCTGAAAGTCAGCGGTGTGTGAAGTCCGGTGGAGCTAATACGTAAAATCGGTTGCTTTGTGTCAATTATTGAGTCAATATTCGACGAGTTGTGTCAATACTCGAATATTTACAGTGAATCGAATTATATAAAATGAACTTCGGTGAAATGCTTTCGGTAATTGAATTTTTTTCATCACAATATTATAAATGATTTTCGCCTCTTTGTTTACGCAACTACAGGTACCATAATTTTTTTCCGCAATGACTTAAATAAATCTATTCAAAACTGTTTCTCCTCAATCCAAAATTATTATGTCACATTTTATTAAATTTCGCCCAGTAGGTGGTCTCTTGAAAGCAAGCAAACACAAAACGTTTTCTTTATCGTGAGTAATTATTGAGCCATTTTTTTTTATTATTACCTAGTAAAATAATGGAAGACTTTTATTCCATGTTTACGTTTACAAGTCGTCCTAGGTTCATAACATCTAAGGTTCATTATAATATATTTTATTTCCTTGGACATAATCATAGGTCTAGATCATGACCATATTATCATTTTTACTATCTCCATTATAATAAAATACAATAATTAATTATTATTCTTATTAGCTTAATGTAATAACCCTCCGAAGTTCATGCGTAGTTTTTATGTCGAGTGTGTCGGGAGTTCCGAATGTTCTCTGTATTTGTTCGACGAGATGTATGATTTAGATTTATTGGCTTATTTAGCGTTATAGGGTACTTAGTCAAATTGTATCCGATAGTTTCTACATCGACGTTACAATCGACACTAATAGCGATGCGTAATTGCTATCGATTGCTACCTGCCGCAGAGACTTTTAATTATTAATTAACCTTAATTTAACTAAAAGTATATCTCTGAGTATCAGAGTGCTAGTTAATTTTAAATCCCATATATCTAACTTCGCCGACTAACTTCAGATGAAATTATTATATTGAAAAAGACTATAATTCTGTGTACTCTGCTATTACTTTGAAGAGTTTTGAAGTACAGTTTCAACCAAAATATCAGTACATAAATGCATTTTTAACTTGTCTTTAATCCTTCGATCGTGGATTCTTGGAAATCTATTGTTATTCTATTGTTGTCGCGATCACCGGTGCACTCATGGGACTTGGCTTGATAGGTTAATATCTTACTACTTATATCTATGCATACAATTTTATTCATACATTTTTCGCACGAGATCAATGACAACACATTGTTACATTACATTTTTGTGGAGAGACGTTCGTTACAATAATATTTTGTAAATGACGTATGCATACCCGTGGTAAATTGAACGCGCGTTGAGCGCTTTTCATGTGAACAAACCCTAAACGTAAGTATGTGTTTCGTGATGATTCAAATGATTCGCGGTACATTCGCGCTCATCAAACAATTCGTGTATTGAATGAAAATTTACACAAATTCCCGGTGTGTACATTCATTTGGTAAAGTGTCTACATTCCCGCCACTTCACCTTCCCATATAACCGAATGACGTCACTGCTACCTACACTCGAATACAAACCGTATTACTGCGGTATACGGTTGATGTTTCTGTGGGGACATTTTGAATACATATGTGGGTGTCTCATTTTTGATGCTGGCAACATTTAGAACATTAAACGAAACGTGCGCGGGAAATCTTAATTAAAATGATGTTTCACGATCAAGATGCATCAGCCATATTTTATGCAGGTATCGCAACTTGGATTTATAAGAATTTCATTTTGGGATGAGACATTTTTGAAACTATGCTTTAGATGCATGGACGTATAAAAAAAAGGCGGACGGAGTCCCACCATACACAAAACTGTGTCGTTCAGAGTCGGCCAGCTGGCTGTATGTACACGGTCCGCACGCACACATTCTTGCGCTAGTCCATACCATTTGACAGGCTTAAGAATGTGTGCGTGGCCGACTCCAAAGAAAATTGAAGACACAGTTTTGTATATAACAAGACTCCGTCCGCCTTTTTTCTACGTTCATGTTTAGATGGTATGTAAATTAAAATAATATGGGGCATACAACATAAATAACTAGTAAGATTATGCTCTATCTTTCTATACATGGCAAACAGTCCATAATATCAGATGCCACAAGAATCTTGTGGCCAGAAGATCATATTTTACCTTCGTCAAATGATTATTATATAACCATACAATTATAAGTCACATAAACAGAAATAGTAAATACACTTAGTTGACATTAAATGTTTATTTTATATATTATTTCGTGAAATTAAGTGGATTTTAAAAGTCCCAGAGAGGGACATGCAATATAGATAATTTTATATAAGTAGCAAACTAATTTTGGCTCACAAAGTTGCGAGTAACATCCAGTAGCTTATACCGTAACACGATCGTATTATACGACGTCATATTATGGAAATGGCAACATTTTCACGTGTAAGCAAGAATATGTCCGTGGCAGTTCCGTACAGCTATAAAAATTCAGCAGAACATAACTCGGAGCGCTGACACTAGGGTGACTGATTGGATTTTTGTTTACATCCCTAGCGATATTACTACAATGTAAATAAACTATATTACAACTTGTTAGTAGTTGTAAACAATGATATTCAACTTATACAGATCTGTTATTACGTTCATACTATTTTCCGGCTTAAATCCCTTCCGAACAACATTGACAAATTTGACAGAAAAGTGAAACAAAAGATACGAAATGCCATTTACATAAAAGAGACAGACTAAATAAAAGACGACCGTTTTCTCTCTTTGTCAGAGTTTTGAGTTTTTTATATAATATCATTGGTTGTAATAAAGGGGTTTTAATAAATATAGCTGTACGTACACTACGTTGGGGTCGGACCGTATACAGTAGGCGATGTATTTTTTAAATGACAAATTATTATCTTTGACGATGCTATTATCGTCATACAAATAAAATCAATGAAACCAAAGCTGCCAATCCCGCTATAGCCTGACGGATACAGTACGCATATCAAAGGTATCTGGTATAAAAAATCATACAATAAAATAAAACCTACCTAAAATTTATAGGTGGAACTTATTTCTTAACATGCTATAATATGTACAAATTGTATCTAACCATAAAGCTGAAAATCGGAACCGTTACGTTGCGACAGTATGGGCGTATATAAGCGTTCTTAATATAAAATTTGCCTTAAAATTGGCAAATATGTTGACAAATATAATGCACTTATCCCTAAATCTCAAAATTTGTCGAGTAATTTCAACAAATTCGCACGTCCGACCGCAGCACGGTCAAAATATTTCGGATGCGAAATGGATTTTAACTTGAATAAAACCAATGCAAACTCTTAATTCTTGAAACGCTGCCAAGTTTCAAAACTAGTTAAATTCTGTTCAAAGCGATTGCACTCATTGTTACCTCCCTGGAGTTCGTGGCTTAGAAAACTACGCTTTTTACAAATAAAGCCGGGCTATTACAAAAATAACAACTGAAGAGCTATTTAGCAGCCAAAATTCCGTATTCACTCTCTTCTGTTGATGCGAGTGTCCATGGGTGACGGTAGTTGCTTTCCATCAGGTGACCCGTTTGTTCTTTGCTCCTTAGTTTATATAAAAAATCAAAGTGCAAATCTACTTATTTTAACGCAACTATTACGCGTATAGCATCACTTTAAAGTTTAACAAAACAATTAAATAAAAGACACACACAATAAAATCTTCCCATACTTCGATTGAAATAATATTTTTTACAAAAAAATCGACAGCAAACAGTATTTCCATATCGTGGGTGATGGGACCACCAGTGAAATAACTTCTATCCAATACAAAAGAATCATCAAAATCGGTTCACAAACGGTGAAGTTAAAAAATAGGCATAGAAATCACTGGAGAGCTTTCTTTACAAATTCAATTGCCATTACACGTAATAGCCCAGTTCTCGGTTGAATTAACTCGGTTTAAACTGACCGTTAGTTCCGATATTTTAATTAGTAGTGAACATACGAGTACAACTTAAAGAAATTCCTTTGATTCTAAGTACATTTGAAAACTCGAGAAGAAAGAATAGGTATTGCAAGTTAAGAATCTTAATTGTGCTAATACTTTGAGTCCCAAGAAAGCACATAGGAAACTTTTTATTCGGAAAAAATGTACAGTTCTTGCGCAATACAGGAATTTCTGCACAAAACAGTTGCGTGCATCAACTGGTGTAATAATAATTCTAGGGACGCGGTTCTGTAAATTCATCAGTACTTATATTTTAAAAGCAAAAGTGTATGTTACCTCGTCACGCTACAACCGCTGAACAGATTGCTGTGGTAGGGAGATACATTGAGTCCCGGAAAAGGACACAGGATACATTTGATCCCGGAAAATGTACTGTTTCAGCACGATAAACGAATTTTGGCGCAACGTACGTTGCGGATGTAATCTAGAACTCACCAAGTCAAAGTCAAGTCTTAGGCTGCCTTCACACTAACGTTTGTCCAGCGTAGGCGTTCGATGAACTTGTCGTTCTTGATGTTTCTTCTGCAGAATTAATACGCTGCGCTAGCGCGGCGCAGACGTTCCACAATTTCTTCAGGAACAATCAGTACGCGGTGCTAGCGCAGCGTACTGATTGTTTCAGTAGAGAAGCGGTGACAGTGCGACGCACACGCCGCGTCTGCACTGCGCAAACGTTCATCGAACGCCTACGCTGAACAAACGCTAGTGTGAAGGCAGCCTAATCCTAACTCATCTCATTGGCCGAATTTATTCTTAGAAAAAGAAAGTGAATCCAAATAGAGGACGGAAACTATGACGGTGAACAAAACAAGTGACAAATACACGTTTAGCACAAACACATTTGCGGCATAATAACTGCACCCATAAGGTTTTTTGTGAATAATATTCAAGCATTCGGGACAGACTTCATTTGGTATGGAATATTCTGCATAGAAATCGTTGTTTAGTATATTTTTCCTTGGGAATCAGAAATTGTGTAGTTCATTTTATTCTATTTTCGAAATGAAATTCCGTAAACCTAGTACATTATTGATAAAATATTAATAAGTTTAAACTGTTGTTTTCGAGTTGTGAGCGGCAGAAAAAATATTTTAAAGTAAGTTTTTCCGTTTTCATTAAGACTGGGAAAATTATCTAATTAAAAAAATGGATTTCAAGTCAGAGTAGCTAGATGATATAGTAGGTAAGTTATAAGGTTTGTTCAAATTATAAGGGAAAAAATAAGTACTTTCCCATTACAGGGCGAGCGAAGCGAGTCCTAGTATATCCCACAACCTGTCGAGCACTTTTGTGGCACACTTTACGGAAAAACTATCAAGCCTATTGATTTGTGCTTTAACATAGCAATTTTTATTTATTTGTAGATGTGTTTTATTGGTCAGCCAAGGCTTGGTTACTATTAAAAAATAATATTAAAAAAAACTGCCTTAAGATTACCATGCAGAAAAACGACGCGAGTCCTCAAAAATAAAATAAATAAATAATAAAACTTTTAGCTAGTGACATAAAATGTTTATTATACTAGACACTTTATCCACTTACATCTTCAATAATTTACAAAAACAGTTATTAATGCAGTCTTGTTCTTGATAAAATAACTCTATTTTATCAAGAACAAGATTAAATTAATAACTATTTTTTGGGAGTTAACACTTAAATGCTTAACAGGTACCAGATATATTATAATATGACAAGTTTTTTTTTTGATCTAGCGGTAAATTATGATAAATAAAGACATTTTTTCGTTACGTAAAACAGAAATAACCTTGCCCTGACTAACAACCAAGGGCAATCGGGTGTCATAACATGTTATAAAGCTTTGCCCTTCAAAGACTTAGTCAAAAATTAAGACCTTTGACATTTAAGCTCCCTAGTGAGTAATTATTGTAAGAGCAAAATAATTAGCCAATTATTTCTCGACTCAAAAGAAAGAGCTTAGAGAGTTTCAATGTAAAACGTATGGTTTTAATGTTGGCATACTTAATTATTATTTATTTTGGAAAAAATGTTAATTTGTAATAGTTGAAAGTAGTTCATGAAGATAACGATGCTGATAATATTATTGTAACTAAAAAGTTGAAATAGTTTACGCCAAAATCGCAAGTTGAATATTAAAATAGACTTGCTTAAACCAATAGATAGAGAAAAAGCACCCGAAACTGAAATCTGGATCATTATTAACGCATTACCAGCAAAAACACGTAGATAACAAAAAATACAATTAATCCTCCAATTCCAAAACAAAAGATAAAAGCCAGAGGAAACAATACATCCCTTCGAATTAATCAAGGCACGACCGGACCTAACGACAGCACGAACGGAAAATATAACTATGAACTTAGTTACAAAGTTTCTAAGTGCTACAATAGAAGTTTAGATGATATAGACGTACACAAAAGTTTTTTACGTGAAACGTTTCCCAATAAAGCTTTATTTAAACTCCAAGGAACTCTGTAATTTCGTATCGTAATTATTGTGGAAATGAAAAAGGAATTTCCAATAGTACTTCTAACTAGTCAGACACATTTAATGATGGTTAAACTTTTAATGAAGAGTTTGACTGATAATGGGGCTTATGTTAAAATCTTAATTCAATTAAAATAGTTAAGTAATAAACGACGACGCATTCGCATGCGGCAGCGAAAACTGTCAGCAAAATGTCAGTAGTATGGCAAAATTTCGCAGACTACTTTGTCTCGCTCTAACATTATTAAATAAATTAGTTGCGTCCTTGTCGGTATTATTTCGGAAGGAACTGCAAAACTGTCTAAAAGTTACACAGACAGACGCAGATGTCATTATAACTTAGAATGAAAATAATGGTAATTTGAAATATATTAAAGTGCCTACCAGTAAGACATGGGTCCTCCTTGGTTGTGTCATCGACTGATCGAGACTTACCTGAAAAATAAAACAAAAATATATAATTATTATCAACACTAAATAGGTAATACATAATATTATTTTCAATGGGTAATGTACAATTTATTAGCTACATTTTTTGTAGATAGGTAAAGAAGTGTTGCAAAGGTCATACATTCAGGCGATTAGCCTACATTATCCTCAATTTTAAATCAACAACTAAAAGTTGTGGAATTGACCATTCAGACCGCAACGCGACGCGTAAATTACATTTCTGATTTTTTATGGATTTAATAGTGAATTTAATATAATATTTGCAAGAAGTCACAGTCACGCAATTGAAGTCTGTCAATTCAGACCAATTCACCAATCAATTCAAGAATCAAACCACGACTTCCAAGTCAACCCGCAAGACCATAATATTATAGGCGTTAAATATAAGCCTTATTAATATATAAACAGACCTAATTAATTAGAATAAATAAAAGCCTTATTAATAGATACAGTTACTTTTAATCAATGCACTACTTTTCATTTTTAAAACTTCATTCTACGTGCAACGGCCCGCGCCTCTTACCGCGGCCTTTCGCAGGTCGTTTTCGATTTGACCCCGATTCGCCCCGCGTCATATTTCCACGGAGATAAGCGTAACGACGTAACATTCATCGTTATCATGTTTTGGATTATGAATATCTGGCGTATGTGCGAAAAGGCTTTAGAAAGTTTTTTTTTTTTTTTATAAATGGTAAGCTACGAATAATAAAACTTGGTAAGGTTGTTGCTGAGATGAGAAACGTCAAAATCAAAGAGGTTAAACAATCACTACGTTTTAGCCAAAATGGTTATTTTAAATTTCATAACGGGGTCATAATATTCATCGCTATAGTTTTTTTTACGCGTGGTGAAAATTTCCACATTAAATCGCTATCCAAGTTAAATAAAATGTTATTTAAAAAAGGCAGTTCCTCAAAGATAAGTCAATTTTAATATTTTTATAACCACTTACCAGTTACCACAAAAACTTAAAATAGGAATTAAAATAGAGACTATACCGATAAAATCCCGTAAAGTACCTCAGTACAGTTTCACCACAGCAAGATAGTTTCCATCAATACATTTCACATACTAATGCGTAAGTCTGTTACCTCTTCACGCCCAAACTGCTGAATAGATTTTGCTGAAATTTTGTACAGAGAGAGAGTCCCGGGAAAGGACATAGGATACTTTTTATCCTGGAAAAATGTACGGTTCCCGCGTCCGATTTTGGCGCAACTGAATTGCGGGCGTCGTCTGGTTTCGCCATATTTTCATTATCATCACATCGTTTCACCAATTCCATTTTCGCTATACAATCGGAACACGCAATAATGGAACTAAACGATTGTTCTCGGTGACAGCGGCCAATATTCACCACATTCCGCTCCTAATAATTTAGATCAAAGCTCCTAAGCCGGGTTCACACGATCGGGTGAATAATTGAAGTATTCCAATGAAAGGTTATTGTAGTTTATTGAATATGTGTAATGGGATTATGAACCCGTATCGATTCTGTTTGTATAATCCATACTAATATTATAAATGCGAAAGTGTCTGTCTGTCTATCTGTCTGTCTATCTGTTACCTCTTCACGCTCAAACCATTAAGCCGATTTTGCTGAAATTTGGCATGAAGACACTTTGAATCCCGGAAAAGGACATAATAATATGATCCTTTTTGTCCCGAAAAAATGTACGGTTCCTGCGTGATAAACGAGTTTTAACGAAAACGTAATCTAGTTGTAAATAATTATGTTAAAGCAATATTATTATTTAACGTATCGGTTTAACGTGCCTGAGTGTGTGCGCAGTACACAAGAACACTTCCTTTTCGTTTATCATAGCCCTGTAGGACGGACCGACATGGCTAGAGATCCTTGGATCGTATCCAACGAAGGGCCGCTCGGATTATTGACTGCCATACTGTTTCAAACAAACTGGAATTAGAATTACGCCGAAATGTGGCTTCTCTGCATCCCTTATTGGTTGTATCAAGTGCTCTGAGTAATTGTTCATACCTTCTGCAACTCTTCGCCATCGTTCCAGGCGAAAATATAACATGCTTATCACCAAATCGAAATCGAATTCACTACCTCCGAATAAACTTTGGATCACGAAGGCGTTAGGTAAGAATTTTCCTTGTTTATAAAATAGGAATGTAAATAAACAGAAGTCGGTTAAAAATAAACACTGTTCAGTGTGCACACAGCTTTACTTGCGGTATTGGCAGCACTGACAATAAATTACTTGTAAACTGTAGAAACGATTATCACTGAATCACTACCAATGTGCACGGAACATTTATCCCGGAATGTCGTCTGCAGCGGACTTTACGGGAAATACTTTTTACGGAAAATACTTTAATTCACCGTAACCGAAATGTTTTATTCTTTATGATTTTACAGTATTTTAAAGTTCTTTGTTATTCAATCCTATAAGATTGTATTATTTGAATTAAATTGTTAAAGTCATGTTATATTTAGTTTATTTAACCTAGTTTTTTCTGCAAACATTAAATAATACGATTGCTAACATTTCATTTTGGGTTGCACTACATTATTAACAAAATACCATTTCTATGTGTAAATATATGTATAATGAAGATGGAAAGTATGACTTAATAGCACATACTAAAATTATAAACGCGATGGTGTGTATGTCGCAGCCAACTGGTTTAAATAGCCGTTCAATCCAACAGCTAGCCCTTTGACTGAACAACGTCATTCAATCACACGTCTAGCTTTTTGATTGAATATTTCAGTCGCTCAAAACGTTCAACACTACAGCTGATTCAAAAGCAGCCGTTTGATTGAATTAGTTCAGCGCTCACCACCGCGGCGCTAGGTGCGTTTTGTTTACAATATGGCGTCAACTAGCCGGTATTTTGTGATTGTATCAAGATATTTTTCATATACGTTACAAGTGTTATTAAAGTGATAGAAATTATGGGAATACATACGAGTGAATGAAAATTTAAACAAATATTCGTGGAGAAATTTCGGGATTGTGAAGTGCATTACCAAGGTATTTATTGCAATTTTGTTCAAAATTAGTTAGAATGCAATAATTTATTCTACTTGTTATCATTACATTTGTGTAATAATAATACTAAACTAATGGTCACCTTAGTTAATTTGCCATTTAATCAGTTAGCTAAGCGTCGTCTAGCTGTAGTATTGAACGTTGCAGTCAACACGTCGGCTAAACGACGTATAGCCGTGTGATTGAATGGCGTTGTTCAGTCAAAGGGCTAGCTGTTTGATTGAACGGCTTTTTTAACCAGTGGACTGCGACATGTATACAGTATGTACTTTCTACCGCGCACTGTAAAACTCTGGAACGAACTGTCACCAGCAGTATTTCCGGACCTATACGACCTGCAAACCTTCAAGAAAAGAGCGTATTCCCTCTTAAAAGGCCGGCAACGCTCCTGCAGCTCTTCTGATGTTGCAAGAGTCCATGGGCGACGGTAGTTGCTTACCATCAGGTGACCCGTCTGCTCGTTTGCCCCCTTATTTTAATAAAAAAAAAAAAAAAAAAAAAATGTAATTATGTATGTTCATGTTTTAACTACTTAAATAAATGCTGATCTGGGAAAGGACATACGGGAGTTGTTATTGCGACAAAATAAGATGATGAGATAGTGAGATCTGATCATCTATCTATACATATTATAAAACAAAGTCGCTTTTTTTCCCTCATGTCCCTTTTTTCTCTTTAATCTTTAAAACTACGCAATTGATTTTGATGACTTTTACAGTCTTAGATAGCCCATTTATCGAGGAAGGCTATAAGCTTTATTTTATCACGCTAAGACTAATAAGAGCGAAGAAATAATACAATAATAATAATATCTATGGACGCTTCACACCACGTCAGTCTGGCCTCGTGGTAAGTACCTGAAGGACTTGTGTTACGGGTACCAGACAACGGAAATATATTTAATACTTTTATATTTATACTATACATATTATTATATTTAAGATTTTTAGATTTAGATAGGCACAGATAAGAAGTAGACCACGTGAAGGATCATAAGGCTATCGATTTTAGTAATTTTTTCAGTGGCTATTTATTTTATACCCGTGCGACGCTGGGGCGGGTCGCTAAACAACCAAAAACTACACAAGTTCTACTTGTCTTAGTGTAGCACATAACTAAGAAATTGGATTTGGCTGGATTGGAAAACTTACATAACTAAGAAACTTTTTTTTTTTTTTTTTTTTTGATATCGCAGGGGAAACCCATCATGGGTGCCCCGGGTTGGGTACCCCGGGGGTATGTGAGACTCCTACTCACTAAAACCACCTGCGGCTCGCCTTCAGCCGTATAACGGAGGGAGATCCCGGATCTGTCTAACACAGGACCCCCTCCACGACTGGCCGGTCTATCTCGGACCGGACTTCCACCAAAGTAAGGGAACGCTTAGGCGAACTAAAGCGTTCCCCTCGGCGCCGGGACTGACAAAGCCGGGCAGGTTCCCATCCTGACCCGGAGCCCCGTTAGACGAGAGATTGGAGGTTCGCGTAGCGACGCCTCCGCACTCCCGTCCTACGCCGGCGGAGCGGCAGAGAGGTGGGATCGTCCTCTCTGTCTCGCTCCGCGGCCTCTTTCTGTGAAAGGACGGTTTCACAGAAAGAAACCGCCGCCTGCCAGGCCTCATCACTCTCGAGCATGCAGCGTACCATGCTCGGGAGTGACAGGTCTCCACCTAGCACTGCCACGAGATCGTGGCGCTGCACGGCCCAACGATCGCACACCTCAAGGGTATGCTGGGCTGTGTCCTCCGCAGCGCCACATTCATGGCAGGCTGGCGTTGGCTCTCTCCTGGCAACCCTACACAGGTACTCACCGAAGCACCCGTGTCCGGTGAGCACCTGTGTAAGGCGGAAGGTGAGGGGTTTCCTCTTGCGGCGCATCCACGCCACAAGAACTGGACGCAGAGACTCGACGGTACGTTTACCGTACCGGGTCTGCGCCAGATCCTCACCCCACCTTCGTAGCAACCACTCTTGCCCCTGCTTTCGCACCCGCGAGAGCTCCTCCCAATTCGGTGACTCACCGAGAAGTGACCTCCTCTGTGAAACAAAGAGGTGCACCTCGGCGAGCACCATAGCCACGAGCTCCCACGGGGGATCTCCAGCCAGAGCAGTGGCTGCCACCCAGGAGACCGTACGGTACCCTCTGATAACCCTCACCGATATGACCCGCTGCGCCCTTCGCAGCTGTGCCTTATTACGGACGGTGAGGGAATCCGCCCAAATTGGAGCACCGTACAGGGCTATACTCCGGCAGACCCCGGAGTACAGCCGCCTGCAGGCTTCGCTGGGCCCCCCTATGTTAGGCAGTAGCCGGCCCAGCGCTGACGCCGCCCTCACGACCTTCGGTCCCAGTTGTTGGAAATGTGGGCCGAAGGTCCACCTCCCGTCCAGGATGAGTCCAAGACATTTGAGTGTCGGACTCACCCTTACCTCCAACTCTCCGACAAGGAGACGTGCACCCGGTGGGGGTCCTTTCCTCCCTGGCCCGTGGAAGAGCACGGCTTCGGTCTTCTCTATCCGAACCCGAAGCCCAAGTTGTTCAATGCGGCTGACTACGAGGCTTATCCCCTCTTCAGCCAACCGCGCAGCCTCCCACATAACTAAGAAACTGGACCTACACTTGTTATACTCAGCGTATCTTTATTAGTAAGAGGGTTAGACAAAATTATCTCCGAATGATTCATTCCGGACCGTTAGGGATATTTTAAGTCTCTTTCAAAAGTTTTACAGCAATTTTACTCCATGACGCTACATTTTAGTACTCGTTAAATGCAAGGAGCCCTAAAATACCGCCATGAAAGATAAGAACATTAACCATAAAGTGATATCTTGGCGGCCATAGCTGTTGTTTATTTTATGTGCATAGTACGCTGAATTTATTGGGCCTTGAAAAATGATACACTTAGATGTTTCCTCACGGTTTATAGTCTGTCGCTAAAAGTTTATGAGTTTTATAAAGCAACAGATGACTTGTATTTTTGGTTTGTCAGGTTCAAATAGAGGATTTTTGCCTGTTTAAGGACTGTTCCGATCATAGCGGTAAACGACCGTCAAAAATTAAAATAAAATGCCAACTAGGCAATAGGTTTCATTTTCTATTGACATTGGTCTAACGTCACATGCCACTGCAGTTCCTTTGTAATGGCGTATATCAAAATAAAATCAGATGCCAACTGAGTAAGTCTATCTAGTGATAACGGTATAGAGACTGGTTTAAGTCATAATTTAGCAATATCGGCTCACTTACTATACTTTACTCGGCGAAACATAACGGTAGCGGTCATTGACTCCCTGTCTTAATACTTGTCATTTTCTATACAAAGCCGCGATTAACAACATCTGACACTTCATTATCAATCGTGGTTTACATAAAAATGACAAGTTTTTGACAGGAAGTAAATGACCGCTACCGCCATGTTTCGCCGAGTACAGTATAGTTACTATGTTTGACTATTTTGGATGCTGTCTTAATTTTTTAATTTATATTTAGAAAAACTAATGTCACATTTCAAAAGACATCAATCATAATATTGCATAAAAAAGGTCTGGAATCCCAATCGCATCCGAAATCTGACGACAAAGTACGGGACGCCCGCCGATTACTCGTATAAATTTTTCATAAAATTAAAAATTCACCCCGTGTTTAAAAAAAATCACTCGTTTCGAAAATATTCAGCCTTGGCCCAGATGGCGTTTGAGAGTCTCTCGCGGTCGAGTGGCTCTCGATGGTCCAACACGATAATCGATTGAAAAATCGCTGCTCACCTGACATAAGCCGCGTCGAGATTCCAGGAAGTGTTGATAGGCATCAAGCTCATAATTTGATATGGTTGACATAAATACATGTTTTTTACAGGTATTTGATATTCAGCAGTAAAGATTCCAGGAAGCATGAAGCTCATGATTTGATAAGGTTGACTTAAAGACACTTTTTGACAGGATATTCAGCTAGTGTTGACTGGCATCAAGCTTATAATTTTATGAGGTTGACATTTATGTCAACCTCATAAAATTATGACTGCCGATCCACACTCGCGCGCGAAGGCACGCCGCGGACCGCGGCGCGGATCGCGGCGCAAATCGCGGCGCGGATCGCACATTACTACCAAATCCTCTCAAAGTTCGCGACATGTCCGCGCTTTAAGCGTTCTTTATTTGAAAAATTTCCCGCGCGTCTACTTTTTTCATAATATGGCACTCGGCTTTTTAAGAATGGCCAGTGTCAAGTAAAATATGGCGGGAAAAAAAATCGTGAAAAGTTTACAAAAAGTTGTTTTTCCAGATGATCGTCAAGTCAAAAGTCTAGTAAAAGTCTAAAAATAGTATTTTAAAAAGATAAAACCGACTTCAACGTAAATAATTACGTAGCATTAAAATTCCCTATCTCAAAAACTACTGAACCGATTTTGATGAAACTTGCAGCATTTCCTAAGTTGAACAATACCTAGTACAACAAAAAAAGAATCACTTAAATCGGACTTGTAGTTCCAGAGATATGCGCGCACAAACATAAAAACATACATACGTACATAAGAATAAGAATAAGAATACTTTTATTTCCAGCATCACACGAAACATCATAATAATAAACAGTATTGAGTGGTACAGTTATTGTGATCTAGTTACATTAATATCATAATATTATAATGCTGTGTGATGCCAAATGCATACATACATACACTTTCGAAATTTGGCACATTTGTTCAGAAGCTGCTATAGATTAACATATATAAAAACTGGACAGTTCTGGAAATATTACATACATACGCGTCGAATTATTGATAACCTCCTTTTTTTGAAGTCGGTTAAAAAGTAGTCAGTAAAGTCAACGAGTCAAGTCAGTTGTTTTAGTAAAGTGGTAGACCCTTTACTAAAACTTTCGACGGAGTTTTGGAGGGAACACAAAATGGCACGTTTCTTGAAGTTGTATCACTTGCCCACACTTGTGCTCGACATCAAATTTTTAATGTTTTTTTTTATGAAATAAGGGGGCAAACGAGCAAACGGGTCACCTGATGGAAAGCAACTTCCGTCGCCCATGGACACTCGCAGCATCAGAAGAGCTGCAGGTGCGTTGCCAAGGCTGGCAACGCACCTGCAGCTCTTCTGATTAAGGGGTAATAGGGGAAGGTAGGGAAGGGAATAGGGGAGGGTACGGAAGGGAAAAGGGTAGGGGATTGGGCCTCCGGTAAACTCACTCACTCGGCGAAACACAGCGCAAGCGCTGTTTCACGCCGGTTTTCTGTGAGGACGTGGTACTTTTCCGGTCGAGCCGGCCCATTCATGTCGAAGCATGGCTCTCCCACGTCAACGCCGGTTTTCTGTGAGGACGTACGTAAATCGTAATACGTAATGGTTAATATTCTACCAACATTACACATTAAAAACCGAAATAACACAATTTTAGGAAAATAATACAAAAACACAACGGCACTCTTTCGTATTCCCAGCAAAATTCCGCGCGTCTACTCTTTCTTGACAGACTGTATTATCTGTTCACTAAACAATGCTGGCATGTCTTGCATGGCAAAAGCCCTTATTAAAATAAAGATTAAAAAAAAAACCCTTTGTCGCGGGACAGAAAACCGACAACATTCGGGGAACGGGCCGCGAAGTGCGAGACATATGCGAATCGGATCCACACTCATGCTTCGCAGAAATTTCGCGGCGCCGCGGCGTCGCGCACGGTTCGCGTGCGAGTGTGGATGCGGCCGGGGAATCAGCCGCGAAGTGCGAAAAATATGCGAACCGGATCCACACTCACGTTTCGCGGAAATTTCGCGGCGTCGCGCGCGGTTCGCACGCGAGTGGGGATGGGGCTTGAGACGTTTTTTTACAGGATATTCAGTGGTTAAGATTTCAGGAAGTGTTGATTGTGATCAAGCTCATAATTGGATACGGCTAATAAAGGCACGTTTTTTGATAGGATCATAATTTGATAAGAACTTAAAACGTGTGAGTTTTCGATATTTAATTGTGTTGAGCTGTGTAGCAGAAAGTTCTTTCGTGCCAATTGTCATTTGAAACTGACAAATAACAGATGTACCGTAACTAAAGCCCGTCACAGACCTTGCTATAATAATATATATTAATATGTTTAATGTTTATAGCTAGGTATATTATTATATATTTTCTATACTAATTTTCGCGTGACCACACACTCAGCTATAATATATATTTCTGTGACATGTGGATTTAGTATAGATTAATATGCCTTGCTATAAATATATTAATATAAATAATTATAGCTAAGTCTGTGACGGGCTTTATGTGTCAGCTGATTGTCATGACAATAGACACGAAAGACCCCACAGATACATAGCTTCACCTGGTGGCAAATAAATATATCATATATAATTAAGGGTTTTAATTATTGAGTTTCTTATTATATCATTGGATCTTATTGTTTTCTGAGGGATTTTTGACAGGATGTCTCGACTTTAAAAGGGTTTGATTAAAGTTTGCCTCAGAAATCTTTTCAAAATCTTTAGAAAGCGGGCATAAATATCTCTATCCACGTTGAACAATGATTGCTAACACCATGCCATGAATGCATACATGTAAAAGGCAAAAACAGAAGAAATGTCCATCTATAAATTATTTTGCTTCAAGGGTTAAGAAGGTCATAAAGCTTTCGAGTTTCATTCTGTAAAAATCCGGACGGCTTTCCAGAACTACGCAACAAAAAATAATTAAAAATTCTTCGCAAACTTATTTAACTGTTATATAAAACGTAGATTAACCTCTTGAAGCCTTGTTCCTTAAATTTTAAACGGAATAAAGTATTAAATAACGACTAATAAAGGTTTTATGGGTTTTATGGACAATTTAACTTTTTATCATTACGGTGTACTGAGAATATTAAGTTGATTGCTTTTCCTTTATTAAAATCCCTTTTGCAATTGGGACAAGGTTAATGTCTGGTTGATGAGCACTGGGACATTATGGTGGACCCGCAGCCCAGCGGAATGGGATTTTGTACAGACGGCAAAAAAGTCGATAGGGTTTTAATTGAATCTGTGAATTCAATTCTTGTTTTGATTCTAAATACAATAAAGTAGATATTTGAGTAAATATATGCGTATATTTTGATTTCTTTGATTGAATAATAGAATAGAGATCGGATCGACCGGAGAAATACCACGGACTCACAGAAAACTGGCGTGAAACAGCGCTTGCGGTGTGTTTCGCCAAGTGAGTGAGTTTACCGAAGGCCCAATCCCCTACCTTTTCCTTTCGCTACCCTCCCCTATTACCCTATTCCCTCTTAAAAGGCCGGCAAAGCACCTGCAGCTCTTCTGATGCTGCGAGTGTTCATGGGCGACGGAAGTTGCTTTCCATCAGGTGACCCGTTTGCTCGTTTGCCCACTTATTTAATAAAAAAAAAACCTATATTGCAATTTGTCAGCAACTTTGTTGCACAGAAAGAGTAACGTTTTTGGCTACATTTATATGTAAGATAGATTTTTCCACAATATATCTTATATAGGTATAACATTCTCGTGTCACAATGTTAGTCCGCGAATTCCTCCGAAACGGCTTTACTGATTTTCATCAAATTTTATATGCATATTCAGTACGTCTGAGAATCGGCTACTGGGTACTTTATATTATATTGATAAGTTTAGTGCATTTGTTGAATAAATAATAGTAAATTATTACAACCTGAGACTGACGGCGACCATTGTTTGTGCGACGGGATAGCGATCGACGTTGCCATGGCGACATACTTATTTAGTCACTTCAATATTATGGGCGAAATACTTTATATTATGGCAAAGCAACGTTTGCCGGGACAGCTAGTTATGTGTAATAATATATCTACTTTATATTATCCTTCCCTGGGACTCAAAGTATTCTGCAGCTTATGCGGGAAGAGATAACAGATTACGATATTAGAATGTAACGCTACATAATATCAACGTATCAGACGAAATTTTATCATAGTGTGAACATTATCTATAAGTGAAAAGGCGTGTAGGAAATATACAGCTATATACGCCGAGGCGAGCCGCCTCTCAAGCACGTACCGCGCCGACAAAGATAGTCTTTTAGCTGACTCGTTATCATTTTTAGACATTCGTATTTTTGATAAGATCTTCGTGTATACGAAATCAAAATACTATAGTACAGTCTATCTAACGAAAACTTATGTATTGGACCCCTAAAATATAAATCCAGTGAGCTACAGTCAATGTCATTAAAACGTTATGGCAATTCCATAATCGCGTAAAACTAGAATTTTGTGATAAAACTATCCTATCCCTTATTTTATACACACCGAAATCCATACTAATAATTATAAATGCGAAAGTGTGTCTGTTACCTCTTCACGCTGACCGCTGAAATTTGTCATACTTTGAGTCCCGGGAAAGAACATGTTAACATTGGCGCAACAAAGTTGCGTTCGTCATCTAGATAATCTTAATTCTATGTTATTAATTCAATATTCCAGTATATTATTCTGTTCCATTGTTAAAACGTGAAAAGATAACAGTCAACCACACAGTCTGTCTATTACCTCGACTTCAACCCAAAAGACTGAACCGATTTTGCTGAAATTCTGTATGGAGATAGTTTGAATCCCGCTAAAGGACATAATATAATACTGTTTATATCGAAAAAAAAATATCATGGTTTCTGCGTGATTAATTAATTTGGCGCTACAGAGTTGCGGGAATCATCTAGTATATTAATAACTAGCGACCCGCCCCGGTTTCGCACGGGTACAAATTATTTGTGGCCTATGTCACTCACTGAAAAAAATATTAAAATCGACCCAGTAGTTTTGATTTATTCCTTACTCCCGTGGCCCGCATTACCGCCGCAAACGCTACGCCTTAAAACCGCATCAAAATCCGTTGTATAGTTTTTAAGATTTAAGATAAAGATAAGAAGAGATTTTTATTAGAATACAAATGTACATAGGTACAGAGAAAGCAACTTTGTTTTAACGGACTTCCAAAAAACGAGGAGGTTATAATTATTATGTTCGACTGTGGTTTTTTTTATACTATGTAGTGATAACAAAATAGTTACAACCTGTGAGGAATATATTTTGCTAATCCAAAAAACTTAAACATTTTCGCCAATAAAACCTCTTCACTGTACAAATCGAATACATATTTTGATTACGACTTCAAAGTGACTGCAGCAAAGGAAACATTTTCGTCAGGTTTCCCTCCACTATGTAAGAAAATAGAGGGCAAAATGTGATTGTACGTGAAGATCGACTATTGTTACATTTTCAATAAATTCATAGTTATTATTTAAGGCGCTATATTGAAAGTAATTTTACCGCAAGGGCAATTTTATACTTAATTTATATGACTATAAAGTCGTGAAACGCTGCGGCCAGAAGCTATCGGCTCGCTCGGAAAACATGCGAAAAACGTAATTTTAATTATTTAACACGTTCGCTGCGGCACCGGACACATATAGCCGGTAATGAACTCTCCCCTGGTGCGGGCGTCAAAAATCTAGTTTTGCGCGCTGGTGCGGCGTCATTTTAGGCATGATATTCTGTGAGTTGAATAGAGACAAATATACATAATTGCTTCTTACTTTCAGACGGTCTTATTTCAATAAAAAAAAGGTACATGACATATTTGCCCTGTACGTACAGAACGAAAACATTTTGCTTTCCATGCGTTACCGGACGAATACGACTTGTATGTGCATGTCCGGTATCGCACTGTAGGCGAGGGCGTATTCATTAGTGAGGAGATCTTACTAGTAATTAGACGTTTATCGATATTAGTTACATTGTCCGGGCCTTTTATTTACGTAATAGTAATGTATTCCAATTGAAAATGACGCGCTCCTGAAACATATAAGAAGGTATTTTCGAAGAAACAGTGGAAGATAATGATAACTTACTAAAAGCGACGGTACAAGCAAATACCAAAATTTTTTCTTCCTGGTAAGAAAATGAAAGTTTATATTAATTATTAGTATAAGATTTCTACACGTTCAGTTAAAACTGCGTCACCTGGCCTACATACCTACTTTAATTAACCAGACAAATGCAAAGCAAAAAAAGGTGCCAAAAGTTAAATTAATGTGCGCCGAATGTAAAAAAGTTTTTTTGTCTTGCTTGTTTTCATAAAACCCCTAAAAATAATGTTTAATTTTCTTTATAAATAAAAATTATATCGATAAATATTTGTTTTCATATTTCACATCACTACTATTTATCGACTTTTAGAAAATTTTGACCACTTCTGGTGCGTTACATGACATATAAGTCCGGTAAGATGTTTTACAGTATAAGTTAAAAATTACTTGTCCAATTTTAGAACCAGAAAAAATGTTTATAGTTCAAGGTTTTAAGATATAGATAAAAGTCAAAGAAATGTCGAAAAATAAAAATTGAATAAGAAATACGAGTTTTAAAAATAATTGTATACCGGACAAATCAGTCTTGTTTCGCACTAGAAAACTTTACAGTACATGACAATATCGTCCTGTAACGCACCAGAATGGAATATTACATTTTCAAGTGCCGCAGCGAAAGTGTTAAAAAATAACTAGGAGCATTTAAGCAAAATGCTTCTATACGATTTTGAGTTGCAAAGGTGTCTATCAGTTAGACTAATTTCCTACAATACATCTATTTTCGTTTAAAAATGATCTTCAAATTTCGTATTTTAAGAGATCATTTCGATCGAAAAATGTATTCGAGGCAAAATACATTAATCGTGTTTCTGGTTCTTCTCAAACCTAGATAAGGCTATGAAGATATATATATCTCATTACCAGATTTGTAACATTTCTGAGGGTCCTATAGTATTACGTCAAAACGGACATTTTTTTCAATATAGCGCCTTAAAGCAATTACAATCGGCGTGTCTTATTCGTTTTACAGTTTTAACTATCCATACTAATATTATAAATGCGAAAGTGTGTCTGTTACCTTACCTCATCACGCTGAAACTGCTTAACGGACGTAGTATAGAGATACTTGATGTCCCAGGGAAGGACATAATAATATTATGACACTTTTTATGCCGGAAATATGTACGCTTCCCGAGCGATAGACTAATTTTAGTGCAACAGAGTCATCTAGTTAAGGCCATCCCCCGAGCAAACGACCTTGGCCATACATTTGCCGCGTTGCCGAGATCGCGCCAAAACCCTTTTACTTATCTTAGTTCAAAATTGTCCCAAAAAAAAATTAAAACGGCGAATATGTAGTTTATGATATTTTCGGTCTATTGGCGTGAGTTTCAAATAAAAGTAATTTGTAAATTCTAAGGAGATGCTGAATGTATGCTTGAATTTTACCAATTTGGTATTACTTTGGAAGCTGATATCATAAGTATAAGAAACAAAAATAGAAAATTTAAAACGACAAAAGGAATGTTGATATTATACTGAATATTATTGCTGTATTTTTATTATAACTTTGTAGCTTTCAGATTATGAGTTTATAAGGTTTTAAATACGGTCAATTGCGGAATCTCCGGACGGAACGCCCTTAAATAATCAATTCGCTTGCTTGCGACGTTAGTGATAATGAATAAATAGTAGTGTAATAATAAAGTTTTATGGTTTTTGCCTCAAGTGAAGACCCAACCAACCAACATGAAACAAAATGTTTGTTGCTTCCACCAAAATTGCGGAAATCGAACCCAAAACCTTCAAGTCCAAAGCTAACCACTCAACCACAGCGGCCTTGATTTCAATGTCCAGTATATACAAAATATATAACGTTTTGCGTATTCATGTGCACGCCATTAGACGTGTTTGACTTCCAAATTACATGCCTAAACCAATACAGTACAATTAGGGCTTACAGGGAGTCCATTTATGAACCTCACTGCTATAGTAATACGGTCGAAATGCGATAATCTATTGATAGTATTCAATGAATATTTGTCTCCAGGTAATGTAATTTTCTTGATTCTCTATGTAGATCAATCATTGTTTAGTCATTATCGGAAAAGCTGGAAATAGACTCGGCAAAGATGCAAATGGTGGTTTTGTATTACATCAATATCCATACTTACTAATATTATAATTATTGTGAAAGTAAAGATTTCGCTGCCATTTGGACTTGGTATGGAGGCACTCTGAGTCCCGGGAAAGGACATAGGATACTTTTTATCCGTGATAAATGTACGGTTCCCACGTAATAAATGAATGTTGGCACAACGGAGTTATGGGCGTTTTTAGTAAATCAATAAGATAGGTATAATAAAATAGTCTTTGATTTCAAAGAGCGTCGAAACGACTACTATCCACATTTTTTCTAATTTGAACGTAAACACATTAAAAAATATTATTGTTACAGAACATTTTCAGAGCATACCTCACAACGAAAAACCAACTCATTATTAAAAACAACAGTTTCAGCGTAAAACAAAATATTGATACAGCATTCAAAAGTCAAAAACATAATGAAAACAAGACGGACTCGCATTGTTAAAGTTGAAAGGTTAACAAAAAAGTATCAAAATCATTTATCATTGAACTAGTGGGGCGGAACGGGATATGGCTTGGACATTTTCTGTTTTTTTTTTCGCCTCGCTTTTGTTTTTTTTTCGCATCGCTTTTTCCCGACTCGCTTTTTGTATCGCCATTTTATTACGCACCATTTATATTCTAGCGTTCACGAAAACGTATATTGGGCACACGGGATAACATCATAGGGGAATATTCACAAAAACTATCGCCTTCCACGCCATCCACTTATTCTGTCCTGCCGGCCTTGTGCAAACGACAAAATTTTGTCTACATGTTTTCTCTATGTTTGACGGTTTTTCTCTATCTCTATTGACCCTGACATAACATACATTTTTTCTCGTGTAGATCTGTCGTCAAAATCTATCGACATAATGTCAGAAAATGATTTTAACATTATGTCGATATCGACAATATAACTACACACGAGAGTGAGATATCTCGTTGTACGCGCATGCTAGACGCACAGGTATATTATAGAGATAGATAGACGAAATAGCAAAACGTAGGTCTAGAAACATCTGAAAATTATGCTACAACCTATCAAAAACCCATACATTGGTAAATTCACTTAAAGAATGATGCGTCAAGTTGGCCGGTATATCCAATAAAAACCACTTGCCTATGAAATGAAACCTTATATCACAAGCTTCAGTTTTGATTACGGACAGAACACGGTAAACTACCGGAGAGAAAAGATATCACACCTGACATCATAGGACTGCCTATGGACTTAAACCACATCAATACGAACGCTGTTCTCAAAAAATGTCTTCGCTGACGTCATAGACCGTACTCACAGACTCGTAGACCGTCAACAACAAGGGAGGGATGCTTTAGTTCATCATTATTGTACGTGTTTGACAGGGCGGCGCACAATTGGTACTTGTGCGGTGTGCCCATATTATTTCAATAATAATATTATGGTGTTTAGACGTTGGTCGCCACGATGTATTTATTCCCCCGGCACTATATTTGGAAGACATCATTTTTGACGATGAATTTGTATAGACCATGGAAGTAAGTAAGTAAATGATTAAAAAAAAATAAAAGTGTTTATTTTGGTAGTATCACCCTAAGGATAATTACCTAAGTGATAAGCTGACTAAAATACAGCATAGAATGATTTTTTTTCCATTGTAAATTTGATTTTTACAAAAAAGTAGGAGCCAAATATATAACTTTCAATGTTCCAGACTGCACATTTCCGGTCCATTCAGAACATAATCTGTTTCATTACAGTAACTTTAGGTTATAAGCAATAGGCTAACATACATTAGAACTTTATTGGCTATACCGGCCAGGGTCCATACAAAAGTGCCCATCATTCTTTCTTAAAAATCTGTAAACCTTTAAAAAATATTTTAAATTTTGTTAGTTTCGCTAACTCGAAAACAGTTGATCCGTATAATTGGCTAATTTTAGTCTTGAAACATTCTACACGAATGTTTCAAGTCTAGTCCAGGTGGTTTCAAATCATGAGGAAAGTGATACGAAGTTTACCGTGTAGATAAATAAAAAGAAAAGGATTTTAAAGAGCAAATAAATGAAAATTAAATAATATAGAGTCATAATAAATATTTATTAATATTTATTTATTAATTAATCATTATTGATTACAGAGATATTTATTTAGTTTTACCAGAACTGTAAAATTTAATTTTTTATTCTTCAAGTTAGAAACTATTTAACTTTGTAATAGGCGAATAAAATCCTTATACAATAAACAACCATGACCCAGGTAATTAATACTTTTAGGGCCTGTTTCACCGCTTCCTGATAAGACTATCCACCTTTTTACTTGACAGATAATGTATGGAGAATCTGTCAAATAAGCCTACCCGGCACCTTATCAGGAAGCGGTGAAACAGGCCCTAAA